>VWZN01012752.1:6575-35015 GCA_013396955.1 Regulus satrapa | reverse complement strand
ACACAAAAAAAAAAAAAAAAAAAGTCTTACTAGGAAAGTCCTTTCCATCTGGGTAGTAATATTCAGTGAATTCAATATGAATAGCTGGCATTTCTGGTGGAAGATAAAGTGACTTTTTATTGCAAGAGATCAGAGCTTTAGGGGAAGAACGACACTGGTCTGCTGTTGAAACCTGTAAATGATAAAAGATCATTAACACATTACATTTTTATGCACAATTAGAATGATTAAGCATTTGTAGTTGCACGGTGCTGTCCCTAGTAAGGTAACATTCCACTGCTCTTGGGTGTGGGCCCCCAAACAAGCCAGCACGAAGTACAACACAAAGTGCTGACAAACAGTGACAAACACTTAACTGCCCTGTAGCAGAAATTACTTGCATAGAACAATTTCACAAGAAAACTGTTTTAAAGGTACCAGATCCCCTTTCTTCATACTAGGAAAGGGGCAGCAGGTCAATTTCAAAGGTGTTTAGTAGAAGCCTAGAATGATCTGATTTTTATTGCAAATACTACAGACCCTGTTTAAGCATTTATGCTTGGATAGAGTGTATTACCATTCAGTCTGCTCTAGATAAGCTAGGTAAGTTTATTACAAACATTAGATAGCTCTTGTATTTTCATAAGAAGAAATTCTAGTACACAGGCCAAGTCTCAAACTGTATATGAAGCAAGGTGTTCAGTATGCAGCTGACAGAGATGTGTATGCTTGGATATGCCTGAAGGCCTGCTTCACAAGAGAACGGAGACACTATGGAACAGTAATCTCAATTTCTGTTTCCTTACAATGGATATTATGAAACAAATAAATTAACATTTGATATATATTTGACCTTAAATTTAATTGAATGTGTCCTAGTTTAAAAAGTATGTTGCCAAAATAAGGCTTTTCCATTCAATAGTTAGTAGGTCAAACTGCTAGTTTGAAATTGCCCAATGCATTAATATTGAATATATGCTGATGTCTACTAGAATGAGTTTCACTGGATATAATGAATACATGACCTTTATAAGCCTGCTTCACTCTATGTAGCTGTTTTCTTTCAAGAGGCAAACAGATCTGCATTAACAGACACAAAGATTCAAGTAAAAGGACTATTTAGAAAAATAGCTTTTAGTAAATTGCATAGAAAGAATTCAATTTAAAAACTGAAAATGTGTTCGTGTAGAAAGGAAGAGACAAGAGCAGGATGCAAATGGAAACAAGAACTTTACAAAACAATAGTATACAAGCACTTCAGATTGAGACGAAGGCTCCCATCAGCAATCTGCAATCTCCCACAACACTACAAGTGATATGGCAGAAAAGTGTTGGAAATTGGAAAAAGCCAAACAGAAATCACAATGACAAAGGCCACATATGAGACATTTTTGTTAGGACCTGAAACTTAAGAGTAGATTCTCCCATATCACTATCATTCTGCCTAATGGAGACACACTCTTCTATTTCACTTGCCTCAGAACAATCCATCTGGACCACAACCAGCAATTAAACCTACTCATTCTAACAAAGGGGAAGGGGATGGAAATGGTAAAAGTGTCTGCTCAAAATATCACTGGAGAGGGAGTGGCTGGAAAAAGATCTTAAAATCTTAATAAAACCTCTTAACAGTTTGTAATGTACTTTAAAAAATATAATAAGAAGAAAAGCGTGATATACAAAACCACATATTAAAATATTGGGCACATAAGATAATATGATAAAAAGATTAAATTTTAATTCCAAAATCATAATTTGGACAACAATAGAAGTTAGATCCACCAGATAATTGTGATAGGATCACAATTTCACAATTTTAACAAAGAAGAACCAAGTCCATAAAGGTCTAAACCAAAAATGAAGGGAAAGACTCATTAATTACAATGGGCTTCATACTGTCCGTTAAAAACCACAGTTATATAACAGTCAAGGGTGGAGTAGTCCCAGTTTTATTAACTTAAAGAAATGTACCTGATATATATTGAAATCTGCAAGTCTAACCACAATAGGACTAGACATCAGTTTGCCCTTTGGCTGTTGGGAAGATACAGAGGAAGCCCTAGATGTTCCTTTGGGTATCTGTTCCTTGCCTGTAAGAAAGAATAGTGATGGAATAATTGAAAAGAACAGTCTTTTTAAAAATAGTTTTAATATCTGACGGAAGTAGAGAATTAATGATATAAACAAAATACCTGTTTGTAGGTTCTGAGGAGATACAGCAGGTGGTGATTTGGGAGGAGAGTCTATGACCTGATCCTTCACAGCCTGCTTAAGCAGTTCAACATTGCTTTTGAATTCATTTAATAATTCTTCAGCCCATCCACTTCTCGCTTTGGTGACATCACTATAATGCATCCAGTGATCACAACTGTCTCCTGCAAATAAGAGAAATTGAGAAAATATTAGCTCATTTGAAATTTTGCTTTTAACAGAATAACAAGTTTCCACTATTTCACAAGTATTCTTCGAACAATAAGCTCATTGCATGCTGTAATTATAGAACAAAAGCAGTCATACCAGACGTTAAAACAGAAGTTATATATTCCATAAACCAAGTCTCAGCACTTCACAAAATCACTCAGAATATAACATTGCCAGCTGCCTTTTAACACTACTAACACTCAAAACATCATTGAGTATTTTCAGTTCAGAAAAATTTTACGACACATTAATGTCATATGTGAGAACATGCAAAAAAATGTCCAATTGAAAAAAAAAGTGAGAGCAAGTAACAGAACAATGTTCTCATGCTCACTTTTTCCAAGCTTATCTTTCCTGCCAGAACTGTGTCCTAAGAAGTTCCTGGTCCCTTTCCAGAAATGTATTCTTTTTGTCTTGGTTCTCTAGCACCTTTATGGCACACAAACAACAAGGTAAGTTCGAGAAGTGCTGCAGCACACACCCCCTTAAAAGTCAATCCCACTGAAAATTCTTTTGCTCCTGTTTTCAATTCCAACATGCTTCTGTTAGTCAAGCACTCAAACCTCTGAAAGATGTCACGGTATTTTCAAGAAGTCCCTTTAAAGACATTCTACTAACATGTTCAGTAATAAGGATGCAATAACAATTAATTTCTATCAGTTGGTACATCACTCTTTATATACTACCATGGGTAAACTTACTTTATTTGGGACTTAATGAGTTTTTGGATACTTACACTGGGGATGAGCAAACATGTTTGCTACTAAAATAGGAAAATTATTTTGGAAAAAAATGTGACTTCAAGTCTAAATGCTAATATTGCAGCATTAAAGAAACTTTTAGGGTGGGGCCTATCACAAGAAACAATATTTTTCCCACCCTTCATCAGTTATCTTTGTTGCCTATAATCATTTTTATAGCTAAGGAAGAAGATAAAGGAACAGGGTAGAAACCAGAAAGGCAACAAAAGGACAACGATGCAGTAGACTGAAACCCACGATACTGGGATTCTCCAAAACAGGGCTAGCACGGGATTACTCCAAGGACATACACACAGACTCTGAAGGATGTACAGGACTTGGTTAGCAAGACCATAGGGAAAGCTCTAACACCCCTCCTGAGAAGTCAGTTTGGGCAACTGCCTCTCTGAAGTGCATGAACATTAATACATGCAGCATCATATGGGAGCAGGGCCCTATGCCCTGTATGCAGTTGCACAGCTGTGATCTCATCAGGATCACAGACACGTGGTGAGGCAGCACACCCAACTGAGATGCTGCAAGGGATGAACATGGGCTTTTGGGGAGCACAACATGGCACGCAGGGAGAGACCAGTGGGAACAGATGGAGCTCAGCCTTGGGATGGATCACCAGCCAACTGAGTGTTTAGAAGCTAGGAGTAGAGGACAGACTAAAATGAATGATGATGTAGTGGATTTCTGCTCCAGACCATCTGATTAGGAAGATGATCAGACCCTGTTTCTTGTAACATGCTTTGTAATGTATCCTCTTTTCATTTTTTTTAGATTTCTACTAGAAATTACTTATGAGAAATGTTTTATTTATAAGAAACACTTCTTTGGAGATTGCTAACTTTTTAAATAACACTTCTTAACAAAAGGCTACACAACTGAACCTCTACACACTGAGATTCTTGTTCAGCAAAATAATTTAAAGAGCAAAACATTGATTGGAAATGGACACAAAATGATAGACTTCTATATAAGAAAACAATATAACAAATTGACTCTTGCTAATATGCAATTACTGATTTCTCAATATGCAATACTGCCTTCCTCTGTCAACACAAAATTCTCTTCATGTCAGAAATGTTTAAACACTTTTATTGGCCAAACAAAACAATGAAAAGCATTTGGCTTAAAACAGCTCATTCACAGAAATTAAATTGGTTCCCAGGTAGTTGCTTTAGTTGTTTGTTTTTGCATGTACAAGGAAGTAAAAAGGTGCATTTCAAATGGTTTGAGCACAATTATCCAAGCTGTATACATGTACACACTTTTTTTTTTTGCTTTCAAGCAAGATAGTTACAGTCACAGGTAATTCATAAAACGCTCACTTTCATACCTGCTTTGTGAAATGGATAGTAGTCCACTGTTAGATAGCTGAAGGAAAGCTGCATAGCCCCTCCTGTAACACGTCTGTTTGGGTCTGCAAAACAAAACAGTGCTTGGCCCTGCAGACATTGCATTTAGCATGTTAGTTCTCATGTTGCTGTAATCCTTTAAACACCTAACACCTAATTTCTTCCCTTTACTGTCTCTCCTTACAACCTCATTATCTTCCCTCAAAATTTTCATTCAGATAGTCATCACTGGTTTCTAAAGATCAGCTTGCAGAATTCTGTTCTCAGTCACCACTCACAAATTGCTTGCTGTTTTCAATGCTACTAAAAAGACAACACTTTGAAAACACATTACCACAGTTTTTCTGAAACAAAACTTTTTACACTGGATACACTCTTATGATCAGTCTTTGAAGTCATTTTACTTTTTATTCTTTAGTCAACATTTACTTTCAAGAATACTATATAATATGATTTGACAAATGCTGCAGTGAAGGGGTCTTCTGAGAATCTTCTCTTCTGACTTTTTCCACTGTTGAATTTAAATTCCATGGCCAAAAATAAAGGACAAATAAAAAGATCTCACTATGAGTGATAAATTCCAGCTGTAGTAGATACACTGCATGTAATGAAATATATCTCCAGCCAGTGAACCTTATGCTCTGCTGTTCTGAAAGTGTCTTCCCTAACCAAGGAAATGCATTTGTTAAACCCTACTTTTTCATACTCTTCTTCAGCAGACCTTGTACATTCTCATAAATTTTTCAGTGACTAGTCAGCTTCTTGGATATACACTAATATCTCACTCTCTATGATAACTTTTGAAAGGCATGAAAAAAGTGCCCTTATTTGTCTTCTTTTTTTTTTTTCTTATTCTGAATCTGACTACATGCAATAGGTTTTTGTTAAAAAGAAGCAGTAACTGATTTACACACAAAATCTTAAGGTCAGAGGACACTTGCTGCATCCTTTCCATGTGCTGTAGACCAGACCAAATTGTCTAAATAAGTAACACAAGGAGGGCTATTCTTCTATTAGTCTGCATTTGTAAGTGTATTACAGAAACAGATTGTATAGTGACCGCTTCAAGCCACAAAAATGTTGCCACTGCATTCTTCATAGCCCAGTTAACTTATAAAAGAAAAAACCCAGCAGTAACAATCAGACTGATAGAATCAGTTCCTAGAAGACAGAAAAAGAAGAAGCTAATAGCACTCTTAGGTTTTGCACTTACTCTGAAATAATTACATTTAATAATGAAATGCTGCCCTAACAGAACCACCTAAATAATTTAACAGGAGTCCACAGACACTGGAGAAGATTCCAAATATTCCTCTAAACTAAAGTGTCTTGATTTCACTGTATTATTATTTTCTCATTATTGTGTTCCTTATAATGTCTTCCCTAAAGATGATTATGATTCATAGACATGCTACTTCGAAAAAAAAATTTACCTTTTTCTTTAGAATGGATATCATCACATATATGTAGGTCCAAGTGGGAAATTACTAAGTGATAAGACGTTTCCTTAACATCAAAATCATTAAACAATTTTACTATTGCATCATTTTGATCAGGTGCTGCAGTTGTCTGATGCGCTTTCACCTGCTGGGAGCTGGGTGCAGGGGCAGAGCTCTGAAAAAATATTTAGCCAATCACATTAATTTATAATATTTATTGTTCCTTTCAAGCATAAGTATCCATCTACTTACACAAAACACATTTGAAACAAGAAAAAAATCTGCACAACATGCATTCCCCCCGAGATCATTACTGAGATTTAAGTGTACTGCTTTAGAATAAAGTTAGATTGAGCTAATGGATGTACTGTATGCTAATGGCATGCACTGTACTGCACTGCCAGTGCATTTCATTCTCCCTATTCCTCACTCTTCCTTACACCCCTGTCACTCACAGCATTGATATTTTTCTAATTTTTGTTGCAAGCTGTTCAGGGAACTAAACCAACAGCAGGCTTTTTTCTACTAATTTAGCTCCTCAAGCTATGTCACGATCAGGTGATGCTAAACATGACTTGGTGTCAGTGTCAAAGAACAGGTAAGATGCAAGTACAGGGCACTGAATGATTAGAATCTCCCTGCTTAAGAGCAGGTAACCATTAGATTGCTGTGGCTGCACCGTCACCCCACAGCATAAGGCATCAGGGCCAGCACAAGTACTGAACTCTCTGTTACAGTACACTGCCTTTACTCCACGAGATTGTCTGCAACTGACTGTACTCAGCAATCAATCATGTTTTATTTTATAGCACCTATCTTCTATCAGTCCTGCTTCTTCGCAGATGAGGTCCTCCCCTCAATACTCACAAAGCCCAGTTGGTCTAGCCTGCTCTATGTGCTGAAGAACACCAAGATTTACAGGCAATATCAACAGCACAGATATGCCAGCAGACATACATTTAAAGTAGAATTTGTTTTAACTATATGTTCCAACAAGAGCTTCATGAAGGTAAGCTCTTAATAAAAACTAATTTCGGTACCATGAGAACAAACTGAACAAGCATTTTATATTATTATAGTAAGCATATCTACCTACACATTAAGGTTACCTTAATCAATAACGTAAGGTTACTTTACTGTGTCTTAATTATTTAAATTCATAACCAGAAAATATTTGGAGAACAAATTTATTAAACAGTCAATAAAAAGTTAAATAAATACAGAAGTCTAAACACTCAATATATGGATAAAGAAATAAAACTTATATTTAACATCAATACAAAAAATCTTGCAAAATAAAGACTATTTTAAACTACGATTCATTCCCAGTGTAATGTACGATGTACAGCTGCATGAAAATGAGCAACTGAACATTCTCTAAAATAAATTGACACAACTAACCATGCTGTGCTGTATTGTAGAACACCTGATAATGATACAGTGAGACAATCAATTCTCATACCTGGGCTGTTTCAGAAGCCAAGCTTTTCCTCTGTTCTGCTGATTTCTCTATGGCTTCACTAAGAGATTTGGCATACTGCACCATGGCTTTCAATTGGGAATCAGTCAAAACCCACAGCAAATCATCCAGAATCAGAACCAGTTTAGATGCCACAACATTGCAGTCTTTTAACTGTAAAATAAAAATTTAAAGAAGTTGAACTAAGTACTTATATGTCTTATATCAAATATATGTGGTAAAGAACAGCTGCATGCAAAATGCAATAACAAACATTTTTTTAATTTTAAATTTCATTCTTCTCATTAACTAAGAAGTACCTAAGGCCCAGTACATTTATGCCTCACTCTATGTATTCAGCATGCACCAGATATTAAACTGCTGCATTTCTCTAAATGTAAGTAGTGTAGATATTACCTGAATCTAGGGAGATAAAACAACAAGCATCATCATAAACAAAACTCTGCAGATCAAACCATTTTATTAATAGGACCTGTATAAGGTCTTCATTTTCAAAACCTGCCTGTGGTATTTCTTGTAAACTTTACAGTCTTACCAGTTATATGTTATTATAAATTTAGTTCAGGGAATTCTACATTCAATATGGCCTAAATTTGAATTCTTAATATGTGCAAGTATGCATTACGGGCATGAGTTACAAATTAAAAAATAAAATAAGACTTCAAACTTTTCAAGTTTACCCTTCTTTTAAGCGTGACCCTAATTTTTGATTGGTTAGTAATCAGTCGAACTGGAGCACTCATGATTTCATGCTTAGAACTCTGGATTGCATCAGCTTCTATTCTGATCATCTGCCAGTTGATTTCTTTAAAAGTCAAAACCTTTAAAGACATAAAAAAGATAAAAACACATTGATGCAATATGACAGCTACTTGCACCTAACCCTGTGCATGTGTATGTATATATCTATACATATGTACACACAAACTCACATGAGTCATACAAAAAAGACAAATAAAACTCACTTGTTATTCCACCTAAAGCTGTCTGGAAGCCCTCACCCTGCTTGTCACAGAAACATTAAGCTACTTCCAAGCATGCTGAGGTAACAAGCGGCATTTAAAATACGCAGAAGAAAATAAAGGTCACAACTATTACATACTAGGCTGCTTTTGGGAGATGAAAAATATGATTGTGTAGTTTCAAAATGTTAAATAAGAAAAGAGCAGGAAGTGAAGCAAAACTACAGGATAGGAGAGGTTTTTTTAGAGTCTTTTATTTCAATTAAAAGGGAAAGTTAAACATTAAGCAGTCTGCATGCCATGTAGACTCAACAAGTTCTGAATCCACTACATGGATTTCTAGAAGACCCAGCAAGCGAATGTTAGAATAATGATGATGCAAGAGCATCAAATACAGCTGGACACTGAAAATCAGATATGGAAAAATGAGTGATTCTCCAGCAGAAACATCATGGAGAACATCAAATGAACAGGACAGGACATCAATAGGGAAAAACAGTAACTCTAGTTTACCTAAAACTCCTTTCTGCATGATCTGGATGATGGGATCAAGTTCCCTGAGTAAGTTCACAGATAACACTAAGCTGGGAGAATGTTGATGTGCTGGAGGGTAGGAAGATGCTGAAGAGGGATCTGGACAGTTTGGATTGATGGGACAAGGACAATTTTATGATATTCAACAAGAGCAGGTGCATAATAGGTCCTGCACTTGGGTCACAACCACCACAGGCAGCACCACAGGCTGGGAACAGAGCGACTGTTCAGTTTTTGGCCCCTCACTTCAGCAAAGACATGGAGGTGGCTGGAGCATGTCCAGAGAAGGCAAAGGGTCTGGAGCACAAGTCTTATGAGGAGCATCTAAGGGAGATAGGTGTGTTTAGCCTGGAGAAAAGGAGGCTCAGAAGTGACCTTATTGCTCTCTACAACTGGCTGAGGGGAGACTGCAGAAAGATGGGGTGTTGGTCTCTTCTCTCAAGCAGGAGACAAGACTAACAACAGGACAAGAAGAAATGGCCTCAAGCTGCACCAGGGGAGATTAAGGTGAAGAATTTATTCACTAGAAGAGTGGTTAAGCACTGGAATGGGCTGCCTAGGGAAGTGGTAGAGTCACCAACCCTGGCGAGTTTTAAGAAACGACTGGACACAGCACTTAGTGCTGTAGTTCAGTGGACATGGTGACATTCAGTGAAAAGTTGGACTCAGTGATCTTGCAAGTCTTTTCCAACCTTAATGATTCCATGATTACTCTCTGAAGAAACAAGGATCAGCCACAAGTAAAGAACAAGACGGAAGAATTTGTTCGGTCTGTGTCTTATTCTTCACTTGTGTCATTTTCCTCTTGTCAGTTTGAAAACCTTACAGCACATGTCCTGAGAACATACGCAGACACTGGAAAGGAGATACACTCCATCAAGTGAGCAGGACAGAAAGTATTTCAGGATGCTTTGCACTGCACTATTTGCAGAAAAGCAGAGTACCTCATCACACAGGAGATGCAGTATGGTCAAAAGCTTCTAAAAGTATTCTAAGGAAATTCCTTTTTGTATTAAGAATGTAGCTACAGTGCAAAGCTAAATGATTATGCCTTAAATATATGGTTCAGCACATGTTACCTTCAAAGCACAGCACTGGATTTTGTTTTTCACCTTTTCATTTTCCATTTGCTGCTAACAAACCATTCACTGTAATTTCTAGAAATTTGTTTCTGGTATTAATTGCACCAAAAGGAACACTCTCCCAAGGAAAGATTTGTTGTGTACAAGTCAACTGTTTAGAATTAAATTATTCCTAAAAATCACAAAATAAAAAAAATCTGCCAATACAAAACTCCATCATGACTCCAATCAAACTTGAATTCTTCCTATTCTGGCTTCATTAACATGGGAGCATAAGCATAAAGACAAGCTGCAGGAACGGAAAACTGCTAGAAAAGTAGTTTTCAGCTTCTTACTTTGGTGGTATTTTTAACTGATGTTCTCTTGGGGTTCCTTTCCCTACATAAAAATCAACTACCAGACTCCTTAACTCTTGAGTAAGCTGGCCAGATGTATGATGCTAAAATAAATCTCCTTGACTACAATATTTAGAATCAACCTTGCACTCAGTATACAATAAACTTTGGCTAGCTGGGAGAAGGCAAATGAACGGTGTACATCAAACTAGCACTTCCATGTGCTATTCTCTGGGACAGTAGAAACATATACATTTGTCTTTTACACTTTACACTTTCTTTTCACTTTTTTTATACATATGATGTAGGTGTTTCAAGAAAATAATTGCACAAGAACTTAACTAAATCAGGAACTTAACTAAATTTAATTCAAAACTGCTTTAGAAAAAGAAAATCCTTATCAGGCAAACCCTCACAAGCAAATAAATAACAAGGTAAAACTTTAAAAATATAATTCTTGTTGTTCTTATTATTATTACTACTACTACCACCAATGACAACAACAACAAAAATAAAACAAACAAAATTTCTTATCCTTCATATTCAATACTTGGCTCTTTCAGTACTCTCCAAGTCTGGCTCAGTTTGCATTTTAAAATAGTCACACACTCAGCATAAGAGGGAAACCATACATCTGCCTGCCCTGGTCTTTGTTCTTGCTTAAGCATCCATGCCAGCCACTTGATCTGACTCATATCCACCATTTTTAAACATTTATGTTCCTAGAGGACAACTGAAATTTCTGAGCACAGAATGTTTCCATTCCCAGTAGTGGCATGCTCTCTACCGTGTAAAAGGCTGCAATTCAACTGCCTACTTTACCACAAAAACAAGGTGAAAAAGTTAGTAAAAGGTATTATTTACCTCTCCACGTTGAGCTTCTTGTATTCTGGTAAATCTAAGGTCAGCATGTTCCCAGTTTGCATTTACACTATATATTCTCAGCTGGGAAAGTTCAAATGAAGCATTAAAGGCTTTTGCACCAATCCTTATTATAATGGAGTTCACAGAAACTGAAATGCCTTCTACCACTTTTTCAGCAAAGCCATATTCACTAAAAAGTGAAATGCCAACATATTAAATAGAAACCAAGCAAAAGGGCACAAAACTAAACAGATTAAATAAATTATGAAACAGATGTTAAAATAAAGTTTAAATAAATATGCTAACATGTTCTACAGTTAGCACTTTTGCTCAGTATACTTGCTGTAGTTTACAGTAATTTTCATTCTGTGACTCATCTCCCACATAGTAAAAGAACATGTATTTGAAAAAGATTCATCTCCACAAAGTATAACAGTTAATGCAATCCTTCCATGTCAGATTATATGGATGTATATCTTATATGCTATCATACATACATAAAAATCAGTCTACATCATTATGCAGAAAGCTTATTTCTCTTTATGCATACATAAGGAGTAATTAATATCAAATTACTTGACAATTCCAGTCTGATTAGAATTTATGTCTATAGTCCAAATTATTTTGTCCATTAAAAATAATAACTTTCAGATATTCAAAATAGTATAAAGTATTTGCTTTATTTCATTCTATAAAGTAAAGCATCCTAAATAGTGGTTACACTTCTACAGCAAATCAACATACATCCGGTATTAAAGAAGAGTAAACTATTGCAAATAATTTTAAATGAAAATCTTATACAGTCTGAATGTTTTAGATTAGTATATTGAAAAATTAGTACTGAATATTATTTTACCACCTAAAAATTTCCACATTTTTGTTTTGTTGGGGTTTTTTTCCGTTAATTAAAAAAAAAACCAAAAACAACTTGTGTGGTTTGTCATTCCTTTTCCAACTTTCATTCTACACAAAATCTCTATGGCCATGGTTTTCAAGCTGTACCTTAGGAGACACAGAGGCCCATCAACTACTTCTACACATTGCACACAACTTGCAACAACAAAAAAAATTGTATAATCAAATTTATTTCTCTGTATATAGGTCCCTATGACCATAGAAAAATGTTTTGAGTGCATGCAAAGGAAATTATTAGGGTGTGGAGAGACAAAAATCACTAATGCAATGTTGTGCTGTCCCACCAAATTACTTAAGTTTTGGGCTACACAGTGTGCATGAAATCTCTCTGTTATTATCAGCTGATACAATTAAGGAAATGGAACTTTAAAACACTGCACTAACAAACAACCCTTAAAACTCTTTAGACAAAACAAATAAAAAAGAAAAATTTTTAAAACTCACATGAACATTATGCATATTTTCCAAAAAGGATGAAGGAAAGATATCACACATTTTTGAAAAATTTAGTATCAATTAAAGTCAGTAAATATCTGTCACAGCAGTTGTACCCTATGAAATGCACCTTGCAAGCCCCACATCTACATGTTCTCTGCAGCCTTGGGTCTGGATAGCTCCATTATCACTACACTACTTCACACACAAGCAATAAAATAAAATTTTGGAGGAGATGGGAATGGCAAGCTGCAACCCTATATACTTCTGAAAATTTGCAGTCCATCTGTTTTTTATAATTCCAAACCTTTTTTGACCAATTACATGTAAGTGCCATCACTGACCTCTGGCCGGATGCAGTTGCAATTGGAGAGGGTCCATTAGGGGCACGTGGCTCTTCACATGTGCTCATTTCCATTACAACTTTATCCAAGGACTTGAGAAACAAAAAAAAACCAAAAAAAAAAAAACAACAACAAAAAAATGAGACCTTAGAGGTAACCCAGTAAATAGACAACATATGAAAAACAAAAATCCAAATAAAAACAGATCAGTTGAGAACTTTCTGAAATACACATAAAACATTTCCTACTATGTAAATTTTTCCATAAACTTTTGTAACACATTAGAACTAATTTTTTTTAACTCTTAACAAAAAATTTTTAATTCTAACACACATACCCAGTCAAGAATTGCATTATGAAATTCTTGATCACTGAACACTATTTATCCAATACATACATATGCAAAAATTGCATATCAAAATGGACATGCTTTAATGTATAGTTATCTAAACTTCCTTTCTATGTGGCTGTTCTTTCAATGAAATATTTAATACTTAATGCAAGCTGATTCAAACCAGAGCAGTTAAGATTTTTTTCCCTGTCTAATTATAACTTTCTACCACCCCTTCTGAATTCCCCCATTTATGCTCTTAAGTCAGACAAACACAAAAAGCCCCTTTGTCCTCAATTGTAGATCTTTCATTATTCAACCTGCCTTAGCTACTAGATTATGATCATATTGTGTCTAGATTTTTTTTTAATAGTTCACTGTATTTTGATGCTTAAAGGGAAGCAATAGCTGTTACCAAAAATTTGGACATTTAAAAATTATTTTTTAGCTGTCTCAGTGATTATCTTGCCTTGAAAACAACAGAGAAAAAAAAAAAAAACAAAAACCCCCCAATCTCTTAGTTTGAGGACAGTGGGGGGAAGTCAAGGTTTCTCCTAGTTGTCCTAACAGTTTTGGATGCTTGATCACCCTTTAAAAGATCCCCTTTATTACATAACTAGTGTACAGAACAGTAGGACAGTGATTCAAGGATACTGCACATGATAAAAAAGAGGTAACAAAGAATGCCTGGATGCAGATCTATGTTTTCTCTCACTGGCAACTACTGTACGAGGATAGAGCAAAACCTGCTGCAGATCATCCTTGGGGCCCAAAAGCACTCCCCAAAACTATCTTGTTTATCATATAAAACCAGAACTGGGTTGTGAACAAAGATAACAGTATGTGCCACTATGTTAACAGACTGAATCTCACTAAGGGCAACTCAGTTCAGTGAAAGGCCCTTTGGCTTGACAAGTGGGCTCTAGTTACCCAGTAAGCTGTGCTAACAGAGGATGCTATTCCAACTTAATTCAACTCCCAGTAGCAAATATATCCCACCTCCCCTGTCCCTGCCAAAATACCAGAAAAACAGTGATGCAATGAAGGGCTGAGGTTTGGCACTTGGGCCACTGAATAAACTTTCCTTTAGAAATCAAAAAGGCTGTTGTACAATCCCTCATTGAATAGTGAACTTTTCTTAGCTATTTAATGCACTTGTTCAAGGAAACCTTTATGTAAAAAAGGTTACCTTGAAAGTTACATTAGCATTCTTTGAGGCTAAGCTAAGTTCAACAGGAGCAAAGCAAACAGCACCTTGCTACTGTAGGTCAAAGTGTATCATGTTTAAGAATAGCACAGCTTAAACCCATTTTCCTAATTTGGCAGCTGCATCTCACAGCCAAGAGGTTGACTCATCCCACCTCGGCATTACCAGACTTCAAGTTCTGGGTGTCAGGAAGAAGCAGTACAGACATCAGTACATTGCAATTGGGTCACTAGCAAATGCATCAATTATTTCAAACAACATGTCTTTCCCAAGTCTGATTCAGAACGAAGGAATTACACATTCACTGCAAGACTGGAAAACATGACAGTGAAAGGAATATTCACTCTTAAGCAAACACAATTGAGAAAGTTTATTCATCATCAAATAAATCACTTCTTGTGCTATCACAGCTATAGTATATTTAAAAGAACAAAGGAAAACAAACACAAGAATTAACATGACTTATAATTGTTGTTGAGTCCTATTTACACATCTTACCTCCTATTTATATCTATGCTGAATCCTAGGCAGTTACAAAAACCCTATAAATACTACGTGTGTCAAAATTACTATAGCTGAGATCACTGTCTACAGATGTAGAACTGAAAAGTCCCAGAAAAGACAGCTCCAAAAGAAAGGTGGGAACTTGAAAAAGGGGTTAGTTGGACAAAAAACTACCCTTCAGGTAAACCCAAATTAACATGTAATGACTAAAAATTTGACAGAAATGAGCTAATGGTCAAACATTACAGTGATTACATTGAAGCCACAGATTAAGAAAACAAACCTACCAAGGAAAACATTAACCTTGATCTGCCTTGATCTGTTGCTACCCAGAGACACTTAGTAAAAGCCTGTTAATGTTTCAGTTATTTCTAGAACCACACCAAGAAAACCCTATAAATATTTTATATAGATTCTGCTACATATTTCAGAGCTTATTTCAGAACTCACCAAACAGATGGGATGTGTTTTCAATTTTGTCCATGGTATCTGCAAGAGAAAACACTATTCTAAAGCAAATTAAGTATTAAAAATACAGGGAAATAAATCACACAAAATGTTTTAGGAATACAAATTATATTTCTAAATTCTGAATACAGCATTATATTATTTCCAAATATGAAGTTCATCTGAACATACTATATGGAAACTTTATGCACACACTAGTTAAAAACTTTGAACTTCTAAAAGTACATATTACTGAGCAGAAAAACAGAGGAACAAAGTAGAATCTGTCTATTTATCAGTGAGTTCTCAAGCACCAGAAAAAGCATCACTGCCTTACACATTCTTTCCTTAAAAAGAAAAGAAAATTTACATTTTTTTTGTTGACCTACAACTGATTGGATGCCTTCAACAAAACATAAAAACATCAGTTTCATTCTGAAAAATCACAATTGCCCATAGTGGGGAAAAAAAAAGCTAAGATTAAAGAACTCACCCCCCCCCCCAAACTGTGCAAAAAGCCCAAGGAGGGGGTAANAAGACTAAGGAGGTGGTAATATTTGACCAAATTTTAAACTTCAGTCAATAAGCCAATATTCCCTTTTAATACCACATTGGTAAAATGTGTTACAAATTATATACATTGTTTCAATTATTAGCAGCCACCGTGAAAAAAAATTTCAGTATCTACTAGATTGACGGTGTTTCCCACATTTCCCACAGAGACCAGAATCCCTCAAAAAGGTATTTTTGGAAATGGGAACAGAACAAGAGAGAAAGCAATAAATGAAGAGGAGTGAAGCGAGAACACACAAAAGAGAATAATAAATTATTATGATAGACTAATTACCATGGACAAATACAAACTTTTATTTCTACCTCATTTTCAAAACATGCAGGAATGAATTCTACTCAGAAAGAAAAAGAAAATTAAAAATAATCACTCTTATTT
The DNA here is from genome assembly GCA_013396955.1 of Regulus satrapa. Taxonomy (NCBI): domain Eukaryota; kingdom Metazoa; phylum Chordata; class Aves; order Passeriformes; family Regulidae; genus Regulus; species Regulus satrapa. Next base: position 18,683 of record VWZN01012752.1, on the reverse strand, counting down.
TCATTATTTCCAGATTTATTTACTGTCATCACATGAGAAACAAAACAAGGAAGAAATGATTGCTGATTAAATCTTGGTCATTCTTCAAAATTTTATCAAGCACATGTAACAATTTATACAAAGTTGCTTAAAAGTTTACAAAGACAGAACAAAAAGAAGAAAGATTTGGTTAATTACCACTCCAGCACAATAAAATACTCACCCTAATGGATGCTTTATTACAAAACACCTTGTTTATAGCCAGCCATGTTGGAAGATCCAGCATGTTCTGGAGCACCTCTTGATCCAGCTCTAAATTGGTTAGCTGACCTTCCCCCTTTAAAGTGCTCAGGTTGATCTTGTCAGGTGACAGATTTTTGGTGAATCTAAAAACAAACACACCTTAAATAAATACACAGAAAGTAATCAAAGCTATCCTGCCTATGAGCGACATTTTAATTTAAAGCAATGGTCTGGGGGTGAAGTAATCTTAGACAAATTTCACCCTGAAAAGAAATGGTATGATAGAATTGATTTGTCCCTCTAATATTTTTGTCATCTCATTAGCTCAATTTATAAATGCATAAACAAAAATATATTGTGACATATCTTCTAATTTTTTCATCACCCAGAATAACAAATGATCCTTGACTCAAGCTATTGACCAATTTATTTTAAACGTTAAAAAGTGGAATTGAATCTATTTCCGTCTCCAAGTTTTTGAAAGGAGAAAGAATCCCAAGCCCCTAAAATTACTGTCATAAGCAGTACCTCTCTATATATTTAGTTAAAATCTTATAATAAGAAAGTTTTATTTGCAATATGAATTAGATTTAGTAATAGAATTTAATGACAAATTAGAAATACACATAGCACACATAGCAACATGAGGTATTTAAAATATTGGATGAAAACTTGAAAGCTCCATATGATATCCATGTAGTACAAAGTGTACCACAACCTATTTAAACTACTTAAAAGCATACACATAAATTACTTTATATTTCAAATGCATTAACTTCCTATCTCAGAAACCATTGCAAAGTCTCATCTGACTCAGGTTGTACAAAATTCCTAGAAGAAAAAAGGCAGCCATTGAGTGTTTTCAGTCACCTGGCAGTACCTCTCTTGACTTTCTAGGTAAAGGTCAACATAAGAATTACAAACTGGTGTCATTTGAAAGTCACATTTACGCAGCAAATGCAAAACCATTTTGCCATTATACACACAAGCTGTACACAAGTCTCCTGAGACTGATGTTCTGTGAAAGAAGTCTCCCTCAGAGTTCCCTGCTGCTCAGCCACACCAGAAATGCCTCTCAGCTTGGAGACACATCACAGCTGCAGAACATCACAGTGAAACATACAGGACCTACAGAAAAGAGGTTTTCAAACTTCAGAGGAAGAAAGATACCAAAATACCAGTAAGGAGGAGAATGGCAACAGCAAAGCCATTTTTTAGTTACTTTCAATATCCTTTAAATAAACAAAAGAGAAACCAGTCTCTCTCAACAGGGAGCAGAAGGACAGAGAAAAAAAGTCAAGGATCATCACTTTTTCTATATACTTTTTTTTTTAATTCTTCTAAGAGTATTGCTTTGAATTTATTTCCTCTCCTGAAGTCAGTGAAAAGAAAAATGCTTTAAGTGCTGCTTCGTTCAGAAGAGACAGACATAAGAGGATCTCTACCTGTTAAGACTATACCCTTCATGTCAAAAGTCACGGAAGGAAACTCTCAACAGGTGAGCTGAGAGAAGATATTCTTGGCCAAACTGTTTTCACAGATTGAGTTTTAATTTCAAAAACTACACTTCCTTTCTCAAAACATATCTGAGGTTTGAATTACTATGTGATAGGATGGATTTCAATACAGTTTTAATATTGAATTTTATAAGTAGAATAATAATGCTGTAAAATATTTACAGTTTAAATGCAAGAATCCAGAAATATTAATTTATCAATATCAAGCAAGCTGCCTGACATAGCTCTTTTGGGTACATCTACACACACATGCACTAAATATTCCTATGCAGTTACAGACAGGTCAACTTTAATTTACAAATTACAGATTAAAGAGTTTAGTGAAAAGCATAACAGACTGTACAGTAACACTGCAGTATTAAAAATCAAAGAGGTGTAATTTACAATCAATGTATTTTGTCAGGACCACAACAGTTCTTTCAGTTCTCTCCATCTAAAATAACTCAGAACTCAGAAAAGATGTATTTACTTTCTTGCCTAAAATAATTATTTTCTAAACGTTTGTTTATAACACCACAGACTTGGAGCTCTGAATGGAGCACTCCACCATACTGGCAGAGAAGATGGCCAAGAAGTTGAAAACAGAAACAAAAATACCCAAAAAGAGATAGAGAAGATGGGAGAACACTTTTCTGAAGTCACAACCTCATGGTCTGTATACGGAAGGCCACAACCCCATGAAGCTTAGAGCAGCGCTTCCCAAAGATTTGGAGCAAATACCAGGCACCTTGTCAAGTCTGACAACAGAAATTCCAACCTCTGAACAGAGAAATAAGAGAAGTCTGGATCACATTTGGACACAGAGTCTCAGCTGGTTTACAAATCTCCTGAATATACAACTACTTTCCCTAGTTCTATCGTGTGCCTTCCCTGCTTTTTAAATAAAACCTCCTCAGCAATATGACTGCAAATATATGCTCTAATCATGACAAATTATTAAATCACAGTAGGTACCACAAGTTTTGTTTATCTCCTTTTTATGAATTCTAAATGCTTAAACAACAGGCTCTGAAAAAGGGAAGTATGACCTACTAAGCACTGGCAACTGGATCAATAATAGAACAGCAGAAATGGAACATGAAGATAACTGTTTTGTTTTTTTTTATTTTACTGTTCATGGCTGAACCATGTTATTTGATCACTAAGGAATATTACACCATTTCTGAAACAAGAAAAATGGTCTTTTTCAATGGAGTTTCTAAGGAAGATGTTTCCCTCACATAACTCTAATAACAGTGAAGGAGGTCTACTACCATTCAGCTCACTATACCATCCCGAATTGTAAGACTTCAAGTACAAGAGTTCAAGAGAAGGAACTGTCTGTCAAATTTGCCACAGAAACAAAGTATTGGGATCAACAGTGTATACTGTTACAACTGAGTTCCTCTCAGCCAGTTTAGCATCAGAAACCATAGCCCATTTTAAGTAACTGACCTGAGCTCACTATCTGTGACATCCAACTGATACCTCTTACACTCCCCAACACCAATTTTTACACAAGAAAGGTAACCCCCTTATCTATTGGTATTGTGACCACTCCACACAAATACCTACTGCTTTATCTAATCTCAGCTTGAACATTTGCAGAATTGTCAGGTGTGTATTTGGTGTCCGAGTGCAGGACAGAGAACCCTTCATGGCCTGTTGGATATCCGAACAGAGAGGATCTGCATCACTTGCTGCTAAGTCCTTTGTGAAGGTGCTCATTGCCCAACCTTCTGGAGCAGGAGAGGGAATTAGCCTGGACCTACTGCTCTCGGGCTAGCCATGACTTACTTATAGCGCACGGGAGAAATCCAAAACACCACCTACAGCCCTACAGCTTCAGGTGGGAATTTCCAGGCTCCTATATAAGACAGCAAGCACCTAACACTTATCATGTTTTTTGACCTACCACAGTCTAAAGTCAGATCTTTCTTTCCAGGGAAATCACTAATTAGGATCTTGGCTTAACTAGCAACCCGTATTTGTGTAACACATCTGATGCAGTGTCACACCACCCCCTTATCCATCCCATTGTAGAAGCCCTGAATAATAATCTGCTTTGCTGACACAAATAATTGCTTCCATTTCATCACAACACAGAAGGACTTCAGCACAGACTCCAACTACTAAGGTGACTTCCTAAAGACATCTTAGTACACTCCTACTCACTTCAAGACCCATTCCACACTTTTTCAAATACTGTCATCCCCACCAAGTCTCTTGACATAATGCTTCATAATGCTTTTCCTAGTTAATTCTGTAATAACACATACAGGAAATTATTTTCTTTCCATTTAGAAAAGCTGTATTGCTTGCTTTTTGGGTACAGGCGGAACTGACACAGCTGCTGTCATCAATGGTTATTATCTAATTATGTGTCATGAAGCAGATCTCTGCAGACACAGCCAAGCACTGTGCATAAATGAGGAGTTTGCACTGCACAAATGATAATCATGTCACAAGTAAAACATTGCTCAAGCAATTTACCTTTCGTTTATGATAAACCCTCACACAGATCAATATTAAGCTCTTCTATTCCATGAGGTCTTTTCACATCAAGAAGAGAAATGGCCAATATAATCAAACCCAAAGAATTTATTAAAACATGATAAGACATGTCAGGCCTTAAAGATATGGTGAGTACAAGATAACATAAAATCCTGAATATATCAAACAATATGTGACAATGTATATACAACTTCCCCATTGCAGGCAGCAAAAAAACTCCACCTTAATTTACTTATACTTGATAACTATTAAATTTCACTTAAAATACAACATTCTGTACCTAATGCAAAAAAAAGCCATCTGATGAAAAATAACTTCAGAAATTTAAAGTCATTAAATAATGACAGAGTGTAAAAGCATAATAATACCTGCTTTTTGGAAACAGCATCATTTATTTACATGACATTAGCAGGTATCTTTTTTAATGCTAACTGATCAGATCTCACAACAAAATAAGATCTTTTGATAAGATATTAACTACAAGAACTATTTTAATTTAAAAAAAAAGAAATAAAATCAGTTATTTTCTTCAGTGAACTAGTCAAAGAGCTGACCAATCCTTCAAATGTATCAATACAGAGGTAATATGCAATAAGTAATGAAAAGGAATTAAGCAGATGTAAATAATAAACAGTAAATGTCATATAGCCTGAAGATATTGAGAAATACCCAGATTACATTTAGAAAATACACAGAAAGGTATGTTTATAATGGGATTGCTGATTTAGTTCCAAATCTATTTTGTAAATTTAGTTTAGGACTAGGACAAACCCCGCAGAAGCCAGAACACATAGCTGCATAGCAAACAATAATTTTCTGCAGAATTTTAAATTACAAAAAGAAACAGGAGTGGAAAGCTAAGTAACATTTTATAGAGTTCGCCTCACTCCTAAATTTATATTAATACATACCACCTCTTACATTTACTCTACAAAGGTGGGAGAGGGGAAGTTACCTGAGGGCAAGGTATTCAGACATAAGGCCCCTATTCCTGGTGAAAGCAAGTGGTCAGTGGCCACGGCTTCTGAGAAGCTTCTGGTACTCATTTTGGTAGTAAGGATATTCACAGCAAATCAATCTCCACCAGAGCCAGCTGAGTTCGCTGCAGGGAACGGGACACAGGGGACACACAAGGGATCAAGTTCAAAGGGAAAAAGGAGCGACACAATAATGTAAGAGAGTTTTAGCTGAAGATAACTGCAGTTAGAACAGTTTGTTACACATCATGACAACGCAGAATTCAAAAGGAAACAGACCTCTGTAAAACACTAGATTCCTGTGAGAGTATCCCTTGCTGTCTGATACTACAGTACTGAAGCCCTATTTAAATTAAGAACAGCTTATGAAGAAAATTTTAACCATGCAGAAAAGATCTATATAAGGCAGCCAAGTCATTTCAGAGATACCCAGTAAGTACATTTGGAAGATGAGTAGGAAGACAACCCAAAGATGCATCATAATTTTCAAATGGAAGACAACTTTTCAGTTTTGTTTTGCCTAGCCTGAGATTTCTCATATCATTTGTTCCTATTTACAGTGGCTCAACCTCAGCTATCCAAAATTCACACTAAACAATCCTGACTCTAGAGATCTAGCAGAATGGGACTTCTAGATTTGTTTTTGTGTTTGGGGTGGTGCTACAAAGACCTGCACACGTTTGATAGTCTGATTTTGCAGGCTATGAAATGTTAGCACAATAAGCTCCTCAAAAAATGTTCTCTTGCTAACTGTCTTCACTTCAAAGAGATGCCTCAGCTTAAATATAATTAATTCCTACACTTTCACCTTTTTGGGTGCAACAAAACCTAAACATTTGGACAATAACCTTGGCAGGTAGTTTGTTGGGATATCAGAACTGAATTTTAGAAATTTATCACTAAAGTGAATTACAGATAACCTAGTTACAAATTATTCTTCTTCTCAAGTCTCCTGACCCCCAGCAATGGAAAAAACTACATGAAAACTGTTTCAGAAGCAGGCAACCATATAACTTTCAGATTCCTGGGTAGCTGGATCCAAGTGTTGCTTCCTTGGGGTGTTCTCAAGCTAAATGGTAGAGATGCATGGCAGAGCTGCCATGAAGTCTGTGCTGGGGACATTCTTCTTCCAGCAAGGCTTGTACATCCATCTGGGGAAAGCTGAAAGAGCTGAAAAAGCACAGCCTACCTGGAACTCTTTCCTCTCCTGTGTTTCCTTATCAGAAAAAAAAAGACAACTAAAAGATTTGAACTGTGGCTAGCACCAGCTCCACAAAGGTGCATTCCTACAGGAGTCACTGGATTGAGAAACCTGGGTTGTTGCACAAGTGGCCAAACCCAAGATACTCTTGATATAATTGAGTAATTACTTGTCAGCAATTATGCTCATGTTTCACAAAAAAACTGTGAAATAAATCACTTTATGTAAGCTTTTTTAATTCCATTAATATCTCAACAGAAATTATCTGATCCCCTCCGTCCAATTTTCCAATAGAAAAAAAGAAAAAATAAAACAAGACACTTTAAAAAGCACCTCTCATTCTTAGAGTTATTTAGTACAGACTTTTGTTCTGCTTCAATATTTTAAAAAACCCTCAAAGCACTAAGGCTTTGGCAGGAGAACTAACAACTTTCAAAAGAATGTAACTGTGGGATAGTTTTGATTCTTACATACTCCATAATCATTTGACCTTAAGACACAATTTTATTCCTTACAGGCTTTATTTAAATATCTTTTTCTTTTTTTTTTTTTTTTCCCCCAGGGAATACTTCATACTAGTGTGCCAGATACTTTAACAGAGCAATCTTCAAGTCATTTTCATTGTGAAACTTACTAGTATTCTGAGAATTCTTTAAAGACAATTATCACATACAACTACAATGCTGCTAATTAATTCTTCTTGATTGTACAAATGTATTCACTTTTATTATATATGGACAGGAGTCGTCTGACTTCAACAAAGCTTCAGCAGAACTTTAATTGTACAAATACAATGTGTATAGAATTAGCATTTAGATTTGTAATACATGTGCAAAAATAACGTAAAAAAAACTGAAAAGGAAAAGTCAAAATCTGTGAGCTTATTTTACTAACCCAAATGCTACTGAAAGCTTAAGAGATTTTTCAGAGGTGTAACACAAGATTTAATATCAAATCTTAATGAAGGCAACAATTAAGAATTTTACCAGAAATGCATTATTGCTCGTTTATCTCCAAAACACAGGTATAATTTCAAATAAAGCACCACAGCAATTTCAGCTTGAATTTTGGAATGTGTCCTGTTACAGAATCTTAAAATGCAATATGATGCATGAAGCTACTAACAAAACCAGAAGAAAGTGAAAGTTTTTTATTTCTGTTGAAAAAAAGCGTTTATTGATTCCTTCATGCTCATCAGAACATTACCAACACATGCACACAGATTAAATTGTTGACAAGAAGTCTCCACTTAAATACTAAAAGTATAGATTTTCAACCATAAGTGAATTTGAGAAGTACAGGACTCCAGTGAAACTTCAAATTGCTCTTTCTACTCCTTCTTGTCTTCTGTCTCCAACAGTTCTGCTTTACTACCTGTAGTTTTTTAGGCTTATTCTTTCCATAGGTGCAGCATTTAGGACAGATATAATGCTAACACCTTCTGCAAGCATTCAGATTCAGGACAGACTCATTCAAAACAGAGATTGCTATGTCTACACTGTGTTTTGCAATTTTCTCACATACTACACAAGGCAATAAAGTCAGTCACCTAGAATACACGCTGCAAAATTAGTACAAGGAAAGAGAGAAGCAGAAAAGTACACACTTTGTGTTCTTTGGCTGGCTAAAGGAATTGGCTAACTTTCACAAAACTAAAGTGACACAGAAGTGGAACACACAAAACTGAAAATAAGCAAAATCATACTTGGTTTGCTACCAACAGAACTTCCATAGTTCATCCAAAGAATTTTGGTCATTTATTTACAGGAAGGAAAGGGCCCATTCTAGCCCACTAAAGGTGTTACACTGCTTTATTCTAAAAGGAGTCACCTCAGATCTCTTGAGAGGATCACATTCCTCACCAATCAGGCATGCCTGACCGGAATAAAAGCAGGTCAATATGCAGGGCAAACACTTCGGCAGGATGTGTATCAGCCAAGTTGTACCAGATGATGTAGGATATAATTGTTTTTATCAGGATCAACTGATTCCTGATATCCATACTATTAAGATGCTATTCTTTGTACAGCCATTCTTCATATGAGCTTTAGAATGACTTTCCAACTATGAGATGAAAACTATTGTCACAACAAAACTCATCACAATTTTCATCTATTGAAATCTTAGTATGTTCACATCTATTGATTCAGATAAGCAAAGGTCTAAGTTCATGCAGAAAATTAACTAATGACACAACTTCTGCCATTTCAAAATAAACAATTAAAAAAAAAAACCCACTTCAATAAATCAATTTCTGTCATACCAAACATGTTAAACCTTCTTACTGTTTTCTTTGTGGAAAATATTGAGTATGATGCAAACTATAACTTTTTAAGTTGAACTATGTGTTATCATTGATAAACTTAAGGGTTAATATCAGTTGAGATGAAGACTGCCATTTCAGTGTGGCTACTTATCAGACAGGCAAAGTTTATAAGCTTGCCTTCATGCTTCTTACATATATCTTGATAAACAAAACTGTTTTTCACAGAAAGGCATGGATCATACAGATACAGAGAAGACTCAGACTGCTCATTAACTAGAAAGGGAATTTCAATGAAACTAAAAGCAAAAACTAAAAAACACCTGACAACACCCTTATACAAGTCTGAGTTAGTAATACCTGATCTCTGTATGCACCTCCCATCCAAAAACCCCAAGGCTGAAACCCCTGCCATGGAGATGATGCCCTCACAACCAGAGACAATATTACAGTAACACCACAGTGAACTTGCACAGGGCAATCCAGATTCCTATTAGAAATCTCTAACACCATTGTTTCATATACTTGTCCACCAAGTCTGAAAAGAAGGAATGCTGAAGGATATCTGCAATCATCACAGCAGAGTATCACATAGCAATAAAAAGGTGCCATTCGACATCTCTCACCCACTAAAAATACAAATGAAGATCCGACACAAGTTCCAGTTCACTGTGGAAGACCTTTACAGTATGATTAAGTGATTCTAACACTACAGAGGAGACTTCTCCTAGTGACAGTGTCTCCTTCCTACCTTTGTAAAGGATGATGCTGTTATCCAGAAATTTGTTTCATTTTAGGGCACATATGAAATAAAGACACTCTGCCAACTGCATTCAGTAAAACCACACATAATACAACATGGAGATGAACTCATCTCTTCAGTGTAGTTGAAATATTCAGTTTCATACCCTACACCAAGCACCACATAATGTGAAGTACAACAAAAACAAACGTAGTTTGTTTCTACTCCTTCCCTGCTTCTCGCTTTCTACCACAGCCTTGGGAAAGAACAATGCATGTTGAAGATAGAGGACATTTTAAAAATTTTTAAAAGACTGAAAAAGCAAAAAACTCATCATCACATACTGACATGAGATACCGACTTGTTACAAGCTGAATAAAGTAAGCCTTATTACCTTCACTGCTCTTCAACTGTAACACAGTAATAAGCAAATTCTTTACAAAGGTAAAATGCAATTTAGGTATCAAAACCATTTCAAAATGCAGTTTGGGTCATTGTCTTGTTCTCAGACCTTAAAGATTCATACCTATGTAAAATTTTCGCTGCCTAACAAATGTAGAATGACAAGGCTCCTTCTACATCAGTGTCCATTATCAGTCCATGTAACAAAAGCACTGTGAACTGCTAAATGGAAACTGAACTGCTGAATGACACAATGCTTTCAAATTTGCAAATACAGCACCTAGATAGGAAAAAGAGTAAACACATGGTTAACAGATGTGTTACAGATTGTGGTAATCTTCATGGCAAACACTGCCGAATCAATGATGACTGGGGAAGCTGGACAAGATGACCACTAAAGATCCCTTCCAACCTCAACCATTTTATGGTTTGTGGCAAAAAACCAAAGTACTTCTCTGTAACTTGAGGTACAAATTCTTACCTTTGTTCAAACATAAAGGGAAATAAAATATTCCAAAATTAAAATAAAATTGAGATAAGAGGGTAAATCTTTCCAATATTGCTTTATTATATATAATAATAAAGATTTATTGGACCTCTTCCAATAAATCTTAATCCTGCCACTAATACCTGCTTAGCTGAAGAGGACAAGCAGATGACAAGCCGACAGCAGTTTCAAAAAACTATGAGAACAGCAACTACTACAGTAAAAGTGAAAATGTCCTTTGGCACTCTATTACAGGAAATTTCTTATGTATTTGGCTCCTTACTCATGTTCTCACCAAACTTACTAAAAGAAAATCCTGAATTAATAGTTGTATAATTTTTGCTGAAAATTCAAGGTCCTGAAATTTAAGCTCATGTCACTTGAATTCTGTTTTTCTAAGTAATCAATTTCTGAAACCTGTTCTGCAGGAAGTAAATATATTATCTGAACACGTAATGAAGAACACCCATAATAAGTGGCTTAATAATACTCCCTACATTTTAGGCAGCAAACACACTATTTGAATAGTATGGGCTATGAGCATCAAGTTCAACTTGCAAGCTTCAGATCACCGGATATATCCCATAAGCTTTCCAGAAGTGATAAAATTTATCATAATCATTTGACAGAGCCTTTTCAAATAAGCATTATCACAACACAAGAGAGGAATCGCAAATTTACCAACATGACAAAGGACTTTGTTCTAATCTATTCAGCTGTTCATTTGAAAAACCAGACAAAAAGCAACTCATCTTACTCATGCCTAGCTCCCAGACACATTTAAGAGTTAACCTGTAACACCGCGACTAGAGCTCCCTTCTCTTTCCATGCAGCTTGCTACATACCACTACAGGAAATAGGCAGCTAAATCCAGCCATTCCAAGCACACTGCTGATTAGAAAACTGACTCAAGGCTGATGACATCTTCTCATTGCATTTCCATTCACACGGTGCTCTGTCATTTTCATGCGAAGAAAAGGTTTCTTTGTCAGCATTCCCTGATACATAACTCATGAGCAGGGCGGAGAAGAAAAATTATTCTACTACTCTTCCATACATCACATTTAGCAGATAGATATCAAAGGATTTGGAATGAGAATTATGTTTGCTGAGTGCATCAACAACAGATTAGTCAAATGACAATCTGTCACTTCATTTTGTTTGATTTTCTCTATAAACACTTGTCAGAAATACCACACAAAATGGGAATAGAACATTTAGAGAGGGGAAAAATACCCAAAAAACAAACAAAAAAAAAATTAAAGTATTTCAGGTTATATTTTTTAAGATATAAAAGTAAGCTCTGAAGAATTAGCAACGCTGTGGTATTATGACAGATCAACTACCTAACAGGTTTTTGCCTCTCTGTAGAAAATGGGAGAAACCTGATGCGGCTTTTTTAAACAGTATGAATCAGACTGTGTACTTTCTGCAATTTCTCCATCTTTCAAGCACATGACATTGACAGCTAAGAAATTTACAAGAGGTTTGTTTGATTGTTTTGTTTTAGGCCGCGAGGCACTTTAGATATCATTCCAGTCACCCAGAAAATCACGAATTTATTTTCACCTCTCCGCGTGCACCTCCACCTCTTTGTTGCCCGGCCTCACCTGTGTCTCAAGAGCTCGCAATTCGCGAGCCCAGCTGCAAGGACGGACACAGGCCGAGCTGCCCCAGCCCGGGCCGGCCAGCGCACGGCGGCGGCTGCTGGGCCCCGCCGCCGGGAATCGCGAGGGCCGGGCTCTCCCCCGCTTCTCTGCCCCCCGCACACCTCGGGCAGCGGGGGCGGGCACCGTCTGCCCGG
>VWZN01012750.1:178623-221099 GCA_013396955.1 Regulus satrapa | reverse complement strand
GAAATGTGAGAATCATTGCATATGGAATATATTTGTATGTACTAGAAAAGCAAAGGAGTGAGAAGTGTTGGCAAAAATCTAGTCCTCGGCAAGAGGATGGAAAAATCTGGTTTTCAGCAAGATTATCTCAGTCTTGAACTGGATGTTGTTGTTTGTTGTGTCACACCAAATACTAAATTTGGCTTTTGTGAATATGGCCAAGGATGCCTGTTAAGTTTTTCAGATACAGTTTAACGTGATACACATTTCTGTGTGACTTTTTCAAATTCAGTACTGAAATATTTTTACTGGTAAGTTTTCTTTTAAAATAAATTGCTTTATTATAAATGTTGCACTCTAAAAATAATTCCTATATATTACGTATAGCTTGAAATTGTTCTGTATAAAGCTGTTCCTAAATATTTTTCATTTAAAAGCACTGTCAGAGCAGGCTATTAAAAACCTAAATTACAAGATTCATAGATGAAGCAATATCTTCATATACCAGGTAAGACAATGACAGTTTTTGGCTGACATCCATAAAACTGAGGCTCTGGAATAGAATAATGAATTAGCTGTGTCAGTGTTTAATCTAGCATATTTGGTTTAAGTTGACTTTTCAGTGGCAGCTGTGTTCTGTTCACCATGAGAGAGGAGGTCGGTGTTTAGACTCCTACATTCTTTCCAGTTTGTTTAAAAAACTGACTTAGACTGGGTTTTGTCATTGAACATTCCTTTCATATTTGTCTCCATTCTGTTTCTTTCTTCAATAAAATAATTCTCGCCTCTCCTTTTGTGGTAAGAAACAGATGTGCTCCCAGCAAATCTGTTCTAGAAACAAGGTTCTTAATCCTTGAACTCATGGAGTGTGCAGCTACATTAAATCCTTGACTTCAGAGTCAGTCAGCACTCTTGTATCACCCAAATTCTCCAAGTGTTAAGGGGATTCTTTCAGCTACTAAAATGTAATTTCGTATGGGATTGTATTGTATGAGGTAAGATCACTCATTTCCTAGTTATTTTAAACTGTAATTCATAAATACTGACAGAAGAAAGTTAGAAAATTACATTAACCTTAAATCTTGCAAAAAGATAAAAGTGTTACTAAAAACTCTTGCTAAGAAATATGGAAATTGTATTAGACAGGCATTGCTTTATCATAATCTTTTGCAAACAGATGACGCACAAATTAAAACAATACTTGCCTTCAGATTCAGAAATGACTCTTGCCCAACTGCTTATACAAAGTACCCTGTCTTTGGGATTTTTTTTGAAGTTTCTTCTTCAGGCTTGATTGGAGCTCTGTCTTGGATTCATTTCTGAAAGCATGTGGTGCTTTTTATAAAGTCATGAACAGCCACATTGTAACTTGATTAAGAGACTACAAATAGTAGTTATTGATGTGCCATTTGAATTCTTAAATTTTAATTTTTTTCTCAAACGGAGGTCTCCAAAAGGTACAGAGCTATAGTCATTAAAATGTAAATAAATGCTTCTTGTGTGCTGTAGTTCAGTCTTTTTGCTCGGCTTTCATGGTAACTTTTGAAGCAGACTCATCTTCAAAACTGCAGAGAATGTGTTTGTCCCCACAATAAATGTCTGAGAAAGACATTAATGCTTTTGTCTTGCCCAGTGATTTACGTAGTCAGATTTCTAGCAAGTATTGCCAATTGTCTTAGCAATGCTCTGCTATTGGTGACATTATTAAATGTTAGAATTTCCTGTCTTCATAAGATGTCCCTCTCTTACTCTACCCTTTGTTTTGGTTTCTTTTCTTTTTCATAGATTTAACACTTGATAATTGGCAATGCCTCAATAAAATGTTTTTTAATTCAAGTTCATTTCAGTTACAAAAAGGTCAAGTCAGTATGGTCAAGTCCTTTGTGTCTTTTCTATGCAAAATTTTGCAACACTATGCACAAACTTGCGTCTCCAGTAAAATTTCTTCCTTTCAAACATCTTGTATCAAATAATTCACAGCCAAGCAAGCAGTCTACCCTTTAGCTTATCTGAAGTAATATTACACTTGTTTTTTGTTTATTCAAGTTAACTCAGAACAACTGTTCTGCTTGGGGAAATGTTTAATTTCCAGTTTGGGTCAGGAAGTTCTCTGATGCTGTGTCCTGCTGCACCTCGGAGGATTGTGTAGGTGTGTGTCTGCATAGACACAGACTTGCCCTTTTGGCCACAGTGATTCTTAGATTCCTAAATCTGGAATTTAATCCAGCCTGGGATTTAATTCCACCAAACAAGTTTTCAGGGATTTATTACAGTTCTGTGTTTTGTATCGAAACAAACGGACATTGTAACAACAGCAGGGAGTTCTCCATTCTGCTGTGTTCATAGGTAAAGGCTGCTTTCATGTCTTTAAAAGCTCTGTTTAGTGGGGGCCAGGCTTTAAAATGCTTGAACACACTTGATCCTTTTCTGACCTTGTAGTTGTAGTTGATTGTGGGGCAATCCTGTCTGCTCTTCAGAAACAGCCCAGGAGTGCCTTCCAACAGAAGTGCTTTGCTACTGTTCATGGTTTATAGGAGCAAAAGGTGAAGTGATTTTGCAAAGCTGTCTGGAGAACAGCTCTGACTTCTGGTCTGGTGTTTAATTCATCAGAACACGGTGTCAGAGCACTGAGTTCAGAGTTCATCTTACAAAAGTCACAGTGGAAAATGCCTCTCCTGCTCACCCAACGGAGAGGTTAGAGAAAGGTTTGTTTCTCTGTGGTGTGTAATTTCTAAAGCTCCTACAGAGAGAAGAAAATGGGGAGATAGCTTGGATAGGATTTAGTATTAAACATCAAACTACTGAATAATGGTGTGTAAATGATGTGGGAGTAGCATTTAGACATAGAACCGTAAGGAGCAATGTTGATGTCAGGGTATAGAGGGGAAACGGTTGGAGCAGTGTGAAGGTGGAGCATATACACCACATCCCGTGATGAGCTAGCAGTCATGTATCCCTACATGTGCACTGTAGCTGCATCTGACTTCCTAACTCAGCATTTCAAAGGCTGCTAATTCAACTCAAGGACTGGTTTTGTGGAAAGGGAAAAAAAAAAGTGTTTGATGGGATAATCTGTGTTTTTAATGCTTGTCAGTATTTTGAGTTTCTCATTTTAGCCTCCAAAATTCAGAATATACAAATTAAGTTATTTGTACATTTGAGTGTTTTTCTTTGTTGTATTGGAAATTCAAGTGAGTGATGCAGAAAGTCACTATGATCAGCACTGGCAATAAATATGCCATAACAGAAACTAATTTTGTTCCAGCTGTCTAGAATTTCAGGAAAAATGTTCTGTAGTGCTTCAGCTTTCAGAAGATTTAGATATTTGACATTGATGCAAGTGTATAATAGCTACTTATAATGTGGCAGAATGTAATGCTGCCTGTAGAATACTTTCTTCTTCCACCTAATGCTGCTTCCACTTTTGTGAGCGTGTTCAGTCCAACACTGCAGCCGGAGAACAGCCTCTCATGTCCAGATAAGCTTTCATCTGTCACTCAAGTAACAGATCCTCACACCTGTTACAGGCTTAAAGTGCTGTAACCTGAGGTCCCTCCCAAAGGCAATTTTTTATTACAGTCAAGTTCCAGAGTTCAGATTTGCTTCAGAAACTTTATCCGTTTTACTACGCTCTCTTACCATTTTGCAATTAGTTACTGACTGCTTCTTACAACTTTCTTTTCATATAAAGCCCTGGAGACTGATTTCAGCTTGAGACTTAAGTTAAAGGAAAATGTGGAAAAATTCCTCCAGAAACACTTTAACAGTATGTAGACTTAACAAAGAATAAGAAATTGCTGCTTTTTTGCACGTTACTTTTGATGACAGCCAAGACCACGTCACAAGGGCATGGGAAACACTAAAGTGGAAAATCCGTCTTTGAGTTCGAGTCAGAATTGAACTGCAGTATGTGAACAAGTACTGGTTATTTTGTGCTATTTGAAGTTGTTTTACACAGCCTACAATATGACATTAGTGCATAGTCCTGTAGAAGGAATAAAGACAAGTCTCATTTTCTTCAGGGGCCTGGTGCATCTGGCAGCTCCACGGGCCGGCCGTTGGTGTTTCTTTACCTTGTTTGTATTGTGTAGTAGTTGGTGCAGCAAGCAGTGTATATGATTTTTATCTGAACTGGGGGCTCGGTGAAAGAGGGAAGAAAATAAGTGCCACTGAGTATAACCATACTGAGAAAGTGTGAAGGTAACTGTCTGCAGTAATGTAAAGATAGGTACAAAGATGCCAGGGGGTATCTCTGCAATTACTGAGGAAAGCACTACACTTTGTCAAGCGGTATGAAACATTAGTCCTGAGGTTACACTCATCTCCATGCACCAGCTGGATGCACTGCAATTTGTGAGAGATTCATTGTTGTCTAACCTTGAAAAAGCAGCTTTAACGCTTTAACATGCAGCTGGCACTCTTGGAAGAGTCAGTCCATACTGACAAGGTTCATCCTTGGGGAGATGCTACTGATATACTTACATGAGCATCCTGAATCCATTTAATGTCGATATAGATACTAAATTCGGCTTTTAGCACAACCTGACTGTGAAAAGGAGGAATGAGAATTGTTATTTTCTAAATAAATTTTAAATATTTCTAGAACTCAGACATTCATTAGGGTGCCGTGCTTGGTAGTAGGGGATTATGCTCACACTTTGTCTGGAATACTTCATGCTGTCTTTTCAGAGTTCAGGTGAATGGAAGGCCTGGGTTGTGATTCAGGGCCTGTTGTTACCTGCTGCCTGCTGGGAGGCGTTGTGCAGCGGCAGCCCCCTCACACCTGCCTTCTCTCCACGTCGCTGCCGGACAGCCGTACAGCCTTGATGCCAACTGCCCTCAGGGCTGTCAAGAGAAGAGGAAATACAAACTTCTCTTCTTGTTTTCTAGCTTGGTTTTCTTGCTGGTTTGTAGATCTCTGCAAGACAAGACTGCCCGTCGTGTTCTCCGAGTAACAGCTCTCCCGCAGCTTCCCGTGTGCCCTGTCCCCCCGGAGCTGCAGCGTGTGTGGAGTGTGCTGATGAGATGGGTGGCACATTCAGCTCCCTCACAAAGCTGATCCTCAGCCAGATGTTGATCGCTCCAACGCTTTTCCTCCCGTTTGCGTCGCAGCAGCATATGGGCCAGTCTGCCGAGGGCTCTCAGTTGTGCATGCAGATAAACTGCCTTGCACAGTTGCACTAGTGTTCAAGGAAAATCCAAGCAGACAGACTTCTTGTTTGGACTACTAGCAAAAATAGGTGTTTCTTTGGCATTATAAGTTTAGTATTATTCATTTTGTGAACTAATATTTTAACATTAAAATATCTTCTAAAGCATAATTTTTTTTAAATTGGGGAATACTAATTTTATGCAAGTAAAGAAGAATTTTATTTTCTTTCTTTTCTCCAAACTGTAGCTTTTGTCAGGAGTGATAAGCCAAAACTCTTCAGGGGACTGCAAATCAAGGTAAGTAGTAGCCTAATTTATTTGTTTGCGATGTTAAGAAGAACTAGGTTTGGTGGAGACAGTCCTGTGGATTGTTCCCTATTTGTTGATCAAGTAAGTAATCCTTTAGTAGGGGACATATATTTGCATTGCCAGTGTGAATCATTACAAGTTCCTGCTTGTAATATTGATTTGTTTACTGTTCAGTAACTGTTTGATATTAATTCTTTGGTGGTGGTGAGGTTTTGGTTTATTTTATTGCTGCCTGGTTGGTTTTAATCCAAGAAAAAAATATTATTATAGCAGATGGTAAAAGAATCTGAGGAATGTTTATATTCTGTTCCCACTTTATAGATATCTCGGACTTACTCAAGCAATTCTGTCATAGTTTATTTTTCTCCTGCTTTGTTCTCCCCTAGTTTTCTTAGGAATACCATTTCCATAGATTCAATGATTCTTGGATTTTTCTTCTCCCTCTCAGAATTCTCTTGCTGTGTTCTGTTGTGCTGGTTTTACTTTATATACTTCAGACATCCAGCTTTATAGAAATTCATATATTGAATGGTGTTCCTTATGACTTACATATATGCAAAGTTGCATAAACTGCACTGCCTTAAGCTGCAACAATTCTTTGGTTTCAGGACCTAATCTAAGACTGCACCTTCCTCTTAAAATCCTATATGAACTTCAAGTGTACTTCAAAGATACAAAGATCTTGATTCTCACATCTTGTGCTCCCATCTCTATTGCCCAAATGGCACCATCTGGAATCACTTCATAGCTGTGCATGGCTGCAATAAGTGATTTGTCTGCTCAGCAGCAGATTCTCTGTAAAACAGATTTCCTCTGTCTGTCTCACGCATTCGTGTCTCCGTGTCCTCCAGTTTCTTTCAAAAGCTTTCTCTCCTTCTGTATGTCTGACTGTTCTTTTTTTTTTGTTGTTTTTAACTTTGTAGATTTATTGAACAGCAAAACAGTCTAGACTACAATTGGTATCAAGTATTACCAGAAAAAAAAGGTGCAAATGATTTTTTTTATTTCACCAGACTTTTGGAAAACTCAATAGAGGTGCCACTAGCTTCATTAAGTAAAACCAACTAAGTTAGCTCAGCTGAGCATAGTGGAATACTCCTGGGGAAATCTTTCCATAAACTTAATGGTCAAAGCTTTCTGGTACTGTTAAAAGCTTTTATTTGCATTACTTATTTTGGGATTTAGTGAGTTTGAGAAGCACTGAAGAATTATGTTACCAGCAAAGCACAGTTACAACACAGCAAGAAAGAATCTGATTACATTGCAAATTGATAGTAGAACTTTGACCTGTTAAAGTGACTCAGAATTTCTAAAAGTATAAAGAGGCTGCTGATCATAGAAGAAAAATCATTCATCATCATCAAAAATCTAGCTTTGGTAACTTAAAACAGTTGGAGTAAATACCCTCCTTCAAAGCCAGGCCGATGGTATTACCCCTCTGCACAGGCATTAAGTGCTCTGGTGCACCAAGAACAAGGAGATGTTTCTGACACCCACCCCCAATCATTTGACTTGTTCCTCCACTTTCCTCTCTCTGGCATTAAATGCAAGTCAGAAATCTGAACTGCTTGAGATCACTTGAGCGTAGGGGCAGTGTTAGTGTGGAGAATGCATTTGCCAGCCAAGGTAATTGACTTTTCTTCTTTCCCTCCAGTACGTGCGTGGTTCTGACCCTGTTCTAAAGCTGCTGGACGACAGTGGGAACATTGCAGAAGAACTGAGCATCCTCAAGTGGAATACAGACAGTGTGGAGGAATTTCTAAGTGAAAAATTAGAACGTCTGTAAATCATTGCTTTCTGTCCTCTTTTCTTTTCTTATTTTGTCATGGTAATCTGCACTACAATTGAAGAAACATTCCAGCATCTGTATTAGTTTTAAAATACCTGCTGTGCTGTACTAAACATCTTGTAATCAGAAGGGAAGCTTCAGCACACATACTGGACAAGTTGACAAACAATAGCCTTTCTTAACATTATTATTTCAGCTCTTAATGCATTTTTCACTAAGAATGCTTTGTTTCAAAGTTAATTATGCAAATCTCTGTTATGATCAGGTCTGTTTTTACAAATGCTCTTAAAACTGAAGAGCTTCAAATAATAGAAATGATTACCATGCTTTTTGTCTGCTGCTCTTTCTTAAGGAAGTTAGAACCAAATGCAATCTATCTCCCAAAGAAATTTGGCTACTAATGCCCTCTTTTATTTGTATTTGAACTGTCCTTTTATAGAAGCCTTGTTTACAGTGAGTACCTAATTCACAGGTTTGAAAGCTGACGGAGGAACTCATGCTCTGATACTGTGAAACATTTAGTAAGTACACTTTAGTGAAGACTACATAGAAAACCTCTGAGGTGTATGAAGTCAGATGTCAGGTGTGCTTTACATCAAGTGTTTTGCTTCAGAAAACATGAGCTATAACTCTTGAAAAAGCTTTCCTTCCAACTTTCAAAAGTTTATTGGAAGTTTGTTAATGAAATTAATTTAGAAACTGTTCTTTTAATATGTATATTTTTCTTTCTCAGTTCAAATTTATGTGAACAGGGAATATAGACAGTATGTATGGTAATGAGTCAAATCCATCAAGACTTGTTGGGTTTTTTCCACTTAGAGTTAATAAATATGGTAATCAAGAATAATGTGGGGTTGTTTTTTTTTTCCAAGTCTAATTAGCAAATAAGTGTTCCCTGTAATTACTTCATGCTCACTAGATTTGGGTTGGCTGGGTGTTATGCTATGACCTGAAGTGGTACAGTTTTTGTCTTCATATATAATTTTATATCTCTAAAAATTTCTCTATAATTTACAGACTTTATTCCCAGCTTTTGAGGAAAAAATCATCAGCTTCATAGCAAAACAGTAAACATGGGACTGAGACCATACTGAACTATCAGAAATAATGCACTAAGGTGATTCTTCAGGCATAGCCTTTGGAGTCTTTATTCCCAAAATATTCTTATGAACTCATAGGGAGTATGTGCAGCTGACTCCTATTCTTGTGAATATGCTCCTCATCTTCCAGATGACTCAGTGTGAGACAGCTACAATAGTGGTCAACACTGTCTTGGAGAAACATGATCTGTACATAAAAAGCACAAATCTTTGCAGCTTGTGCTGACTTACCAGAGTCAAACATGTATTTGTTCTTGGGACATAGAATGTGTTGATCAGCAGATGAGCTACAACCAAAACATGTGGCATGACAACTCTGTATTCTGGTAGTAAAAATATGCTGCCATCCACTGGTCTTTTAATATACTCACTATATCCAGTACTTGCCATTCCTGTGTTTGCCAGCAAAGGACTTCAGTTTCTGTGTTGATG
The DNA here is from genome assembly GCA_013396955.1 of Regulus satrapa. NCBI lineage: Eukaryota > Metazoa > Chordata > Aves > Passeriformes > Regulidae > Regulus > Regulus satrapa. The sequence continues at coordinate 212,339 of VWZN01012750.1, read as the reverse complement.
ACTGACCACATTGGTTTTGCAGCATATTTAAAGCTTGTTCTTCTCTCCAGCCTTAGATACTCTCTACCATTCATCAGTGAGATTGTTTGCCTCATTTGGTATCTATCAGATACTTCTCTTTGCTTTCCTTATTTCTTTCCTCTTCTTCCTTAACACTGCAGCCCTTAACATTCTTTCTGACCTTCAGCCTCCCTTTTATTTCCATGTCTTCCTACTGCCAACCCAGTACTTCACTACACAGATTTTGCCTTCCTGCACCAGATCCTTCACAGCTGCTCTTGTCTTTCAGAGAAGCAAGGAACTCACTCTTGTACCAGGAGATGAGCTTCCCGGAGTGGAGGAAGATGACGGACCAAAGAATTTCTCCTCCAGCATAACTGAGTTTTACAACAGAGTCTCAGTGCTGTTTCTGCAATTTCGGACTTTTTCCAGTACTGGTTCTCAAGTATTTCTATTAAGGACACTGGAAATAAGCTTTTCTCCCAGTTTCTTCCTAGGTTCCTGATTTGCTGATTCCTTTTCCACATACTAATCTGGCTTTGGATTCATATTCCCATAGTTTAAATGCACACATTCCTGCAATTCCCTATATATAGGGCCCTATTCCGAGTTCTCCCTGATTCTGTTACTGAGCTGCTGAGCCCTGATCCTACTCAGCTGCAGCTTTTAGCAAAAGCTAATTACCTACACTTCCTGACCTGTTGGCTGTGCTCCGTGCTGTTCTAAAGTGTGGAATTCATACTGTCCTGCCTTTATTCTTTCTCATTCTGTCCTTTAGATGATACTCAGGTTCTTGGCTCGACAAACGTGTTAGGAACATTTAGCATTCTGGCATAAATGAGCTGGGCTTTGTGCTAAAAGAGGCAATTAGAGTGGGGAATAATTTCTTTTGGAAATTCTTAAGTTTCTATTTATCGGTGAGAGGTTTTTTTCTTCGGTCTGCAGCTGTGAAAATTCATAGAGCTCAAAAGGTTATTTTGGTTTGTAGCAATTAACCACACAGAATATAAGGTTGAAAGCTCCAGTTTAAAAAGGAAGTGATTCATTTTTACTTATAGCCATGATAAGCACCCAGTAATTCATGAAAGGCATTCACTCAGACTTATGTAAGAATTATTTAATCTTATATAATGCTCTTGTTGTGCCAAATCTTGAGAGTTAATGAAAGGACAAATAAAAGCAGCAAGCATGCATGACTGAGTTGGAACATGAACCGTCCATCTACTACTCCTATCTTTTAAGAAGGAAAAACCCCATCTTTTTGCAGGAGAGAATATCTGTGCTTTTAAGAAAAAAGTATGTTGTACACTCCATTTTGCACATATATATAAGATGTAGAAGAAACTTGAAGAACAGTGTACAAGCCACTTGGAAGGGTTTTCTGGGTACTTGCTTAGTCATAGATTCCTGTAATGTGAACCTGAATAACATGACTGTAGTAAGGAAAACTCTGTTTCAGAGCTAAGGGAAACTTTCCAGAAGACATTAAAATCATGGGAAGAAAGCAGGTATTCCACTCTGTATTTGTTTTATTGTTTCAGCATACAGATGGAACAAGGACAGATAGTCAACTTAATGAAAAGCACACAAAAAAAACTGTTGAGAAACCTGAGCACCTATTGAGAATGTCTCTGGTTTTGAACTTGAGCTTTCAGAAGCAGAATATATCTTTTGGTGTTTAGCCAGAGAGATTAGACACCATGCCTCACAAAAAAAAAAAAAGAAAAAACAGTTTTAGGTGTCCTTCTACTTCATTAGCATGGATGCTGGATTGAAAGAGCTGCAGTAGAATTTCTCTACATTCTACACATAAAGGCAAGCAGGATCAAATCTAACAGGATGGTTTCCAAGAGTGCCTTGCAAGGGACACCGGCCTTTGCCAGTTCTTGGATTGTGTAGGGAAGGTCAGACAAAGCATAAAATTTTCTTTGCTAGGGATGCTTTGGTCACTTAAAGTAAATGGACTTGGAAATTCGTCAAGTGTGCCTGAAGAGGGTTGATGAAATGCTAAAACAAGAGTATTCCTATAAAAAAAACAGCTAAAGAACACTTCATGAACTTGTGTGCTTTTCCTTAAGTTGTTGACTTTGTTGACTGTTGTTAACTAATGCCCAACACAATTACTTTGAAACAAATTTGCTGTGATGTCTTAAGAGGAAGAGTCCAAGGGAGAAGATAGCCAAGGAGAGCCAGCCAGCCTGCTGATAGGTTACTGAACACTGGTTCAGAACACCAGCCTCACTCCCAAATGCACTGTTATAAAAAGTCTAAGCAGAAGGAAGTGGAGAAGATCCTCAGTAATTTTTTCCTTATCACTGGTCATGAAGGATGGCTAGAAGGCAGTGCATTATGAAATTATTCACCAGTGAGCTCAGACAGGACACCGACTACAGTATTCTAGTATGCATTGATTTAAACAAGAACCATAGCACCTGGTGAACACAGACTGTCTCAAAGAGTACCTGATTATCTGTAATGTTCTGAAATAGGCTGTCTTCAGGAATGCCCATCAGCTTTGTTGCTATCCAAGAAATAAGGTATCTGACAATATGTTTCAGTTGCCCTAGGAGAGTGAAAACTTGACATCAGCACGTGTCACCAATGTGCAAATTTAAGTGTCTAAACTCTGAGACATGGAAGACTTCGCACTTCTCACTACTAAGTCAACTGTGATCAAAAGAGTTGACCATTATTTGCTCTTGCATCAAGCCTGCACTGCTTTTGAGTCATAGTCTATTTTGTCTGCTCTCTGGCTGTGTTGTCAAGCTGTCATGGTTTAAACTCAGCTGGCAGCTGAACTTGCACGTGGTCTCCTGCTCACTCCCTTTCCACAGTGGGATGCAGAGGAGAATCAGAAAAGATATTCAGGGACGTTCTCTTGACAATGATCTTTGAGATTGGATTTAACTAGGTTCGTTAGGCACCTTTCTGTCTCTCCCCTAAAAGGACAGACTAAAGCATTCCTCATCTCAAACATGGGCACAGTAAAATTTCTACATTTTTCTATTGTAGAACGTTTGTAATTTCAAGGCAAGTCTGTCAAACCTATCTCTTGGCTTCCTTACTAGGAAATTCCATGGGCAAACCCAGATGTTTGGTGCAGGAGGATAAGCAGAGAGCAAGATCATTTTGCTCTGCCTTTTCCCCCTGCATTCAGGTTCTGGTTTCTCAGAGTTACTCTAGATTTTAGGCCACCTGATCCAGTTTTTGGAAAGCACTGATCTTTGATAAGGAAAGGTCTTGATGACAGACACAGAGGTTGAGATGGCTCTCAGTGAAATACCTCAGAGCCTCTGTAGGCAGTGCAGGTAGGCTCCAACCTGTGGAGTTCCCAGTCATATTGTGATTTCTAATAATGCCAGGTTGGTTTTTCCCCTCCTGGGTCTGACAGCAGTGCTGCAATGAGGTGACAAAGCCCAGCTTCCCTCCACTCTCAGCAGTAAGGAAACATGCACATCTATGTGCTGCAACAGCCATGCTCAGCCAGCCATGCCCCAGCCGAAACAGCTGTGCCTCCAGAGTGGAGTCTTGCTAATGCTTTATTAGATTATCTCTGTCAGTCACACAGTATCAAGTTTTATGACCTCCTGTCACTTCTGAACTCCAGGGGCCCCCATGGCACACGCCTCCCTGGGAGCCTGGCCTGGCTTTCCTCACACAGGACACTTGGCCTCTCTGTGGAGGGGCACCACACGCACCAAGATCCAAGGGCATCGGCCAAGTGCCACCTTCGACCTTTCCAAAAGGTTGCTGAAGGGACTGTGACAAAAAAGATCCACAGCCTGATTTTCCTGGTTGCATGGTGTAGTCAAGAGATGTGTCACTGGCCCTGGGACAGTCTCCCCATGATCCTCCAGCTCAGCCTGGAGCTCTGATCCCAGAGCAGCAGCTCTTTTTGGAACTGGTGGTGGTTCCCCATTCCTATCACATCAGAGGCCACCGGACCAGCAAATATAAAGCAACTAAACCAAAACAGCTTTTACCTCCTAATCCTGGCAGCAAAGATTCAGGTTTCCTGAAGAAAAGCACGACAGCTGTCACCAGCCCTCAAAACAGATTTGCCAGGCCAAGAAATAAGCCTTACAGATCATTTCTGCATCACTGGAACAAAAGGCAGATCCTGCCATCAGGCAACGTATTTAGTGCTGTCAAACAAACTGGGGGACGTGTGACACCCACGCAGGAGGTGCGTGTGGGTGGGAAGGGAGAGCAGAGCTGTTCTCCACGCTCTGCTGCCCAGCCCCATCCTGGCTGCCCCCTCCTACCTCGGCACTGACCACTGCAGCAAGGCACTGGTCTGCACTGCAGCAGAGGGCGGGAGCCAGGGGCAGAATTGCTCTCAAGTGTTTTCCTGTAAGGGCATCTGAGACACAGTTGTGTCAGGAAGCGAGTATAAAAGCGGGCTTTTCTTACTTTCCATCTTTTAAACAAGGTGAGTTTCCTTGTCCTATGTTCAAACCTGTGCACAGGTGCAGCTCTATCCAGCTGCCGCCTCCCTGGTTCACCCTTTTTCTAGTTTGCTGACAGATTCTTCAGACCATTAAACTATTTTATTGTCATTTATCATTGCAAGAGCTAGGGATTGCCATGAATTATTTTTGTGTAAGTGAAACACAGCCCTGGGCCTAACATGAGCAGTGCTGCTGTTCACCGTTCATGCAGCTACAAGCCTCCCAGTTTCATTTCACAATAAAGGATCTACTAAGAACACAGTGACACAAACCAGTGCACACTGACCAAGGATGAATGTGAGATTCACATCAAAAGCACACAAAACACTAATGCAGGCAATCAAACTCCCTTCCCAACTCCACAGTCCAAGAATTCCTTCTCTGACCACAGGCAATTGACAAAGAATCTTACCCGACCCCTTCAGATATACATTTAAGGAAGGTCACACTTGTTCAGGATCTTACTGTGAGGCTTAAAAAGTAAATTTACTTGCAAAGACTTACAGCAGGGACTGACTGGATGACAAACAACTACAGTAATCGCCATTGAGACAGGCTCGGCAGCAGTGCCAGACTGGCTAAAGTAACAATCTTCTCCACTTATTTTTCCCCAGATGGTTACTGCTGCAAGGCAGCTAGGATTTAATTCCACCTTACAAATATACATAATCTGGAGGTACAAGCATACCATTCACAAAGGCACATTTAAAAAGCCTGCTGGAGTCGGGCTGGTAACGCTGTCCCTTGCAAAGAACAGAGACATCAGTGTTCTTTTAAACTAGAGCAAATAAAGGTTACCTTCAAAATGTACAGGATTTTGCATAAACTGAGAGAGACACAGTGGAGTGGAAACACTAGTTCCACTGCTCCAGTCCTCTGCAGCCAGAGAAGCAGTAAGGCCAGAAAAGGAGCTGTTGGGCCAGAAAGTGTCTAGCAGTGTGCAGTCTAGGGAGTGCTGCTGTCTAGGCAAGTATCACACACAGTGATTAAAGCTGCTGTGAGAATTAATTGAAGCTTCCTGCACACATTCTCAGAAGTCATTTGGCACCAAACCTTAAACAGCTCTCCAGCCAACTGTACAATGCTTTAAAGACAGTAAGCTTCCAGTGTAGCCCATCACACCTATACAAAAACTTACACAACCAGCCTCCCCTCATCTCTGAAGTTCCCTTATTTATGCCAAATTTAGCTGAACACTACTTCTCCTTAGGCATGTCTTTAAATTATATAATTAAAAAAAAGGAGAGAAGATGTGTGAGCTACACTTTTTTACATGATTAACATAATCATTGAAAAGATTTAGGTCCTTCCCTCGTTACCAGTGATTTCTCCAAACCTCTCAGCATATTAGTGGACGCATGCTACCTAATGGCCCCAGTTGGGATTGCAACTGGAACCGCAAGGTTTCTGCTGCACACTGGCAGCTGGAGTTTGGATTTCGGTTTTCTAATCAGAAATTTCCCACCATCCATAGCCCTACAACCTCTTACCTTCTTGCTCAAGAATATTGGCAGGGTTTGAGCCTTCTAGGAAGCTGGAGGAAAGAAGCATCTGCTTATCTAAGAAAAGGTCTCCTGTGGCAGATGTGGGGCAGGGAAACTTCAGACTGTGGTGGTGAGCAGTGCACAGCTCTGGGGGAGGCAGGACTGGCGTGAACTCAGCCAAGTAGGATTTGCAAAAGCCTTAGAGTAGCCATGGTAACTTCACCTGACACACACAGTCATGGTATCCTGCTTTGGAGTGAAATACTTCTGCCTCCCTAAGTATCTTAATATTTAAATGTAAAGATCTAAAAAAACTAGAAAGCTTTGAATTGACAAGGAAAAGAAAATCCTTATTAAGTTGACACCAGCAGTGATTCTATTAGCCCAGGGCAAAAATACGTCTGATCTGATCCAGGTTGGACTCTTGTCTACTTCTGTATTCCCTGGAGTGACTGCCAGACCTTCTCAAAACTGGTGCTAAACAAAACAACAGAGCAAAATGAAAGTTTGGAAAAGTTATAAAGTAATGTCAGGGTCTCTTTTCATTGCAACAAGTGAGAAAAATATCCTAAGTAATTTTTTCTTCTTGCTATTGACACAAAATGTGAGCAGAGCCCCTGAGAGGCCATGTCCAAGCCAGCCTTTACAGGAGGATATGATTAAGGCACAAGCCACCAGGAAACAGCAGCCTCAATCAGTAAGAAGATGTGGATGAATCATCCCCCATTTCTGTGCTGCACATTCTCCCAGGTAAGCAGAGACAATGACACTCACCTTTGAAAGGGAAGTTTAGGACCAGCAAGATGGAGACATTAAACTGAAAACAATGAACAGTTTCTTTGCACAGGGAACAGGATTAGGATCCTCTATATTCTCCTAAATGCTCAATATTCTCAATGGAGAAACATCAATGCTTTTCCAGTTGGAAGGCATATAAAGGTAGATGTGGGGAAACATGAAATTGAGCCTCAGTGACATGTGCCCTTCCCTTTTCCAAATATACATAAAACTTAACTCCCCAAAATCTCCAATCAGGGGATTTGAACATTTTCAAAACTTCTAATATACAAAAACTCCCTGTTTTTGAGAGACTTCCAATGTATACAAATATCACTGTTCAGTATCTAAAATTAAAAGCAATTTAAATCAGAAGTAAAATTGGAAGATTTCTTATTTCAGATGTTTCTGTCTGTAGAAATAATTTCCTCCCTCATTACTCCATTTCCAGTACTTTTGTTTCTATATAAACCTGTGTAAAGCCATTTTAAAGCTTTAATTAATTTTGCAATTCCAAATAGCTTTCCTTAATTGCTCACGTCAAACATCTATTTTGCGTTTTTAAAAAATTTGTAAAACAATTCTGTGCTGGCAGGAGGACAAAGTTCAGATTATTAATTGCATGTAAGCTCCCCATGCTAATGTATTTCCTGTCGTTCACTTCTGGCAGGAAACTATTTTCAAAAGGCATTTTTATATTCTACATTTACACGAGCTACGTTCATACAGTAGTTCAGTGTTTGCATTCATGGTACATTTTCTTGCCATTCCCTCAGCTAAGGTAGAGAATTCATCAAGTTACCCAGCTTGGAGGGGTTTCTCCCCCCAGATGCCACCCCAAATGCTCCATGTCACAGCTCAATAGTAAGGGCAGCAGCACAGAAGACAACTGAGGCTGTCTGTCAGCTTGACTGATGTTCTTTGCATCTTCAACAAACACAAATTTGCATGGCCAGACTAACAAGCTTGCAGTGTACTGCCTTGTGCTTCCACTAATAGCTGTGTGATTAATTGGTTACAGCCCATTGTATTAGAACAAACACAGCTAGGAATTCTGCTTAAAGAAAATGAATCAGGATTGGGCTGCAGGCCGAGTTTAGCAGGGATTTTCAGCAGTTCATAAATTCTTAAGGTGAATGAAATGGAAAGAAAAAAACTAAAATAGTTTCACGGAGGTCTGAGATACAGGGATTCAACACCAGCCTCACAGGACTCAGTACTATGTGCCCAAATAAATATATACCTTTGGCAGTCTATGGAAAATAAGGCAGCCTAATAATTCTGCAGTCCTTGTTTAGACAGCACTTGCAGCCCTAGTGCCAGACAGGCAGTGACTAATTTCCCATCACCTCTTAGAGGGTACAAACTCTCACGGGAGTTCTTGTTACACAGGATTCCAGAACGTTATTTATGGCTTATGGGGTTTGATAGCCTTATTCCCTTTCCCAGAAGTATTTATTTCAGACCAGATGACCACCTGGCCCTCTGAAAGCCCACCTTTGAATTGGGATAGGGGAAGCCACAAACATAACTACTGATAAGGCACCTAAACACTAAATTCTTTTGCTCTAAGTCTCATGTGGAATTGCATGGTTAGGTGGAAAAAGTCCACAAACTGTGAAAGAGGGATGAAAAGGTAGCATGCTGCATTTCTGAACTGCAGAATTTCGCACAGCTTCACTACCTTTCATTGACAATTTTCAGTTCCCCAGAAACGTAGACTGAAATCTGTTTCCTTTTAAGCTCAAGTATTTTCTACTGAATACAAATGGGAATATTTATGCCTGCTCATTCTAGGTGGAAGCATAAAAATGACTTATGGGACTCCTGCCAGAAATTTGAGTCAGAGAAGTAATATGATGTCTTTTGAATAAAGAGCATTTGCTTCACAAGCCTTTCATCTTTGTGGATTGTCACAAGTGCTTTTCTGTCTACAGCACTGAAATGGTAAACTCTTGGGCCTTCTAAAATGCAAAGCAGGAAGAAGCAGCCTATTGCTGTTCCCCAGCAACTTCACAGGACTGCAGTACCTGGCTAAAGCCAGACCAAAGATCATTTCACACAATGTCACTTTTTAAGCCCTCCCAGCTTTCAAGATAGGATGAGGCACAGTCCAGCTATTCTGGTCAATACTGATGGTATTATGTGGACACCAGTACCAAAATTTTTTAGAGTGAATAATACCTTTGTTCTGTACAGACATAGCCAGCACAAGTCCTGACAAGTGTCATATTTGTTCTTCTGTCATCTGAGGTGCAATATATTCTTGGTATGTTGTAACAATCAGAAAGCCCATGTCAGCTTCTTGTAAAATTTGAAGCACCAACATATTTACCATACAAAATACAAGGCGAGGCAAATCCTGCCCAATTTGCTTTTTAAAGTCATCCTGTATAAATCCCTGGCTATGGTATTACATGCATGAGTAAAGAGACTATCAGTAGGCTACCAGGCCTGTTCAGCCCTCACCAAAGCTGACAGGAACCCTTTAATCCACAGCAAAGTAAATCTGAAATAAACTTTTCCTCTGTGTGTGACCTAGAGGCCTGTATGCATATAGGAGGCTATGTCCTGCACCAGTGGAGCATTTGGTACACACTGCAGAAAGAATTACATCAATCCCCTATCTTTGACTGGTGTTATGTGCCCTCTGTAAAAAAATCTCCAACAGATTGATTGTACTCAGGCTTTCTTCCAATACTGGACTCTAGGAATTAGCAATTCCTGCCTTCTGGATCTACTTATTTACTCCTAAATACTTGAGTTCATTTTTGGGAGGAAGCATTCTGAAAGCCTTGATGGCCAGTTTCATAGCAAGTATTATAATTATCTCATGGTTTGCAAGAGATGCAAATCAGAATTTCTGTTCTGAATCAGTAGGAGCTAATTTTCAAGCTTGGCCTGGCTAAATCAGCACTAAAACCAGAAGTTATGGCAGAAACTACATAAAACTAGAATGCAGTTTTCTAAAAGTATTAATTTGCTGGCACTAATGATGTTGTGTATTATCCCATCTGCCACAAAGTCTGATGAGCTGTGATGAAGACTCACTCAGGTTTGTTACAAAATACAAATGTGATGTCTCTTCTACTTGAAATTGTTCAAAATCTTCCCATTAATTAGAACGAAGCAAAATGCCAGTGAATACAGGAAAAAAAAAAAAGCATATATTGAACAGCCATGGAGGTATTTATCCCCTGCCTGCACATATCCTTAGGCCTCAATTCTGAATGCACTTACCTTGCCAAACCAGTTATTAAATGTAAAGTACTATATATTCTATATATTTTGCTGTGTTTGAAATATGATTTCATTAATGTCTACAACTTTCACATAAGATTTTTTTTTTTTTGCCTGGTTTATCTTTTCTCCTTTCTTTCAACCAATGAAGTTTGTTCTAAGAAAACAGGGAATTCAACCAAGGAAATAAGAGACCCAGAGCTAAACTATTTTCATATTTGTTGCAGAAATCATTGAGTTGGCAAAGAAAACAAAAAAGCTTCCAGTAAATTTCTGCTTGAAAGTTGCCAACAAAGTGACACACAAAGAGATTTGAGTTTTGGGACTACCAGCAGTAAAGTTCTCCTCTGTGTAACACAAGTGCAAACAAGCAATGTTCTACCAGCTCCCCTCCCAGGGGTACAACAAGGAATCTCAAAATAGGTGAGTTTAAGGAAAGAATTTGAAAATTCTTTACTTTAATTACTTCTGGGCTGAAATTAAACAAAACCAGGAAGAACTGAGAATATGGATTCTCAGCTTTTTAAGAGGGAGGGTCAACTTCAATTTCTCTCACACACATCTTAATCTGTTGACATATAACAAAGAGCAATTTTGACTGCTGCCAAATGATGCTTTCACATAGCTGTACTACTCAGATTTCATTAATCTCCATCATCATTTAAAAAACTACTCTGTAACATATTATTGTACTTAAATAGGAAGTAAATAGTCCAGTATACCAAAGAGAATTTTTAAATAAATTATCTTGAATATTCTACAAATTAAGTAAAATGAACGGCACTGATTTGAATTTAAACAGCTTTGATAGCAGTTCACATTAGAAAGGACTGCAGAAGATCATCACTGAGGTAAAATAGTCCAGTCTTTTTGCTTCTAAACTGTAGTGTTTTATCTTCCTATTAATTGTACTGAATGCATGATTCATAGTTATTTCTACTTCATCACTAATTATTATTATTACTGTTCTCTCTCATATTTGCATTTACTAGACAGAATAAATTTAGGATTTTCTTGGCAGGTACCCCAAGAAGGTTGCAATTTATGAACCAATGCAATATATTTGTTTTAATTTAACGTCCATACTCTAAAAATGAAAGAGTCTTTTTGGAAGTGTAATTCAAACCAGAAATCATCACTTTTTAATTGAACAATCATAACACCTATATTAATACAGTTTTATCCATCCCACTAAAAAAATTTCTATTGCTGAAGGTTTCATCACTACATCCTTGCAATGACAGTGTCAGAAATTTGTTAAGGAAATGTCATTGCAAACAAAGTTGCTGATCAGAAGCAGTTAGCTAAGCATTCGTACCAGTGTTCCCTGAGGGCTAAAGTGGACTTCTGGTAATGTTGTATCATCTGCAAAGAGAAGAATTTCCTTCTCAATGGACGGAGCTTCCTTCTAAAAGTCCAACCCAACCGATCAAATACACTGAAAGTAAAAGGGAGGAAGGAAGATTCCCATCAACTACACTTTTCAAACCTTTTTACAGCTTTAAAAATCTACTACTTATGAAACACTAAAGGGTGCAGTGTTTAAGAAAATGTTATTTTATTTACAAATAATACTACCTTTCATAAAGCCATTTTTAGATTAAAACATTTTTTCTTCCTGCATTGAAAGGAGATTATCTTGAAAAGCAAAATGCCTAACACTAATTGAATCCAATTATAACATGACAATAAACTGTTGCATAAGAATTGGGGATGCAGAATTTCATTATGTCCTATAATATGAACAATTGTATGCTCATCTATACAACTACTTAAATGTAGGGAGACAGTGCTTATTTGCTTAGCGAAATGCAGTGCTTAATTTAACATAAAGGCTGATTTGCAGTTGAAAGAATTTTTATAATTACTAATCAAACTGAATTAGACTCTCTTCTGGAAAGCAATTAAAGGAAATAAAATACAAGGCAAGGTTAAAAACAAGTCAGAATGTATGTCCCTCCTTTGTGGCAATCCACCTAGATGCAGCTTTAAAATCTCAGCATACTGGGAACGTGCTTAAGTTTTCAGAGGTGACCAAATGCACCAGACACTCAGCACATCTGAGCTCCACAGGTGCTGGAACAGAACCACAGGTTTACATTTCATGTTTGGCTTTGGCTATTCAAATAACGTTCATTACACCTGCATCAGTTCACAATAAGTTTATTTTATGTGAAGAAAAGCTTTGCCATTAATGAAAAATTTCAGTAGAAAACAGTACCTCCTGCTTTCAATCTAGATTACTCAAAAGTAGAAGCTTATATTAGTGAAAACTTCAGTAGAAACAAATCTGTAGGAAACGTTCTTGGCACATGAAGTAAAAGCTTTAAACACATTAAGTTTGAATAGAGTATTCACCGTGCAACCATGCTGGCAGAAAAGCCAGTTTTTAATGGCTGGTATTTGTCCCTCAAGACAAAAACATGGAAGACACATAAACCTGCTTACATAACGTTAATTGTGTATAAATATGGTGTTGCCATAATTGACAGTCTCTATTCAGGCCAACCATTTAGTTTAGCAGTTCTAAATAAGTAATAGGCACTTTGCCTTTCTGATTTCCCCTTTCACCCATCAGCCAGTCTGAATCCATGCCAGGGATACTGTACACTGTTATCACCTAAGAAAAGAGAAACACATTATTATAAACTCTGTTTGCAGGGAAGAAAGTTACAGTCTATCTTCGTGTGATTCCCAGTGTCTTGGAATTGAGATAACCAGGTTAAACAGAGCATTCCATATGAGCATTCACAGAACACAATCGAATGCTCATAAAAATTATTTCACTGGTCCATGGAAAAGAACAGACACATATTTTAAAGTACCTTTTCTCTGTTAAAATTCTATTCATTACTGTTTACTTTCTATTATGCTTTATCTTTAAATCCTGTGTATCCACCCTCGACCTTAACAGGCAACCTAAAATAAACTTCTGTGGAGAGCCTGATAGAAAGACAGATGGTGTTGATGTGCTACATCTTCACAGAAAATCTGAGCCCACAGCTTCTAAGTCACTCTCTAGATAACAAAAAAGTCAAATAAAATATTGAAATAATGCACATTTAAAAACCAAAAAACCCCTGATTTTTTAAAATTTCTTTTTTAGCATTAAAGTTCATTCACATTAGCAGGTGGAACTCCGTTCCAGCACTGTGCTTCATCACCTATCTCCATCTGCTTTGTACAGACTCCCTGACTTATGGCTGCTACTGAACTGGAACAGGAATAAACATAGCACAACCCTCACCAAAGCAAGAAGTAGTTGTATTTCAAGTTGTATTTTCCTATTCTTCCCAAATTTCAACTGTCAACATTTGAAAGACTGATCGTATTGATAATAGGCCTAAAGGTGTGGTGCAAAGCTGACAGCAGAACTGTATCTTGACACTCTAGCAAATGTTCTTGCAAGCCAAGACGGTGCCACCAATGGTGACTCTTGCTACAGAATATTAGGATATATAGGTACAGGACAATCTTCCAAGGTTTAAAAAAAATCTTTACAGGACAATCTTTAGTTTAAAAAAAATCAACTACACAGACTTTCTGATGTAGCACATATTAACTGTCTACTCAGAAGCATTCCCATTTTACTTTCAAATGATCAAGGTACATAGAAAACTCTTACCTCATCTGCAAGTAGAGATAATTCACTGCTGTTTGCAGCATCATAATCATAGAGAACTCTTGCTTTTCTGCTGCCACTTGATGACTTCAGTTCACTGAGGCCTGAAGTAACCATTGAATTGCTTACTGAAGGCAACGAAGCAGAGGCTGAGGCCAAGACTGAGGGAGAAGAAACACTCTGCACAGGAGTTGTGGAAGACTGATTGTTGTTAGAGAGGAAAGTAGATGGAAAGCTGTGAGAGGAAAAAAAAAAAACCCACTTCTAAATGAATCTGTTTTACATAGGGCATTATACATGCTCCCAAGCCTAAATCAGCATTCTTATTTTTATCAGCAATAAACACCAGTATATAGCAGTATGAGAACAGCACTGAGAGTTGTGTAACATAAATGCAGATACTTGCTCCCAATAAGTAGCATACATCCAAATACTGCCACCTTAAAAAACCCTGGATATTTGTCTCTTAAAAAAGGCAAAACCAGGAAAGCACTGTTGGTCAAACTTAATTGAGACTGCACTCTGATGAAAATTTCTTTTGACAGCTCTGCCAGGAAAAGTAGCCTCCACCTCCTCCTGCTCATTCCTCAATTATGTGGTTACACAAAAGATTGTGCTGACAAACCAGGCCAGGGAAATATAATACAACTTAAAACCACAGCCTCCCTCTGAAAGCAAGAACAACTACACAGCTATTTTTGTAATCTAAATCAGTTCATTGATTCAGCTAACTTTGTGCTGTAAAACAAAATTTTTTTTTTACACTGAAAATAAACTTATATCAACTTAAGCTCCTCATTTCTAGGTCAGGCTGCTACTTGGTCAGTGCCAGCTGTAGTACTTGCCAGACCCTCCCATGAAGTCAATTAAACTCATTAACCTGACTGAAAAAGAGGGGAAAAAAGTGTATAATCTCTTACTTAGTTAATGAGCTCAGTCACAAAAAACCTGTTATGAGTGACAGAGCAGATACAAGGGAAAGCACAGAATAACATGAGTGAAAAATGGAAGGAGCAAAAAGGAGAGCAAAGCAGCAAGAAATTTTGGGGCAGTGGAGTAGGAAGAATGAACCAGCAATGAGCTCTGGGAATGTCTCATGTCACTCTGCCCTGCATTCTAGGATACTGCTCTGTGGCAGACTAAACTCATTTATTTAACAGCTCATGGAACAATTTCTTGTCGCTTTGCTGCCTTACTTGGTTCTAACACCCATCTGGATTCTACCTTAAGAGTAGATAAATAGAGGTTTTAAGAAGTGGCAGAGCTGATGCAATGAAAAAGGGCCAGCAACTAGGAGTTAGACTGAGTCACCATGACCTGGAACTGTAGCTGCATTTCCTTCCATTCTTTGGACCAGTGAATTCCCACACGTAATTTCCTTCATCAGTCCTTCTACATAGATGCTTTTTCACTAATGTCTGGGACGTGGGCATATTACCTTCCCTCTCCTTCTGTTTGCCCACTCTTTTGATGTAAGGAAGAACCATCTAAACCACGGATCTGAACCCACCAGAAAACAGCCTCATTTCATCCCTTCCCACCTCTGCTCCCCAGATTCCTTCTGAAGGTGCAGTTCAGTGGCAACTGTACCCATGGAAATCCAGATCAGTATATTCCCATAACCATATTTACAGCATTATTGGTGCTCATATGATCATAAGAGGGAGATGATGCAGGTAAAAACTAAACCCAGCAATGCAGCAACTAATTTTTGGTTCATGTGACAATAAATAATTAAACTAATGCAGTTCATATGTGTAACAGCTGTAGCAGTCCTGCACACAAGGTTCCAGGTTCACACTATACTTAACCTGGTAAATGCACAGTGCCACCAAACAGGGTGGACCCACTCCTGTACCCATTTTTTTTTCAAAAATGTTCATTCTCTATCACTTGAGTCAGATCTAGCAATCTGCTTTTGATTCAACAATCTGAACTAACCAAAAGTCAGGAAGATTGCTAACTTTCCAGGAGAATAGCTTTTTAAACATGTTCACCCTTTAGTCGCAATTGTATCTGACTGAAAGGAAAGAGCAGCAGTGTAACATGAAGGACACCACTAGCCCCCTTGACAGTCAGACAGAACTGCATGCAAAAATTGGAAGACTTTCAGGAAACTGTTCTGAATTTAGGTAGCAGCTTACTACTGTACAAAGGAGGAAGTCCCACTTCCCCCTCTGGCTTACCTTGACCCTTACTTTATCAAAAAGAGCTGGTTCAACTCACCAAGAAGAGATTGCAGCTCCACCATTTTTATTTTTTTTCCATTTGCTAGATGAGTTCAAACTAGTTCACCAAGTTCCCTGAACAAATCAAACAAGCAGAATAAAGGGAGCCAAAACCAGACCCCACATTTCTGTAGGTATTACTCAGCTGTGCCTCATGATGTATTCTTTACTTGATTAGCTGGCATTCAACCAGAGGGATTTCATTCTAAATGACAATCAGCTGTTCCTCAATATTGCTAAATGACTGTTTAATACACTGCTAAACCTGTTCTCAGTTAACACAGTAATTACCAGTAAGTCATTCTGCTCAGTTCAAAGGGTCACTGGTTTTACAGACAGTGGAACAGAAAGCCAAAACTTAATAACCACTCTGTCAAATCAGTGGGGCATTAAGTCTCACTCCTTTTGCAAAGCTGTATGTAAGGCATTTTACTGGAGGGCTTCAGCTATACAGAGTGGTTCAGAGGGTTTTTTTGAATGCTTGAGTAACAGGAGTTTCACAGCTTGTAGATACTAGTAATAGATAACCTCACAAAAAATTATGCCACAGCTTACATTTTTCTGTCAGGGAAGCTGAGAAACTTAAGGGCAAAAGCAGTTATCAAAGAAAAAAAAAAGCAGCCAGAGTACCAGAATATTTGAAATAGATTTGTTTAGTTCATTCTGAGGAACTGAAAATAAGAAAAAAGGGAGATTTGATTTAAAGAGTCAATCCAGCCTCACAGAAGGGGAAGGCAGTAGAGAGATAAGCAGCTGGTGCTGTCTTGAAGAGAAACATCCATAAAAACATGTCTATTTATATAAAGAGAACTGAGTACAAGTGTTCCCCCCACCTTCATTACAGCTGCCTCTGTAGAGTACATCAGGAAGATCAGTGCTCAGCTTTGGAACCAGCAAGGGATTTATGCCCTAGATCCCGACGCAGGTAAAACATAATACTCATCTCCTCCGAGAACAAGGTTTCTGTTTCAAATAACAAACTGATCTCACTCAGAGGCTGAATGCTTCTGGTCCATCAACAGCCTCAAAACGAAACTCAGTCCTTCACAGCTCTTGGCTTTTATATGAGAATATTGCACAATACCACTCTTGGATCTGTGAAAAGCTGTGTAAGTCAGCACCATGTGTTAACCAACACAGCACTGGCAGACACAACCAAAATCTAGCTGAGCTGCCTCAGCTGTTCATTTGGGCTGAATGTGCCTGCTTACCTCGGCAGCACAGAACACAAACCCTACTCATCTGCTTATTTAATGCAAGTGCCACGCACCGTGTCCCTATAAATGGAGACACTTCCAAAGCAAGGAAAACAACCTGAGACCCTGTCCCAGTGCTCTCTGTTACTCTCCAGTGGGACTTCCTTGCACAAGGAAGGAAATACACACCCAAAATTTAATACCATGACTATTTTAATCCACATAGGCAGAAAAACTTCATTTCACTGTTAGAGGCATTTAGAATTTTGCAAAGCTTCTGTACTTTTGGTTTCCTCCCAATCATAGTAATTTTATGAAAAATACTAATCAGATCACAGCTACATAAAGACACATCCTTCTGTTTTCCTAAAGGCACTATTTTCTTCAAATGCACTTATTTTATACCTGGTAGCAATTTACACTAATTTCAAACAAAACCAGCAGTTCTGGGACAAGCTATACATCCTAAGGCAGAATTTAAAGAGGAACATGTTTTTCCTTAGAATAAGGGTAATATGTTTAAGGCTCTCTGTTTGATAAATACCGGATAAGCATACACATTTTGAAAATATCCTCTGAAAATAGTTGGGTAAATATATTTAAGTTAATTTCTAATTTAAAAGTTTCTTTTCCTTAATACTGTAAATGTTTGTTTTCAAGCTTTCAATTCCATAACTTGTATTTATGTGCTACCACATTTTATAGCTGAATATCTGGAATGCATTCAATTGGGACGTAACTTTAAAGATGTAGCTTTTTTTTAAATTGAAGTTTTAAGTACTACAAACTACTGTTTAGTAATTTAAAGTCTTTTTCAAGACTAAAAAAAGTCTTTAAACTACACATTTAAACAAACTGAGGAAATCAAATGCCACAGGAAGTTGCAAGTCAGGAAAAGGGTAAGACTCAAGAACACTTTTGTTTTTACTTCCTTGTCAGGGAAAACATAAACAGAGATACCTCAGAGACAGTTAACTACAGTAAACTTACAAGTACAGACAATACTTCAGTGCGTGTGCTCACGTAAATAACATGATCTGTGTAACTCTAAGAAAGGGTGATTCGTGAAGAAATTAGTATAGATAAAACTTCATGAAGTGTAAGTACATAGATCTCTCTACATTTCCACCAAGCACACAAAAAGGATTAAAAGCACAAACTAATGTCAGTTTCTTCTCTTCCTTTAAAAATGCTAAACCCATGAAACAGTAAATCAAGACAAACTTGCTCATTCTACTGTGTGTGCTCTGGATAATAGACTGGAAGAAGATTTCTCCCTATATAGTATCTGTGCTGGCAACGCAGCTTAGAGTGGAGAACAGGGTTTCATCAGAAAATCAGACAATGACCTGTAGCAGATTAGGAGGCAGCAGGAATTTATAGGAAGTATAAAAACTTTTCCCACATTGCACAGGGATTTAGTAGCATGACGCATAAGACAACTGAATGATTACAAATAAATCTCTAGAAATTACATTTTGTCACATTAAAGGAGGTTACCAAGAGCTCACCTGCCTCAATTATACAATATATAAAATCTCAGTAGATCAACTCTCAAAAAGCATTAGTGCTATGTGTAATTCTAGGGAAGTAGTTGCACTGGGTAATTACATATTAATTACCTGAGAACAGATACATTTCCTTTCAGTCTAGCATGCCTGCATGTTCACCACTTTTATACCAGTGTAAGTTTTCCTACAATTCATAAGCATTTATTAAAAGCCAAGCTTTTTCCTGAAGTTTATACATTTTTACTACCTTCCAAGTTGTTTCTGGAGATCCAACATATATTGGTAACATTGTGCATAATAGGTCATCTGAGCTTCCACAAAGTCATTCAGACAGCGGAGATGATGTGCCTGTAATACATCAAATAATTCTAATGTTTAGTCTCTAAGGGCACCATGCTGCATTAGAAAGAGTAGGCATTTCATCAGGTACTAATGCTGAAACTGGCACTTAGGGATAAACACCAGATAGACATAGTGCCTGGATTTACCAGGTAAACAGGATAAAATGTCACAAAAATTAACATACTTGAGTAAACATTTCTGTGGTTTCAACACTCAATTCATCTGATGAATGGGAAGCTGAGTACAAAGAATGAAAATAAAAGCTCTTGCATTCTGAAGGTTAATGAAAAAGTAAATTTAAATTCACTGGATATTCAATTAGAATTAAAAAAGCCAAACAACCCTTGTGGTTTGATGCTTTAACGCACTGAAATGAAACCTCATAGACCAGAGGTCCCAAGTAGTTTACTGCAGCTGTCTTTAGAAGGTGCCCTGATATTGACTTTCCCCTCAACACCTTTTGGGTACTCACATGTGTGCTGCTGATTCCTTCCAGCAGTAGTCTGGTAATCTCTGCTTGACGGTCAAACTCGCTCTGAGTAATTCGCACTTCCTGTTCAGACTAAAAGCAAGAATTCATGTCAGGTACTGGTGCAGAGCTCTGGGCTACACCTGCCCACTGCAAAAGCCCCACCTGATGCAGAACTGCTCATACAAATGCATGAATCACAAGCTTAGGTGTTTGAAATGGGCTTTTTTTTGCAGATCTTTACTAAGCACAAATAGTAATCGCATTCTGGGTTCAGAGATGTTGAGGCCCTGTGCACACAGCAAGCAACTTCATTATCAGACACCTACTACATATGCAAAAGAAATGCATTTCTTTGCCAGCAGTACTGCCCCACCTCCCCCAGTAACAAACCAAGTCTTCGCTGGCACAACCACGCCTGCACCAGGGGTTTGTCAGCACACCAGTGGCAGCCAAGAATAATATAATAATGTAACAAGCCTCCGATGGAATAATTCAGGGCAAATCTCTCATTCTTTTTGCCAAGTAACTGCACAGCAATCAGCTGTACATAAATCTTTGATATGAAATTTTATCTGGATGTCTCATAATTTAATGTCTTATAATTGTAATCAAACTATTACTATCAAACTAATTACTATTACAAATTATTCCTGGAGCTTCTAATAAAGGAGTCTTTGAAAAAAAAAATCTGAACTATACAAAATGTTATAACAGTTGGTGTTACAATTAGAGTAAAATTTCTATTAAAATGATGCAATAAAGTTTCATAGTTCAATAATTCAAATTAATTCCCTTTTATACATAATTCTCAACTATTTTTAAGTATGTTATCAGTGTTACACTAGTAATAAATTACTTCAGTCCAGCACAGCCAAAATTATTTGGAGTACTTTTTTGGGGGGGGAAAGAAAAAAGGACACTAAACACACATATATAGAATATGTGTTCTAATATGTGCTCATTGTTCCAAGAGAGAACAGGCTCTCATCCTGGAATCTGGATTACCTCACCTCAATTCTTATATTCACCTAGTGCCTTGTTTCTAAAAACAAACCCAATGCAAAAAATCTACATTAAGTCCAAGATGCAGCAATTACTATTCTCAACAAAGGAGAAAATACATTTTCAGGAAGATTAATGAGGTAATACCAGTAAAACACAGGTTTCAAAAGCATTTTATGTGTTTGCAAACATTCTCTTCTTGCATTCAGCTAATGCTAATCAGCATGAAAAGTCACACTGAACCTCAGAATAGAGCACAGAAGAATGATACAGTCACCTAAGAAATGTTTTTCCATCTGAAGCCACTGCAGCTGGAAGGGCTTACACAGTAATTGACGAGTGAAGAAGTACCTAGAAAGAACTGTGTGCTTTTTACTCAAAACTGAGAGAGCAGTGTTTGTATCAAGTTTGAAACTAATTAGGTCTTCAAAGTTTGTTGAAATCTTTGCTTGGAATTTTCTGATTAAGTTTGAATTAATATCAGTGAAATCTGTCAGTCTTTGAGAGAAATGTAAGAACACACAGATGAGAAAAGCTAATCTGACAGCCAAGAGGGGAAGAAAAGCAACATCCTAATTCTCTTAAAAAAAAAAAAAATTAAAGCAACAAGTAAATCATTTATCTGGAGAGAAATACTTTTGTCTCTTGCTTCTCTGAAGTCAGTTGCTAAGGTCTTTCTGTCTCCCTGTCAGGTAAGTAAATATAGGAGAATAGGAACTTACAAGAAGGGGACATATCTATCAGAATAATTATATTTGTTTCAACAATGTTCTAGCAAATCAACTGCTTCCCATAAGAAAAGGAAAAGTAGGCAATGTGGTAACACATATTCACTTAGCCAATACAGAATGACTTAAAATACATCTACCAAAGCCCGGTGTGCTGGGCTTCTAGAGACCTCCATGAGCTGAATTGTGTGATGATGTCTTTAATCACTTTTGCCCATCCCTATTTTCAGTACTGCTAGGGGAACAGTAGCAGGACAGCGTATCTATTCTACACCTTGGGGTGAAGGTGAAGAGCAGCTGACTTTTAATCTGGGAACTTTATGGCCTCATCACCCTTGTTTCTGAACAGAGTGAAGAGCTCAAAAGTACAAGACTAAACTCCCCAGCTGCAGTTGTATTGTGTTTTTAGGACCATTAAAGGGCCTCACTAGTTACGTTTCATGAAGATCCCTCAAAATGGTGCTTGCCCTGCAAATACAGAATATGACCCCAGGTTCTGAATCTGAGTATTCATATGTAAATAATCTCCCCAGACTTCACACAAGAGTATGGGAAATACTCTTAGAAATACTGCAATCCTGCAGCAAAGGGACAACACACATAAGAGCATATGAAATAAAATCACCTTCCTAATGCTGTTTTACCAGACACGTTCTTAGTAAAACACTGGTAGTAGATAATAGTTGTGCCTAGTATATAATGTTCCTTCTGAAACACAGATTTAGAGGAAACTGAACTGAAGAAAGTTTGTCATTGCCACCATGCACACCTTTTATCCTAACTCAAAAAAAACCCCACCCTGTAATTGAGCCAGTGATGACTGAATGGTCTGAAATCTTTGCTGGGAAGCTTATATTTAAATTGAAAACATTTATGAATCTCCTCCCCCAACTCTCAAACACAGAAGGACAGACTGCCTTTAGAAATGTGGATGGATTACTGCTCCGTTGGCTGTACATAATGCTGTAGTTTCTTCTCAGTAGCCTCTGCTATTTATATACCACATTAAAAGGGACATTGAACTACATCATTTATTACAAAAGCTAAAGCTTTTTGTATTCTTTATGTATTCTTCTTTCCAAGACACAATCTGTTAAATTTCACTATCCTTAAAGTTGTTTGTCCTTGTCTCTGAAAAGCAAATAGCTTCAAGATTAGTTTTCATTACAGCAGTATTCTCTCCCTGCTGTTTTTTTCCCAATATAGGACCAGCAGACAGGTTTCCTGCTTCCAAATATTACTTTAGATGTTTAGATTACTAGACCCAAATATTTCTGAAAATTTTCAAATAAGCTCATTCTTAACAGGATACCATAGCAGTAAATTTTGAGAGAAGTCCTGTAGCTGTCTATTGTATCCTGTCCCATGAGCATCATATGGTCTTGGTACTAAGTGACAGCCAGAAACAGCTTGCTATAAAACAAGCCCCAGGCACTGGTTTGCCACTGAAACCTGAAAGGTCCTGGAGGGCCCCAGTATATTCTGATGTAATGCATCAGGATGCCAGCATCAGACTGAAATCAACAGGTAATATTCTTTATTACAGCAGACCAGCACAAGTCATGATTTCAGAATTCTGCAATTTTAAAATTGTTTACTTACTTTCGTCACTTCCTCAGCCCATATCTAGTCAGCATTAAGAGTGGGGAGGAAAAAAATAAAAACATACAAGCTTAGACATTGGTGGTACTCTGTTACAGTATGTAATCACACTTTGGCTTTTAAGTACTTTCCTGTCCTCAGAACCTCACAGGGATTTGAGGAGCGCTACAAGTCAGCTGCCCAAAGTCCTTCATATACAATGAATCTATTATGAATATGGATAGCATATTCATACATCTATGAAACACGTTAGATAGTGAAGAGTGAAGAGTCTTGTAGAATTCATATATTACAAGAATCTACTTAAAACAAGCTATTACAACACAAGACATAACTACTTAAGAAATGGCATGAATCAGACTAAATTACCTTAGGAAGAACTTAAGTTACCTCAATGTGTTATGATAATGAGAAACTATGGAAAGCTATTCTCAGTTTTACACTGAAACAGAAGAATGCTTTCTCTTGCTAATTTCATTACCAGTTTTCTATTTCACAAGCACTTTGACTGAAACTTAATTTAAAATGCTACAGAGGTATCTCAAATTGAGTATTAGAGCAGTAGCAAGCAGCACAGCAAAATCACAGAACTGCAAGGGATTTAGTCTAAAAGTTAATTATTTCAGCTTGCTCTTTCAATTCCCTCTTGCAATACAGTTCTTTCACTTTCATCTTCTGCCATTGTAAGATGATGACACAATCAGGAGTAGGAAGAAATGGGTATAAAGGTTGCAGGAGCAAACAAACAAGTTTATTTGCTCCTTTTTTAATCTGATCACACATGATAAATCTGGAACACTAAACTGAGATGAGACCCAACACGCTGTGCAGATCCAAACCCCAACCAGGACTGGCTGGACAGCACAGCCTATGCTGTACAGAACTAATTAACCCCTTTCTCACAACCATGGTGCTAAAACCAGCTCCACTTCGAGTTTAGGATACATTGTACTCTTAAGTTAATGGTTTAACTTCTGTAGCATTGTTCAGTTGCAGTTCTTTGTAACACAATGTGGGAAGGGAATAATTTCTATATTCACCTGGCTGTTTCAAATAATTCACTTGTACTCACATTAAAAAGAAAAGTAAATAATTCCTTTCCTCCAATATGTGAAAATAATTTCAGAAGTGAAAAATTATCTCCTTTGTATCCTAGGTTTACATTTGTAAAATCACTGCAATTAGAATATAATACTCTATATTTCAAATTATCAGAAATAATCTGATAAAAATACATCCAATGCTGCTGCATTTAGTGCATTACTCCATTTTAGAATGGAAAATATCTGAAACCAGACCAAAATGAGCTGGATAGCAAGAGGAAACATTTGACAGGAAAGTGAATGAACACAGGAGGCCAACAAACCTTTAGCCATTTTACATGCAGCAAGTTGAGCATGTAAGAGACATTTACCATAATGTTATTCTCTTCAGGCTGAGAGGTGTTTAGTTGCTTAAGTGTATAGATAAGAAACAAAAACAAGTTAAAACACTGCAAATACAGCAGGTAAACAGATTACAGCACAAAGCACTGCAAGATTAAGCTAACCAGGACTGTGAAGTGAATATAGATAAATAAAACAGTTTAGATTTTGATTTTAAACACTGTACAAAACTGTTTCAGTTGCACTGTAAGCATGGAACAAGCAATTTTCAAATTATTTTTCCCAGTTATAAGAAATGGAATCACATGTAGATCAAACTTAGCAATTTTACCTGTCAAAGAAAACAGTACAGCATGAGAATTTGCACCATAGCTCAATACACTTCACTAACCTATCAGTCCAACCCTTTTTGTTAGGTTTCTTCTTTTATAAATAAGGGAATCAGCAGAATATGACCCATTTGCATCACATCTGTGTTCAGGTTAGTTCTCACATCTATATTGCAGAGGATAAAGAAAGCTGCATTTTTTTATTTCTGCTGGCATTCTACAATCTGATACTTCTTAAACATACGGACTGCTATCAAAATCTAATTAAAATTATAGGCAGTATAGTGAAGAGGGTAGAGTTTCATGCTCTTCCAGCACTAAATCATTTGCATAAAATTGCATACATGATGTATGAATACTTAGGATCAAGTAGTGGCAGCAGCAATTGGCACCAAGCTCTGAATGATTGCACTGGCAATGGAATTAAAACTTCAGTACAATATATATATACACATATAATTTTAATACTAGGCTCAAGGGGAACTATTCCTTATGGTCTTCTCTTTGCTTTAGAAAGTAAATTACATACCTGCTGCCACAGCATAAAGGAATCTAATAATAAAACCACTCTTTTTTTAAAACTTAACTCTTGAAAAACTCAAGCAAAGGAACAGCTTACTATCCAGTGCTCCTCTATCCATTGCTTCTAAATTGCTCTACTTGCTGATCAAAACCCTTCTCTGTTCTCCATTGTTAGTCTTACAAATTAAGAAAGCTTGACAAATAGAGAAGTGACTCTTTTTGCATAGAATTTACATAAAGGAAAATGCATGCATAGACTTAAAAATACAGCTGGTTTAAAATACAGAGGGACAGTGTGCAGGACATGGACTGACACACAAGAGCAGAACTGTTGGGTAGAGATTATGTTGGTTTTCAGATGGATCACGACCCCAAAGGTGAAACACACTTCAAAGCTCAAGATGATGTCTCTGAGATCTTTCGGGACAAACGCTCACTTGGAAAAGCCAAAAAAATCTGACAGCCCTTCTTCTGCCTCTCCATCATGGGCACTGTCCCTGTGTATTTAAATTGTCTGGATTTCTTTATTTGCATGACCCTTACTGCATTAACCCCTATAGGAGAGATCACCATCCATTATGAACTGCTGAACTTTTAGGAATGCAGTCAAAAGATAGCTATGAAAATACTGTAAATATATCCTGATGAAACCACATACAATCAACAGTCCATTCCTTCACTTAGAGCATCTTAAGAGTTTAAAAAGCAGTAACTTTTTTTCAATTCAATCTCCTTGAATAAGCATTTTTTGAGGAAATCGGAATGGTTAAGTCATGTGAGTTAAGAGTCTCACTTTTGTTTGGTGGGGTAAAATAGTAAGCAACACATAAAGAGAAACAAATATTTTTGACACAGAGAAGTATACATCCGTTGGTTCATCAGTTGAAAGCAATTATAAACACACTTCAACATTTTCAGAGATTCAAGTATTTGTAGAATAACCATATTAGCAGGTTATATCAATTAATTTTTGACAGTATAGGCTCATCTACTATAACACAATAAGAAAATAAGTAAGTCCAACTTGATGGAATATTTAAAAGTAGGAGACTAACACCTTGATCAGTAACTCACTTCTGTTTCCTTGTGTTCCATTAAGGCATTTCTTACAAAAGTACCTAGAAAAACAGCCAGGGTAAGAAGCCAGGACTGGAAACATAACCAAGCAGTCAAGTTGATAAATATGTATTAATAAGTCTGAAAGTGATGGCCCAACTAAACAAAAACCTCTACTTACTGCAGCTCGAGCTTCTGCAACTTTTGCCTTCTTCAGTCTGGTTTTTGCAGCATCCAAATCCAGTCTTTTATTTTGTAACAGTTTACGTTCTTTCTGAAAGTGAGTTAGGTTAGTTTGTGAGAGTGGGTACACATACTTACAAGCAAAAGGCTGTCTACTTGGAAATGCTCTTAATGAAGCATCATGTAAAAAAAGTTCTTAGGTTGAAGAGAGAGGCAGAATTAGATCCAAATTATTCTCACACAGTTTATATTCAATATGTATACTTCTCACAGAACAAGTTACCAAAAATAAAATGTTTTCAGCATTATTTTGTTTTTACCTCAGCAAAAAAACTAGAAAATACTCCAAAGGCACAAATTTCACTTGAATTTTTCTATATTACCTTGAGAAAAGTAATAATGCACCAATATCTACTACTACATTTTGAAGACTGATAGTTACAATTGGTGTGAAAAATGTACAATTCAACTTACAGTGATAGTTTTGTAGTCTCCTTCAATGAAGTTTCTTAGGGGAGTGAGAAAGTTTATAGCAGAAGTTTGAATTAGTTCTCTGTCTGCTGCCCCAATTCGCTTTTGTGTTTCTCCACATTTAATGAGTGCATTTCCTGCAAAGGAAAAAAATATGTTAATCATATTGTTCAGGCAGGAGGTTGCCAAAACAGGTTGCTACAGTCAGGAAAGTTTAGACCAGCAGCTTGAAAAAGCAATCCAATGCCATGAAAAGGGTCTTAAAAGAAAAAAAACATAACGTGCAAGAACTCCCCCCCCCCCAACAAAAAAAACCCAAAACACTCCAAACTCCCCAAAACTAAACACCAAAAAACCCCAACATAAAAACAAACAAAAACCCACACCAAAATAAACAACCACACAAACAAGCCAAACCATTTTTATTACGAACAATCACTGGTCAAGGCAAGATTTCAATGAGACCACATTGTAGAAATGGCACTTATTATGGCAACTCCATAGTGAACACCTGTTTCAGAACTGGATATCACACCTACTTATCCTGATCCAGCAACTTCCTCTCCTATACAACACTCTTAAAACAGGAGTAGTTGGTAGGAAGGAGAAAGCTTATTAAGATATTGGAAAATAATGTGTTTTTCCTCTCCCCCATCTACTCCAACTTGTAAATATGAATGTCCATTAACCAGCAATACTTTGAAATTTAGTTGCAAGTTAAGTATTGAACTGAGTTGTAACAAATTGTATCAAAAGTGTATCAAAAGGAATGTCAACAGCCTGACACTGTTTAGTTAGAAAGGCCACTAAGTGTTCAGAGAACTAAGACTTTATGACACCACAAGAAACCCTAACAGTGTATCTATATGCCAACAGTTTATCTTATTTGCCTGAATTTTTAAAAATCTGCAACTTAAGGGACAGTATACCTGTAAGTACAACTCTGAGGTTAAAAAGCAAATCTTGAAGCTGACGATCAGAAGAAAGGCCACAGAGACATAAAATCACATGAAAGCAAGAGGAACAAAGCATGCCATTATTGATTTTGGGCATTAAAAAAGTCCATAAAACATTTACTTTTTTAAAATCGGATTATCCTTTTTTGAAAAGGAACATCATTATTTACAGATATAAGGAACTCGTTCTTCACAGAACAAAAGTTTTCCCTCCCACAGTAATTCTGAAGAAAGACTTAAGAGAGAATGAACTATCAGACTTTGCATACCATAATATATACAGACACCTGCATTTTCCATTTGTTTAAATTAAATTAGCAGTTGAATTCATATTGTCAACTTTAAGAGTTGTAGAGAACACTAGAATTAAACTTTTAAATTAACCGCAGTATAAAAATACTAGAGGTAATACCCCAAACCATCCTGTCATAGGTATATAAATTTACTAGACAAAGAATAAAATTTAGACTGTGTTCTACACTACTATCCTTATCAAAATATTATATATTAAGAAAAGCAGGAATACTGTACAGTTAGAGAGGCTTCTTACTACAGAAGTCAATTTCAGATAAGATTTTTCACTCCAACCAACAAATAAAATTAATAAATACTGTCAAATGTACAGATGTGTTCCTTTAACAAGGAAGCTAAACTTCAAGAGTAGTTGTTCTGGTAAAATAATAATCCATCCATGAGGATGGATACCATTCCAACCAGAAGTTCTGTTTCCAGATTTGGATACAAACCTCATCACTGATCTCCTAATGCTCAGTTACACAGCAAGTCAAACGGATATAAATGTCATTAAGCTGTTTTATCTAGAGGAAGACAAGAAATACAATTTTATATTGTTAAAAAAGCCTATATCTATGTTTTTTTTACTTCTTACCATAGGCTGTTCCAGGGCCAAATTCATTCCCAGCATCAATCATATACTGGCCCAGTAACTCTGGATTATTCATGCGACTCGGTGCTTTGCGGTCCAGCTTCTCATAGACAAACTCTTCTATTCTGGCATCTGAAAATGTTCATTTGAAAGAATTACTGTCATTCAAAGCACAGGTTAGAGAGAGAAACAAACAAATAAGAAGAAGGAACACATAAGAATCTAAATCCAGCGATTAAACTCAACATTAAGGGAACAATGTTAAGCTGGAGATACTGTTCTTAAAAACTGACCATGTTCCTTTTTTGCCATGCCATGTTCAAGTGTTTCCTAGAGCCAGCTGGGAAAGTTAAAATTTATACTTTTCTTCTCTATTAGCATAGTTATACAGCTTTTCAGAATTTTGATCATACATCTTCACAGTAAGAACAATAACAGAACACTTCTCCTTAAAAAAAACCCAGTCTTTTGTTCCCCCATCCAGAAAAAAGATCAAAATTGTTCACTACAATTAAGTTCAACAACTACTCTACATTCTCTATTAAGATATTCTGAGAGTTCGATAGCCCCAAAAATTCTATCCTCCTTCCCATGCTCCCTTGAAACCCTCTGAAAGAAACAATTAAAAGTTATTAGACAAAGTTTCATTTTTTCTTCTCATATTTTCCTAGTCTGAGCAATAAAATTATCAGAAAACTTGTTGAGACTATCTGAGCATCACTACCCATCTATCATAATACGAAGCCACAGGGAGCTTCTTAGGTGGAAGGGCCTCACACACCTAAACAGGGACTCTGATTGAAAAGGCAAACTCCTCAGATAGAACACCTGATTTCTCTGACCAATTGCTTTCATTTCCCACCTAGCTGGCTTTATTTCTACAGTCACTATGAACTAATTTCAGCCTGCAATAGTACAGACAACCACAAAGAAGCTTTCCAGTGAACAAACCTGCCACTTTAATACTACCTGTTAATTAGACAACTTTCACCAGCAGTGGATTAAATAACTACTTTCTCATGAAAGTCACAAAAATTAATCTAAGACAGACAATTATGTGTACCAGTGCATTCCCTGGCAACACAGGTAAACCAAAAGTAAACAGAAGTGATTTGTTTTCTTTACTCAAGCAATAATATTTATTTTTTACTAAATCACAGCAGAACTGGAAAGTAATCTAAAACTATTGGACTGTTACATGGTTCTGATCTGTAGCTACAATTATAAACAGGATTGAAAGTGATTCTTCCTCCCCCAGACAGAGTTACTCCATTAACAACCACCAAAAGCAGCTCTCTGCAGCATGTGATCCTTCTCCCAAGTAGGCCAGCAAACAGCTGAAGTTACATTCACAAAGATCACTGCTCAATGCTGAGTATTTTTAGCCATCAGAAAATGGACTGGTGAGCAGAACTGAGACACTTCCATATATCATCCTTTTACTGAAACCTGTTTATATACACTCCCACTAGCCTCCAGTCAGTGCTTCAATATTTAAAGCTTACAAGTTTCTTGAAAAAGTCGAAGAGATTTTACAAATGCTGAATTGAATGAAAAGGACAACTATTTCCTCTGGCCTAGACAAAAGTAGAAATTCGAGCTAGAATATTATTCTGCAAGTTCTACTGCATCCTTCCCACATGATTAGTTGGCTTATTCTTAAAATACTGTTTTCATGGAACTAAAAGATGCAACACACTTCCAAATGTTCATTTGGAACATGATAATTTGGAAATTATAATTTGTTCATAATGCTTCAAGCATCTCTGTAATAAAGAATTTATCTACTTGGCATTAGAGAAGTGTTAGCAGTGCATGATTTACCTTCACTAGTAATTCATAGCTCAGTATGTCACTACAAGGGGAATATTTATGTTTTCAGTGCAGAGGCAGCAACAGTCTTATAAAATTATCATTTGAGCAAACCTAAAGGAGGTTTAGATTTTTTCAGTGAAGTAGTTCCCCCACTGACTAGACACCAGGTCTTGACTTAAAATCTAAATCTATACACTAAGCAAATTCCTATAGCTCCAAACTCTAGTACAACTGTAGGATGAAACTGAAGCTGATCTCCTCAACATCACTACTCATAGCAGCAATTTCAGAAACAAATAAAATTGCACACCACAAAACTTCATTTCTTCTGCCCATGGTTTTATTCTGTTACTGTTACAGTAAGAGACTCGAGAGTGATGAAATCATATAAATCACTTTTTTGTATTGCTTAAGTAGGGTGCTAATTCTTTAGTAATGGCATTGTTCCAGATAGGTATTTTAGTTCATTTGGCCCATTTCAAGCTGATCTATATTGTGCAGAGAGTTTGAATAATGAAATACTAAGGAAGTCCCTTGAGCCACCATATCTACCCCATGAAGAACTTCAGAGTTCTTACAGCTTTCCAAGATATTTGGAATTAGAATGGGAAGTTCAATTAAACAGTAAACAATTGAAAAAAACCAATCAGTCTGAAACTGAGCAGAGTATGGAACCAATAGGACAGTTTCGAGAAATCTGTATAAAATCTTCCCCGTTTGAAAAAAGGGAGTACCAGCAACTGCCAGTGTCTCCAGTTCTTACCAGCTCTTCAAAATGTGCTTCCCATAACTGCAATGTTCACATTTTAATGTATTTAGTATTAGTCAGTACTTATGCAATATCTATTGCAACAAATCTTTACATTGGCATATCTATTAATCCAAGAGTTGAAAACAAAAACCTGTAGGGCTCCTTACTTGGATTTGGCTGCAATAATACTTCTGTTTGCTTCATTATTTTTTCTGTCCACAATTTAGTGCATTCTGCTTTGCTGAGAAGGTTCTCCAGATGAGCATCCAGTTCAGTCTTCTCTGCCTGACCAAGCTTTTCTTCTGTGAACTGCAAGTTAGTCAGGTTAAAAATACTCAGTTCATAGAAATAATTTTCCAGGAAAAATTTAAAACAGTCACTAATACTAGCTTGAAGATGATGTTTTAAAAGATATAAAGTAAATCAGTAAAAATCAAAGGACAAATTTGAACTCTATTAAGTTCATCCACATATTAATACTATCAGGTAAAAAAGAGGCAGGAGGATGTTAATCAGACATTATAATTATAACATTATGAAGAAATTCTCTGCCAAACTTGGTACTGAGAATTCACATGTGAAGCATTTTGTTCAATTTTGCCCAGTGTGCTTTAAAACATTAACCAAAATTAAAGTCCAGAGGTAATACAGAACATTTGAAGATTACTTCAATCTTGTACGTTTTGTAATTGTCAACAACCCTTGTGTAAAACCTGAAGAAAAAACAGATTCCCATTGCAACTACCTTGAACGTATTGGAAAAAAATATCTGTCCAGAGGAAACAGGACAAAAATAGAGAGTTTAAACTTCAGTAAGAAGATTTAAATTATAATTAGGCATTAAAGAGAGCTTCTAAAGACAAGGATTAAAATCTACAACAAACTTTCTTGGGAAGTTATGAGATATACTTTGGGGATTGTTTTGCTTTTTAGAACAGGACAAACCAGTGTTTGATAAACTCCTCAGATATCCTGTTATGCTTTACAGAAACAGTAAGATGACCTCTGCTGTTCTTGTCCAAGCTGTGATTTCAGTGACCATGAAGTACAATATAACTTCATTTAGCTAAATAAATCCATCCGACAATTCATTTCACTTGATATAAAATTCATGCCGAGTCTTGCTAATCCACAAGCAGTTTGTTTTCCAATCCCAGACAGGGAGAAGTGACACATTTCACATCAGGGAACCAAGCAAAGGCGGAAGGGAGGGCTCTGCCTGCCTCTCTTCAGAGCAGCAGTTCCTCGAAACAACGATGAGCTCATCCCTTGAACGCCCGCTGCTCAAAGTCAGACATTCTCAGCAGATTTAATTATGATTAAATCACTAACAAATTTACAATTAGGAACTTAACAGGACTGGAAGCATCCTGACTGATTTCATTCTTAACAAGTTCTTTGGGGGCCAGTAAGAAACAGAATACAACAGAAGTAAATTGTATTGTCCAAGTTTATTTTAATTTCCGTCACATGTAGATTAACCATCTTTGATAGCAAGCACATCTTGATAAATGCTCCTGGCATCTGCAGTTCTACATAAAAGCAAACTCCAGTCATGAGAAAGTTCAGCTGCTTTGTAGGGAAGAAGGGAATTTATTCATGGATGTACTACTACTACCATTTAAAAGGCTTTTAAAACCATGCCAGGTGCTCTCAAAAACTTGGTACAGATTCTTTACAATACACTAAAAATAGGTCTGGAATTATTTTTTAAGTATTACAGATGAGTATTTCTATATAAAATTATTAATATTTCCTACCAATAGTTCCATAAATCCTCTCAGTAGTGTGAGGATTGCTTAGTGGAGACCACGGTGTTAGACTTCACATTTACACTTAGATGAAATCACAAGGCCCTATCACAAAATCTTACAATGAAGGGTGAAACTACATCTCCTTTTTTTCCTTTGTCCAACAAGAAAAGAGAAAGTGAAGGCTGGAAAGGAAGAGTCGGTCTGGGAAGCAGGTACACGTGGAAGAAGCCAGAAGTAGTGGGGAAAGCATGGAAATACCTCATAAATATGGAAATACATCACAAAGAGAAGGCACAATGACTGCTTTAAGTTAATTTAAATATGAACAACATTTTTTGACGAGTTTACATTTTCAGAGCTCAGCTGCGCTGCTGATCATTGGTTCTGCTTGAATATTGAGATTTAGGGCAATACATCAGTCTGATCAGAGCAGATAACAACGCTTACCACATTCCAAACCTGACTGTGACCCAGCGAGAACTCAGGTGGATTACTATATACTGCTTGGATCTCCATACAGGAAATCTGTTCAAGTTCGATTATATAAGGAAGGGGGATTACGGCTCGAGACAAGCGCTAAGGAACAAAAGACAGTTATAGTGCCCTTACTGCGAAGAAAGGCGAACACCGAATCGGAAACAATGGACTACAGAACAAGCTTTAAAACGATACAAAAAGTAAAACAAAGCATAAACCCTAAGCAGACACATACCGGACTTTCATGTGTCACATCAGAACTCGACTTTTACCGCGCAGGCAGCGATATGAACACGTTTCTAGCAGCCAATAAAGCCCAGGTGCTTATTTTAGGCGAGACACACCTTTGTCATTTGCATGCACAAAGTCCGGCCGTATCTCCCGGCACCTGATGCCTGCGCACCCCGTGCCCCCGGTGCTGCCGCCTTCTCCCCTCTTTGCCCGCCTGACCTTGGGCTGTCCCCCCCCCGCCAGCC
>VWZN01012750.1:164683-178353 GCA_013396955.1 Regulus satrapa | reverse complement strand
GGCCCGCTCCGCCCTTCTCTCCTCAGCCCCGCCCCGCCGCAGCCCCGGCCCGCCCCGCGCCGGCCTGAGGGGACGGCGGGCGGGGTGGGATGGCCGGGCTGGCCAAGGTACCCCGGCGGAATTTTCGTCCCGGGGAGCCCCGGGCGTTATCGGCGGCCCCAAGGCTGCGGCTGCTTTGGGGCCGGTCAGCCCTCCCGCCGGCCCTGGGAGAAGGAGACTCTGGGAGCCGGCCGCGGGCTTTGCCGCAAGGACTCGCTGGCAGGCTGGGCGGCGCAGGCNCTCCCCCGGGCTCGTCTGTCCGCGCCCCACGCGTGGAAATCCCGCCGCTCCCAGGACCGCGCCCCGGCCTGTCCCGGGGGGAACCCGTCCCCTCCGACCTGGCTCTGGTAGGACAAGTGTCGCCCCCGCTCACGATTCTTGTGTCCTGGGTTTTGTAAGCCAAACCTTGTCTTGATGAAAAATAGATTTTTAATAGATCGTCAAAATATAAGCTGGGAATGAATTTTTTAGAAGTCGTTCAGAAAAAAAAAAAAAAAGTTTATTAAACGATGTTTTGATAAACATCTACTGAGAGGCAACTAGGTATTAGCACCAAAACATCACAAAGAGAGTTTTTGAAAACCTTGAGTACAGTAGCAAAACTCAATAGCAGTAATCAAGCATAGTAGGACAAAACAGTCTCTACTTCTAGTAATTTCCATTATTTTAACTACTCTCATCATGATTTTTGAATGTTCAAGAAAAGAAGAGAGGACCTTTGACATGGCCAGAACCAAGAAAACATTTACATTGTGGCATCATTGGCAGCAACTTAACATACCCAGTTTGAAAATCATCGTTGTCCAATGAAGTAATTTATTTAATAATCCAAATAGTAGGTAATGTGTAGGTGAATTTGATAAAGTCAGAGGAAATCCTATGGCATTATGACAAGAGGTAAATTCCAGAGAAGGGAAATAGCTAACAATCAAAGCAGAGACAAGCACTCTGGTTGTCAATTTTGTATGCAATTTTGCTTACATGCTGGTCAGATTCCAGGAATTAAAACCAAAACAAAAACCAGGCTGTGTAAAGTGCCTATTGTACCTTTTATCCTGGTAAAAACAGGGCCTGAAAGCTATTGTGTGTGTTTCCTTTTCTTGAATCATTTTACCTTTTTCAGCTGGTATTGTCTTGCTTATACACGACTATAAGTGTTTGCATATAAAAACTATATGGCAAGTGTTTCCATTTCCTAAAATTAATGTTACTGGGATATAGAAGTCCTGTGAGCCTCTCTTTCAAAGCCCACTATTATATGACCTAATGAAAGCTGATTACAGTCATGTAAGTGCTGGTTACAATTCATTGTGATATCAACTTAGCATGTGTGAAAAGACATCAAAATTCTAAATTTGGATCTACAGGTGTTGTTATTTCACTTTGTAACTTCCATTGGCACTACGTTCCAGTCATCACGTTGATGGATTTCCACAAACAGAGATGCCCAACAACTGAAAGTGGTGGTGCCTGAGCACCTGCAGCAGAAGCACCACCTCAGCTGTGATGTACCCCAGCAATGCCCTGGCTGTGTAGTATTTTCAGGCTGGAATGGAGAGCCATCCAGTCAGTCTAACTCTTCCCAAATCAACTCATTGCTAGTTCTTCCCTGCAGCTTGCAGCCTGCTGCTGCCCATGACACGTGAACCTGGCCTGCCAGAGAGAAAAGGGCATTGCTACATTGTCTGGTGTCTTCCATACTGCTTCTCCTTCAGAAAAATGGCTGGATGTAAAAGGAGCAAGACTCCCATCCTTTAAGCCCTCATGGGTTAGAGGGATCTTGCAGGATTTGGAAAACCTACTTTTAGTTGCTGCTTTCCTGAGGAGCCCCAAACAGAATGGTACTACTTCTTGGGAGAATGCCTTAAGTATTTCCACCTGTAGCAGACGGACTGCTTGGCATGTGTGGGGCACTGGATCTGGTGTTTCAGTTCTCACTTTTAACATCCTTCCGCTTTTTATGAGTGTTAAGTGCTCAGAATGTGAGTGAGAGGGAGAAAATAGCCCTTCATCTAGTGATTACTACACTTACTCAAAAGGAGGATCTGTTATATTGCATGACTACATACTTCATATAAAATTCTAGTTCAGATAATTTTTCCCATTCTGTATTTAATGTATGAATATATTCATGTAATGGATCACAACCTGGAACACCACACTTTCTAAATTCCCAGTATCCTACTACTCTTAAAACACTACTGAGTTTCTCCCTTTCTTGACATTCTCTTTCTTTGCATGCTGTAGGCCTATTACAAACTATCCGGGACAAGCTCTGTAAAATTTTTGGCATCCTAGAAGTGCTAACAGCCTAATTTTGGAGATTGCTGTTGCCTTTCTTGTAACATACCCCAAAAGAAGAAATAACCTTTCATAGCACTTTACTGCTGGATATAAATGGACCCTTCGTATGAGTAGAAATATAATTCATACAGAAAACCCAGACCGACCAACCAACCAACCAACCAACCAACCAACCAACCAAGCAATCAACCAAAATTATGTTATTATAAAGGTTTATAGTATAATTAAAATAAAATATTTTGATGTAAGGAGTAATAGCTTATAACTGAAATGATTCTCAGTTGACTCCCAGTACTGCTTTCTGACCATGTGGGAAGGTAGTGTTTGCACCAAAGGCTTTGGAGTCAAAGATTTGAAAAATACAGTCCCAGAAATCTCTTCATAAGTCAGTTTATATCCTGTGAAAACACTGTAAATGAAACAAACACACTCTGGTAGCATATCTAATCTCAATAATGTAGTGCCCATATTGGAATTCATGCCTATTTAATAATTCTGTAATACACCAAGGGTCACGTCTTGTGTCGCTGTATGTATGTACCCCACTTCTTTTCCCACTCATGATTATGTAACTGGAGCATATATTTGCATAATATATTTTTTATTAGCACTTAACATATTTAAGTAATCATTTAATGCATTTTAACAATGGGAAATTAGGAGTTTGGCAAAGTCACGACTGTTAGCAGTCACGACCCTGCAGAACTCCAGGTAATACTTTGAAGAAAAGTAGCAATCCCGGAATCAGGTTCTCCAGATAAATGTGTGTAAATTTGATTTACCATTTATTGATTTATTGAAAGGACAAATAAAAGAAGCAGAACTTCTCTTTATTAATCAAAACTTGTTTCACTAAAATAGGTAAGGGTATTTGTTTGTGAGTGAGTCTATAGATTCTTTGCCAGCATTAACAACTGTAAGATTAGCTTGATAATAACCAGGCAAAGATTATAAAATCAGTAGTGCCAGCTGCCTGGCCTGTGTACAATCAGGCTTTCATGAAAAATGTGGGGACGGGATTTGACAGAACCAGAAAGCAGCTGTTCTCAACAGCAAACTTCCGCTCAGAAACTACAGCGATCTGAGGGAGCATTAATGCTCCTTTTCACATTAGTGCACCCTTTCAGTGGTCCTTGTGGCAGCTGTTGCTGTGCTTCCCCATAACACTCAAACTGGAGTTGTGCTAGGATTGCATGCAGCAACTGGCAAAACATTCAGTAGGCAAAAGTCCTGATCTTTCAGGGAATTGGACTAGATATATCACATGTTGTTTTCATGAACTTTGTCCTTTCCTGGAGCAGGAAGGATAATAATTTAGTCCCACACCTCAGCTGTCTATCTTAGAAGTTGGCTGTCTTATACTTGGAGGAAACTCTTGGCACCTGTGGAAATAGAAATAATTTTTTGGGGCTTCTTGCTTTTATCTGTGCAATGATAGTTTAATAGCTGGAGGTATATTTGCAGCTTTGCCACTTCCCTAATAGTGGGTAAATAGTGGGAAAACGGTGGGGAAATAGTTTCATCACATGGTACTACCGTTTCTCCACATGTGGCATAGGAATAATTAAACTTACCTTCTTCATGGAACATCATGAAGTCAATGTAAGAAGCTGAAAGCTGAAATTATTTTAAGAGCACTGGGAAGACTATATTGAGAACACAGCTTTTATGGTTTTGACATCAACTGTCGTATCTTTTCTTGCTAGCCTGAGCTGGCATGTGGCAGTTGTGTCGGCAGCTGGGACTGCAACCCACCCCATAGCTTCTGAACATACATACAAATGTATACATGTAAACATAATCATGGAAATCAAAAGCCTTACCCAGTCATTTTACACTTGCTTGTCAGAAAGAATGAGAGGGCAATTTTTGTCTGTCTTATGCAGAGGTGCTTGGGGAAGTGCTCAATCCTGTGTTACTTGAAATAACTTCTTCAGAGCTTTTCCTGTGGGCAGAGCTCAGCGAATGTGAACTCCTAATTAAAACAAATCTTTCTCAGTCTACTGAAGTAAGAGTCAGCCTTAATTAATAAATTCAACCTCCAACTATTCATACTTGATTGTACTTTTAAATATACATTTATATCAAGGTCATAGCATCTCAAAAAGATTGTGATCTGTGACAGATTTTTGGAACATTTAGAAAAACTGGAAATGTAGTTTGAGCCCACTAGATGTCAGTGGCTCCACACAAGAGACTACTGCAGCTCTGCTTGCTAGGCAGGTAGGACTGGCTATCTCAGATTAGCGAGTGAGTTGTCCTGGATGACAGGGGTTGTCTGTGTAATGTCATATTTTTACATGGCTCTGGAAAATAGTTGCAGTTACGATAGTTACAATGCTGCAACCTATTTATTCCGCTTGTGTGATGTAGCTCCTATCAAAGAATTTTTGTGCAGCAGATCCCCTTTATGGACGAAGAAGACTCATCAGAAGCAAACAAAGTGAGATATATTCTAACGGGAAGGGCATTCACTGTCCTAAAAGCAATTAGAAGGAAGTGTTAGTAGCAAATAATGCTTTATTGCCTACTCTTCTCTCCAAAGGAGTTTTTCTCCTCTAAACTGTGACAGCTATTCTGGCTTTGAAATGAACTGATATTACAACACTGATTATTGCTTGGGAAAATGAAATTTTTTATCTGAATACGCAGTATTCTGTCTCTGCTGGGTGCCCACTTCTTGTAAGGCAGCAAGTGTCTAAGGATTGCTGGAGAAATTAAATCTGGTCAGTGCTGAACCAAGCAGTGCATACAAGGATGGGGAAGGAACAGTGTATCAACAGGGTCACAGCAAATCTGCAGCTTTTTCAATAGCAGGTTATTGCCAAAATTAACCAATGAACAAAGAAGCACACTGGAGTCATAAATTTCTGACATAGAAATGAAAGATTCTATTATACCTTTAGAGCAGATGAAGTCACATGAACTGTGACAAACACTCAGCAGTGTTCCTGTGGTATCTAAAGAAGCGTCTCTCAAGCACATATCTTTTAATAAGGCCTGTAATTATGTCATTGTGGAACTGTGTGTCCTATTTCCTTTAATTATTTTCCACTCTGTGGATTGTGCCACTGTCATTAGAATGTGGTTTTAAGGACTGAAACTTGTAATTCATTCTTTGTTTAGGAGGTACAGAGTGCAATGCTAATTATCATGTTAATTATAACACTTCCTGCACTGCAGGATAGTGCTTGTGTTATTTTATGAACTATGACTAGATCTTTTGAAAATTGCAAAACATTTCTTGCTTTCTTTTTAAATAAACCAATCTTATAGCAAGTTCTGGGCAGCTAAAATTAAGAGTTTTGTCTGAGGTGACTGTGGAGTACCAAAGCCACAGCTCATAACTGTGGTGCTGAAGCAAAGGTCTGTCAGCAATGACGAATTCTCAATTCAAGGCTGTGGGTCTTATAGAGAACAAAACCTTAGGCCTTTTGCACATACAGAGACAAAATCTCCTTTGGAATTCAGGTATAATCGAGCACTCACTCCAGAATGGATAATGAAGTGATTCTGCGCCTACTTGAATTTAAAAGGTTGAAATTTAGCATTTCATTTTTATTACCAGGCGCAAATGGCTAGGTAATATTCTCCCAAGAGCATATAAAGTGAGTAACTGCTCTCAAAAATTTCATTGCCAGCAATAGAAGAAAATACAGACTGGCATGTTTAGAAAGGATGCCAAAGGATATGTTTGATTTTTATTTTGATTATTTCTGTCAAGCTTGCTTTTTTTTTTTTTTTTTTAATGGAAGTTGCTGACACAGTTATTACTCAGAATATTAAAAAGCAACATTTCTATCAGTATGATTTTTTAAAACAAAATGTGCAAATTATAATTATGTATATGTGTCTATGTACATATCTACATATGTACCTGTACATGATCACGTTTTTATCACATGATCACTCAGTTTTACACAATTTAGGATCTGAAAGTGATCTTTCCATACATCTGTTGTGGTGTCTCAGATATTCTATGAATTGTTACCTCATCTGAATGTGGTTATTTAAAAATATGTGGCTTTTCTACAGTGTTTAACAATGTATTGCTAAAACAGTGTAACATACAGTCAGGCTACATGAATATTTCTTGTTTAACCTCAGGAAAAAAAATGAAAAAATAATGGAAACACTCAGAAGGAAATAATCTGGAGGATCTAAAGCTCCCCAGACGTCTCCAGGTTTCTTGTCCATCTGTGTCTGTCAGTAACCTCCTGAGTGCGCACGGGCCCCTCACGGGGGCTGAGGGGCACAGCCGCTTCTTGAGGCACCTTTGCATCCCAGCCACACTCGTTCTCTCGAGGGAGGGGCAATGCCCAGGGGGGTCTCGGGCCCACACCGGCCCCAGGCGGGGGCAATGTGTGCTCGCGGGGAGCGCCGGGCAAGGCTGGCCCGGGGAGGGCACCAGCGCCTCTCCCCGCCGGGAGCGGGGCCGGCAACGGCACCGGCAACGGCAACGGCACCGGCAATGGCGGCGCGTTGCTCCGGCAACAGCTCTCGGCAGCGAGGAGCGGCGGGCGCAGGTGGGGACCGCGGGAGGAGTGCCGGGGAACAGTGCCCCCCAGGAGCGGCGCTGAGGGGACACTGCCCCCCAAGAACAGTGCTGAGGGACACTGTCACCGAGGAGCGGCACTGAGGGGACACTGTCCCCCAGGAGCGGCACTGAGGGGCACTGCCCCAGAGGAGCAGCATTGAGGGGACACTGTCCCCCCAGGTGCGACACTGAGGGGCACTGCCCCAAAGGAGCGGTGCTGAGGGGCACTGCCCCAGAGGAGCAATGCTGAGGAGCACTGCCCGACAGAAACGGCGCTGAGGGGGCACTGTCCCACAGAAGCAATGCTGAGGGGGTGACTCGCAGGACACCCGAGGGGCAGGAGCCGCAGCCAGAGGGCAGAGGGGCCTTTGGTGAGGTGAGAGCCCCAGTGTGGGCCTGGGGTGAGGGCTG
Source organism: Regulus satrapa (assembly GCA_013396955.1). Lineage (NCBI taxonomy): Eukaryota > Metazoa > Chordata > Aves > Passeriformes > Regulidae > Regulus > Regulus satrapa. Next base: position 171,062 of record VWZN01012750.1, on the reverse strand, counting down.
GTGGTGAGTGACCCGTGCCCGTAAGCCTCCCCCTCTGTGCTGGGGAGCGTGGAAATGGGAAATAACAATTGAGAACTTTACTGTGTTCTTTGAATGTATTACGTTTTCTGCTATGGAAGGATTTGCTTTCTGCACATTATTTGTGGATTCAATGCTAAGCAATTGCAAGCTGTGAATTCTTGTGGAAGATTTCAGGTGCATTAGCTGTGTAACATCTCTGCTGTGACTGGGGTTTACTTGGTCCAGTCCAACAGTTCCTCTGTAGTGGAAACAACCTGGCATGGCAGTAATGTTTCAGTTACTGATTCACGGAACACTGATATATGTTAACATATACTGTCTTGTTATACAGCATCAAACCAAAATGTCATCATCCTCGCAATCATCCTTGCCTTTACCTCTACATGACTCTACTGCTGCTTCATTGGGCTTCGATCTTCAGGAAAAGTTTATTCTTCACACTGTTGAGGCAAGTTAATTCTGTTCCTGTTAGCCTTGATTTTTTAAATTGTGTTTGTTTTGTTAACAAGGTAAAAAAATATACTTCCTAGTTATAGATGTGAAGTAGGTGATACTTCAAAAAATGGCTAAGTGGCAAAAGTGCTGGACACTACAACAGTATACTTAAATCATAGCAAAATTCTTATTTGTTATTTTCAGCTTACATTCCCTGGCTATGATAAATGAAGCATGATGTTTAATCTTCCAAGGTGCTGTTTTCACTGGAAGTAATTAAATTCAAGAACTTGGTTTTGGTTGTATATCCAGAAAAAAGCTACAGAGAGTTGCATTGTGTTACACAAGTTGAGGTCTGCCAGGAAATCTAGTCCTGTAATAAAACAAGACACACACATACACATATATAAAATGGAAAACCTTAGATGTTTGATTGGACTTATTTGCCTTAAGACAACAATTGGAAACAGAGCAGCCCGCATTCTGATTCTGTGAGGAAGTGATTGTTTAAGATGGGAGCTTCCCAAATTTGTTACTTGTTTTCTCAATCGTACGAAGGGCAATACGGTTATAAGAATTGAAACTCTTAGTCTGACAATTCCTTTCGACAGAGGTGCAGCTGGCACAGGCTGAGCACCGGAGAAATGGGTCCTGGTGGGCGGAGAAGGCAACACAATCCACCTCTGAAAAAATAATGAGTAGTCAGTGGAGTGTTGAGAGGAATAAACAGATAAGTTTGTGCTTGGAGGAGGCATAGATCATGCTGGTGTGCTAGGGTCGAGGCAGGAGAGAGGTGTTGGGAGAAGGGGTGAGGGTGATGACCGGTTATCAGGCTGGTGCCTGATAAGGAGGGGGGGAACGGGATGCATTTAGGTTGTAGGTCTGATATGGCTCTGGACTTGCCATGGCACGGGCAGCATCATTTTCTAGAGCAGCCAGGCCTGATGAGAAACTTTTCCAAACTGGGAAAAGATAAAAGCTATTGCTGCCTCCAAATTGGAAGAATCTCTCTGCGAAAAACAGCAACATTGGAATCTGAGCAGGTTTTGGTTTCACCTTCAATGGAGGCAGTCTGTCTTTGTCATGTACATTAGGTGAGCAAACTGTTTGAGCATCCTGTGATATCACAGCCTTTTATCCTTGTTGAAAGTCTTAAATGATTCTTTGATCTTTAACCTTCTCTTAAAAGGATTCTCCAGTGGAGCTGACTTGTTTTATGTTGATATCCTTGAATTAGCAATATCAGTGACCTAATTGTGAATGAAACTAAATGTTACATAATTATGAATGCTATTTCAGGGAGAAATGTGTGTGCCACCTGGAGAAACAGGAAAACTGTGTTTGCGGATTCAGCCGGATAAAAAGGATTGTCATAGAACTACAAAAGTCACCCAAGATGGGAAGTATTCTACTGATCTGAGCAAAGAATCGGACAAGCTAGAACACCAAGTAAGAAAAAATGTAAGTCATAAACACGCAATCAATGGAAATGTACTTTTCCTACACTAGTCTGAAAGAAACGTTTAGTCCTATCATCTTTGTTAGACACATTGTGGGAAGATTTTTTTGTCATTTCCTGCACACTAAGAAAGTTCCTAAAAATTTGGAAGGAGTTTGTTTGTTAAAACAGGAGGTGGACCTGAGTGAATTCCTGTATAAGAGTAGACATGTAGAACTCACATATGGAACTCACACAGAAACCTGGTGAAGAATGTAGATTTCTCTTAAAATTGAATGTGATTTATCATTACTGCCTTTCTTAACTCTCTTTTAGAAGGTAACAAAATGGTTGTTTATTCTGAAGTTTATTTTTTAGTTTTGAAGTTAATCTTAATTTTCAGGTTTTTACAGACATTGCAAGTTGTTTTACAAACATGAGGCTTTCTGTTGACCATTTAACAAAAAGAAAGTTCATAAAGAACAAACTCTAAGGAAGACTATTTCCTGAGAATAGAAAGATAGTATGAGTAATTTAGATTTCCAGTCACTTCTCAATTCTGGGAAGCCTTCTAAGTATTTTTGTTGATCAATCAGTGTCAAGTCACAAAACACCATACCTGTTTATATATTGGTTTCTTTGCTGACAACAAATCTGACTCAGTGTAGTCAGGAAAGATTAGGACTTCTACTGGATACAGTATTTATAAGATTGCTGTGCATGCAGAGATAGAAACCTGGATGAAGAATTGAGACCCATGAACTGACTTTACAGACAGGCATGGGATCGAGGTTACAGAACATTATGAGAAATTACAAACAGGCCAGGATAAGATGAAGGAGTTGGTCAAATTTTGATACCAAAGTTTCCAACTTGAGCTTGTGAATTCTACGGTTAATTCAAATTAATTTTTGTGATTTTCTGGCTTATGCTTTCTGGTTCAGTCTTCAAATTCTCCTAACTAACTAGGGCTCCTGAAAGGCTTTAGCACTGAATATTGTTTTTTTAAATACTGTGAATTCTACAAATGCTTGAATCCTTTAACTACATTCTTAAATAACACTTATCTATGGTTTTTAGAGCCCTTCTAGATAAAATAAAGAAATAAATAGGTGCATGGAATAATCCTGATTTGTTTCTTCAGCTACATAATTCCATGCATTAAATATACTGAATCTTTAAGGTTTTAACCACCAACTAGGTAGCTTGTGTGTGAGCTTTTCTAGTCATATGTACCATATTTGAAAATGTAGAAAACTATATGTAACCAGTTTAAAATCATTGAAAAATATAAAATCAGTTCTAATCAGAAGAAAATTTTAATGTTTCCTGTGTTGCAGTTAAACAGTAAAAATATTGACACTTGGATGCACGAGCTAAGTGAAACTGAAATTCAGAATACTGTAAGTAAATGAAAATTTGATTCTCTTTGTTCTATGCTGAATATCTGAAACTGGCTACCTTACAGAGTCATACAATTTCCAGTTAGAGTGGCAAAGTGGGAGTATTTGTGATTTATCATCACAAAATGGAATCTTAATTTTGCATCTGAAATGTTCATCCTGGGAATTACTGGTGTTTTGTAGTATATAGACATTAAAATAATACGTTTGTTTGTTTTTATTTCCCATGAAGAATCTCAGGAAAAAAATACTTCAAAGGGAGAAACAGATTAAAGAACTTTCATCCACACTTCAATGTGAGAAAGTGAGTGACTTGGTCCATTTGAATTTATATTTTCTTTCAACATACTAGATTGCTAAATAAAAAATAAAAAATATAATTTTTGAGTAAAACAATTATTTCAAAGACCTATGAAAAAAGTAAAATCCTGAAAGGTGTTTCCTACGTAATTATCTTAAAATCATCAAAACTGTATTCAAACCAACTAAGGATACAGTTATCCTTTACAGTAATATCCTAAGGTGGCTTTTGATGTCTCATTTACTGATTGACAGTATTTTGAGTAGAAGTACTTATAAGGAATAAAGTGGAGTAAACTAAACAGCTACTGTTCACAGCTGGTTTCCATGGCTCTTTTAGGAAGGTAGTACAGACAGCAGAGCTAATATCATCAAAGGCTGACAAGTCTGGCAAGAGCTCATTCATTCCTTGCACCGAAAGAAGGGGCTCAGTGCAAAAACCAACCCTTGAAGGGAAGAAATATCCTGTAAAAGTTTGAAAGTTATTTTACTGGTAGTTGGGCAATCTGTGTTGCAGACTGAATTCCTCCAGTGCACTTTGTGTGTGTGATGCAGAGTGGTTCAGCGTTAGCGAGGGACACCATGGGCTCAGTTAAACCTTTAAGGGGACAGCAGTGTACTTTCATATTTGTATCTCCTTGCGGGTTTCTAAGAGCCATGGTTCTTCTTTAAGAGTTGTTTTTTTCTTAAGCAAAGGAATGTATCACTTGGCTGCTGGATAAACTTAACTAGCTGGTCATAATAGAGGAGCCTGTGGGGGCTCTTGTCGTGTCCTTGTCTATCTTGAAGTGAAGGAGCACATTTCCATGGAAACGTCTCTTTGCTTGGGACTAGAAAGGCTGAACAAAAAAGCCTATAAAAATTCTGAAGACCTCAATGTCTGTTGATGGGATCTACGTGGCATACCATGCCCTAACTAGAGACTACCTAATGCTGAACAATTTAGGATGCCTAGCATCTGAAAGGATAAATAATTTTCTATGCTATCCCCTTGTTCCTTCTTACATTAATTTTTATAAATGGCATTTTCATCAATACTTGACTGAATCTGCCTTTCTTACTGGTATCTATAATGAACACTTTCACTGGTACATTCTTTTAGTCTATTTCAGTCTATACTGATAACATGATACTTTTCTACTCTATTACTTCTTAGAATGAGCCAAGGGAATCAAGTTGAAAGAAATTTCACAGAATCATCTGACCTGAGTATGTCTGAGTTCATGCTTCCAGGCCTTATCCCTGGTACTTAAACTCCAATTAAATATGATGCAATAATTACACACAAATTGTTTCAAGTCGGTGATTTCTGTTTGACATTAATACAGTTAGTAGCAAGTAACTGCTTGTGAATATACTTGTAGAGCATGTTTTATCTTTTCCAGGTTTTGAGGACATTCAAATGTCAGTTAGAAACTACACAGAAAAAATAGAGAGAGCATCATACAGCAAACCAATAAATTTGTTTATTTATCTTCCTTAGGTCAACACACAGAAAGGAGACCACCTGTCAAGATCAGTAAAGGATATACAAGCTCACCTGCAGTGTCAGATTGAAAGAAAAGAAGCAGAAAATGATGAATTAAAAGTGAAAATACAGGTCAAAATATTTTTACTTGTGTTTCAGTTTATTGGAAAAAAACGCCCAAAGTCTTGTCATGGCCTGTTTTGAAATCAAGTTGTTGGTAAAAGAAAAATCCAAACCAGAAATAAAATCATAAATATTTCTGTTTTGTAAGATCCGCCTGACCACACTATTTTAATTGAAAAGTTGTTTGGTTGGGTTCTTTTCTTCTTTTCTCAACTTAGGCACACTTTTAAAGTTCTGGTGAAGCAAAGTGAAACATGCATAGAAGGGTTTGCACTCACTTAACTGCACTGTCTAGAAGACAATCTCCATATGGTCAAGAGATAGGCAAGTCCCAATGATGACTTTCTGTTCCAAGAGAACAGTGACAGCCACACCCTTTCTTATTGTCTGTGAAGAATTGATAAGTCTCTTAATACTGACTTAAAGAGAAACACTTAAGACTAATGCCTAATCTCACTTTGTTTAAGGTAAGTTAAACTATTTCAGTTTTCTGTTCTAAAAAGCACAAGTCAAATTTGGGCGTTTGTATCAGTTGCTGGCTTTAGAAAAAGGCAAGAAGGAGATCTCATGTGAAAGGCTGGAGCTGTATGTGGCCTCAGAATACAGTATATGAAACTTGTCAAGAACATCAGCATGAATGAGAAAACATTGGCTAAAACCAATGTATTTCTAATTTCAAAACTTTACTAGCATATGGCCCCTGCTAATTGAATCATTTGGGATAGCTACCCAACCTATATCAAGGTAATTTCAAATCACATCTATGTCTGCATAAATGCCTCATGTTTTCTTCTAAATAAAAATAGCTTTCTTGTTCTACTCCCATACAATTATAGGATTCTAACAACGTTTTCAGTTGTTTAAATAACTTGATATGCAGCTGTATTGCCATTCAATCTCTATTTAAAAGTTGTGTTCATTTTCAGAAATTGCTGAAGTGATTTCCTAGCTTAAATCCTGGAGATGATTTTGTTAATAACAAGGCAAAAGCTTTCAAAAGCTTAGCATTACCCCAATGAAATTAGTACTTGTCCTGGTTTAGGGCAAATTTGGGAGGAAACTCCCAAAGGGGTCCCTCTAGAAAAGCAGATTCTAGTGCTCCCCCCAACTGTTTTTCTCAGGAAAAGATTTCCTTGGAGAAAAGTGGAAAAAACTGTTTATTTAAAAATCAAAATATTCACAAGCAAAAAA
>VWZN01012750.1:130478-164483 GCA_013396955.1 Regulus satrapa | reverse complement strand
GCAAATTCAGAAAGTCCTTGTCAGGGGGAGGGTAGCTCGACTCATTCTGTCTCTTATTAGTCCCTTTGGCATGGTGGGCCACAGGGGTGAGTTCCCGGTGTCTTTCTGGGTTTTCAGTCCAGAGCAGGTTTTAAGCAGTTCCAAGAAAAAGAAAGAAAGAAAAAACCCACAGTCCAGGGAACCTCTCTGCCTCAGCTAGCTAAAAACTGACTAAAAGCAAAAGAGAGCTCTGTCCCACTGTCTGTGCGTGCTGGAGACAGCAGAGTCCAGGAGCAGGAAAGCTGAAAGCTCTTATCTTGTTTTGAGAACAGCCAGCTCAGACATTCCACCACTTCTCCTTTTGCCCCCTTTCACTCTTGAAATCTAGTTGGAAAAGTGCAAAACTTACTTCTGGGCTAAACAGACAAACAGGGATACAATTCAGCATCATAAAGTCACCTCAGGACAGGTCTCAATTTGAATATACCTTAGCCACTGACTAATGCACAAAGCACTTATTCTCAGAGTGATTCTGACCTCCTGTGGTTATCATAGGGGATAGCAGCTGTTTGCTTACACTGACAGTTAAAAAATCCATACATGGACTGAGATTTTCTGTTTGCTGTGTTTGTTGAAGGTGTTTATCCACCACTTCAAGCCACATCTTTGTTGAATCACTTTGTATTAGATGCCCTGTAAGCATCTGTATAGGAAATAATCTTTTTGCATATTTGGGTGGGTTTTGTAATTTCCTTCTTTTTGAAGAAATACTTCTGCTTTTTGGTGAATCCCAGTACCTGAGACCCCCTTTCACTTGGGAAACCACATGCATTTTGCTTTGATTGTGTAAAAGCTTTGGGGCCATTAGCAGGACCTGTACTGAGAGATATCCCCTCATGCATACTATGGATATTTTATTGCAACTGGCAAGGAGGATCTTGAATAAGGCTGGCACATTTGTATACTCAGCAGCTAACTTGAAGTACATAATTCCTAGGCTAAAAGGAAGGAAACAAATGTATTAGTCATTCCTACAATTAGAATATCTATCACTGAACTGAGAAAGTTGACAGTACTGGCTTACTAACATTGCTGGAGTTTGGTGGAAGAATAGTAAGAGATATGAACAGGATGTACATTTGTCTTGATAAAACTGTCTATAGGTAGCTTGGTCATTTTTGATAAGTGGATCTGAGATTCTCTTTGAATTAGAGTCTGGTATTGCTCTTAATGAATATCATCATGTAGTGTTTAAATGTCTGTTGGTTTTTTTCTGTTCATATTTATGTGGTATCTAGATGAAAAATAAAGAAGTAATGAAGTTAGAGAGATCAGCTTCCTGCATGGAAGGGGATCAGTCATCATCTGAGTGATGTAAACACTTAGTTAGTCAGAAATAATAACAGCAATAAAAAATAATTTTATAACACAAAATTATCTGTTAGGTTTAGAATTTGAAGAGTTGATTTTAATTTTGCTGCAGACTCTGGAAAATAAAATAGCAGAGTGGAAACATCAAATTGGTGAATACAAGTGCCAGAAGCTAGCCTTAAAGGAAACAAGTGAGCAAAAGAAGATTGCTCTGAAAAAAGCAATCAAGTCCCAGAAACAAAGAGCTCAAAACTTAGAAGAGGCTGTGAAAGATGTAACCTCGAAAATAAGAGAACACGTGAGTGACTATGCTATGAGCAATTGTGTTTTATGGTTTGAAATTGAACAACTGAAAGACTTTCACCTATGGAAAATAGAAAAATTTGTTTGATTATGCCGTATTTGTATGTATTTTGTTTTGTTACTTATTTGTTAAGTTAAAGATTGCTATAGGTGTCATGAAAACTGTTACTATTAACAGCCTTTGTTTTGTTAAAATTCAGTGTTTGTCTTAAGTCATGAGGCTGTATATTTTAAGCTGTAAGAAATAGGAGGAGTGTCATCAGCTCTTGATTAAACCTTTCCTGGTTTTCCTGTTAGTTCTCTATGGATAAGCCCTGACTAACTCAGAAATACAGTATACTAACTGGGAATCTGTGACTGAGGTTTGAATTGTTAGTTTTCTTTATCTATTAGTATGTGATGTGTCATGTGGTTACTTAGCTTTTTGTTGAAGCTGCTTGCTCTGAACCTTTTCAAAATCCAAGCATAAAACTTCTTCCTTAATCCAAGTCGTTCCTTGGAATCTTGCTTTGCCTAACAATAGGTTGTAGGCAAAAAGGCCAGGTGCATCAGAACTGTGCTTATTGCCCTGTCTGGGCTTCCTAATAAGAATGTTTTCTAGACGGTTTGGATATGTTGATATTAAAGGTATATTTATCCACTTAATGTATCAGGAGATGATTAATAATGGTTTTTGCATTCTTGGATCATTATGAGAAGACCAAAGTGAACCTTTAACTAAAATTAACAGTACAGAGGGACAGCAACTACCTTCTAAATTTCTGATGTGTTGTAGTCACACTTTGTTTCTTCCTCACTGAAAGATAGACTTCCTGGTGTTCTTTCAACAAAGTATGTATTGATTCATTATCTATGTTCATGTAAGGGATTTTACCTAATATTTCATTTCTTGCCTAGCTAGTGTTTTTAATTTTGGCATGGTTTTAGTTCATCAATTGATATAATTTATATGTAGTTGAGATGTATTGAAGACCATTTTTTTGGTAAGGAAAGATTGTCATCTTAAATTTTGAAATGTTGTATTCTACCGTTGATACAGAGTACCAGTAAGTACTTTAAAGTGCTTTAAAGTAAGTCTTTAGACTTAGATTTTTTTAAAATGTGGGTAATTTTGTTGATTTTATTTTGAGATGAGAGAAAATTTATATTGATGTGTACAAGGGAGATCCAATAAAACCATCTTATATTAAATAGTTCCTGTGTTTAGAAAAAAATGTAGAATTAAATGGCATTCTTCATTTTGTCACATAATTTATAATTTCTGCATTCTCTAGGAAGCCAAACTGTGTGAGATACTGTCAGCCTCTGATGTCTGGAAAGACCAGCATGACAGAATAGTTAAAGAAAAGAAAATGTTAGAAGTTCAAAGAGAAGATCTTGACAAGTAAGTTGGATGGTTGGTCTTTTCTGTTTATTTATTTCTGTAGTCACAGAGTGCTGATATTTAGTAGTGCAATACTCAGCACTGACAATGTGAATGAGTTTATTAATATTTTTAAATTCTGAGTAGAATTTGGAAGTTGGAAATAAGAACAAGTTTAAGACTTTTAACCGAGTCTCTGTTGTGTTTCACTTCTTTTAAAGCTTTATTCCCCTTTACCAGTAAGAAACATATTCTTTTTCCTGCATACTTCTGATCAGCCTGAACTTGCTGGCAGCTCTTATGTGGCCACTTATTTAATAACTGATTCGACAGCTTGGGTGTTAACCCTTGTGTTTGCAGAATAGAAAGAGGTTCTCTGTCTTCTAGGTCCTACTTCAGACTAGTAATGGACAAATTCTCTCCGTTCCACTCATGTCTCACCTCAGTAGAGGACAGAGAAGGGCTCCTCTCAGATGCCATTCAAATGGTTCACTCATATAAGGAAAACCACAATAAAACTATCCAACTTTATTCAATGTGCAAATCTTAATGTACATGAAGGATATGCTATTCTAGGGCAGGCAATGACAAATATCCTTTTATCATTTCTGTTGGTGGAAATATGGACTATAGTTTAAACCAGCAAAAGAAACTATTATATTCCTTTATTCTAGGTCTGAGGCAATGTTTACTTCAAAAAGAACTTGATTCATGCTGAAGTGTTTAACAGGTCACATTAAAATGGCTTGAATATTTTGGTTTTGTCCTAGAAAATCTGCCTTTTCTGAAAACACTTGCAGTAGATTTTAAAATTTAACCAGAGTGCAGGCAGATGACATCAGTCCAGAGATCTGTCTAGCCCACTGTTGGCCCAGTGTATATGAGAAAGCACCGAAGGAAGAACAAATGCTCATTGAGCTTCCAGCTGGTTTTCATTTCAGCTGAAAACACAGGTCTTTGCTTGAAATGTGCCATTCTAACAACACATTCTAACACTACTAAGCAGCGTGTGGATGACTAAACAACAAAACAAATGTTGTGAACTTTATTAACAAACAAACAAACACCAATAAAAGAGACATACCATACTATGCTGCTTTTAATAATGGAAAGTAACATTCCTAGTACCTGAGGAGTGTTCTTAATAGGACATTACGTGATATACCCTATAAATTAAATATAATTACATTCTGTACAATGTACATATGCAGAGTTCTCTTGGAAGTATGACTTGGTGCTCTATAATTGAGATAAGACCCCTTCCTTGGAGTAGAAACTCTCCTCTTTCAGAGTTCATTTCAGAATATAAGTAGATAATCCTTTCTTTGGATGCGTAAATGCATCCCCTGTTTTATACATATATATTTACAATGAAGGAGAATGTGATATGATTCAATTTCATTTTCATTGTGAGAATTGTTGAAGAATTGTGTATTCTAGAGAACTTCTTGCCTGTCTCTCAAGTCAGATCAGAGGCCTGATGGAAGACGTAGAAAGAAGGGAGGAATGGAGAAAAAACTCAGAAGAGGAAATTCTTGGAAAGCTAAATTGTGTTAACTCTGAAAATGAAAAGATTCACCTTGAAAATGAAAAATTAAAGGTGAGATTATAAATCATTATTGAATGGCTCTACATTTCTCATACATTAATGAAGTAACCACATTAATTCTCTTTGGACCTTCTGTCTAGAGACCCAGACCTGCAGAATAAAGTTTATCCTCCATTTATAATAGTACAGACAAATGAGATATTGAAAATTTTCCAGTGGACATTTATGGCAAAGCTAGGAACAGGGTTGTCTGATGATATATCTGCTTAACCAGGATGCTGTTTATTTTACTGTCAATAACTGCACAATTGCTTAAGTAGAATTGGTCTTTTATGTTGGTTAAACTTCATTTCAAATTAAAGAACTGACTTTACCTCAAGTATTAACTACAATTTTGAAAGAGTTGACAGGTTTTATATTGTGTTTATTTTCTGACACAAGCACTCTCCTAAGCTGACAAATGAACCAAAGACTTTAATTTTTGTTTGACAGGAAAAATACTTATGTCACTCTTCCTAGTGCCAGCAAGTCACTTGCTGATAAGATCATATTGTAGAATGTGGTATTTTAGTAAAATTTTTATATTTTCTATTTTTCAAGGCTGCCCTTGCTGCACTGGAGAGAAGTACAGTGTCTGTTCAATATGAGTTACTTCATCTGCAAGAAAAAGCAAAGCTGCAGGAGAACCTTGTAGAACAGCGTAAAAATGAGGTGACTTACCATATTTGAAATCTTCAAGTGTGGTTTTTTTTTAAATCTGTAAGCCATTTGGAGGAAATGATAAAGGGTTTGTATGGAATAAACCATTTTGTTGTCATGGGGATTGTAAGATTTTTGTAATATTGAATATGAAAGAAGAAAGGGCTACTACAGACTATATCAAAGAATAGTCTCCACTCTGTTACAAATACACATTGTCTGTACTGAATTGTGTGAAGCCCACTTGAAGCTCATTGAAGCCAACAACTCCAAACTTGCTTTGACAAGATTTGCATCCTAAAAAACAGGTTACTGACCTAGTAAAATAGATATTTTAAAAGTTTGAGTCTGATGTCTTCAGTGGATATACCGATGATATTTTACCTCTACTTGGCCATTCTATCTTGATGTTCCTAAGAGCATATCAGTATTCAAGTAAGTTCAAGAAATTCAAGTTCATTCAAGAAGTATGTATTAGGGTTAGGGTTATGAGTATAGGGTTATATGAGTTATTTTATTTCAGTAGGTAAACCCACAGAGAAATACCAGTGAAAGAAATAAACCAAACTTAAAATGCGCTTTTAATCAATTCTTTTTTAATATTTGGTTTTATTCACACATAAATTTAAGAACATTGATTCAAATATGTATCTATTTCTGCTATAGTATGGACACAATTTTCCTGACATTCTTCACTTGCTTCTTTTTTAAATCATTGGCAAGAGAAAAGAAAGACATGATACAAAATCTAGAGTAGAGCCAGAGAGCCTTGTCTTTGGAATGCATCACCACAGCTAAAGTTGCTGCCAGCTTTAAGATGGTAGCTGTCGTTCCAGGTAACAGCCAGCAGTGAGTGGAGTGAAATTCCCTAGCTCAGGGCTGTAGTGACTCCTGATGGAAGTGTCTGTGATAGTTCTTCTGTGGGGAGAGAAGTGTGAATCATGCTGGCTGCTTCTACAGCACAACTGTAGCTCATTCTCCTTTGTTGATAACACTGCTGATATGACAGTGTTCTTTACCTGGTAACTCTTTTATACTTGCTGTGACGAGTAGGAAAATGAAAAGAAATACCTTCTAAATAGAAGAGAAAGGTTTTCCTTTTACTAATGATTCTATCTTTTCTATATTTAAATGAAGGACCTTGCAAATGTAGCTGAAGTATGTATGTTGTCCTAGGTACAAAAAAGAGAAATTGAAGTAAAAGAATTGAAATCCAGATATGAAACAGTCTTAAATGAAAACAAAAAAATATCTGAAAACAAATGCTTAGAAGCAAATAAGATAAGGCTTGCAATAATAAAGAATGTTTCCAAACAATTTGGTAGGATACAGATCTTTTCTACATTTTTGTGATCCTATTTGAAGTCACAAGGTACAGTCTCTTGGTTTAAATTTCTGAGAGTTTTACTGACTGCTATCTGAAGGTGGTGTTGTTTGGGTACTATGCATTTGCAACCAATTGAGCAATGATTCCTAGTGCAATGACTAAGTAGTTTGGCTACTATTTTAGAATTCCAGAATTCTTTTCTCACTTTCAAAAATGTGATTTTATTATTGATGATTTGGAAACTATATTTCTGACATAACAGTTGTGAAAGTTGTATATGGACGCAAACCTACAGTAAGTGCTTTTTTTTTATTTTTTTTTTTTTTAAGTAACCATTAGAAATTGAGACTGCAAAGAGATGAATTCTAAGTTTTTCAGATGGAGCTGAATACTGGAATATAGCACATTCTTAAACATAGAAAAGAGCTTGTATTTTTGCTGGTATTTTATAAAATAGGTGATATGTGACTTGTATAGAATTTTAGCTTTATTACCTAGATGAAAATCCATTAAGTATTACAACAATTAATTTATGGTTTACACTTACATTTTTCTCTTGTGATGCTACTGTGCAGGTGAGGGACAAAATGGAGGCTGAATTAAAGGAGTTAGAACATGTCTGTGAATTGCTGAAAGCAGCTGAGGAAAACCAGCAAAAGCTTCTGTCCTGGGAAAGAATCCGTGCACAAAAATGCAAAACCCTTAGGGAGCTGGAGCTTCAGGTGGTTAGAATATGCCTATTTCTAAAGATAAATGAGAAAATTATGGGAAAAAAAAGTCTCTGGGACATTTTTTACTATTGGCGTGTGTGACAGTGGTGAGGTTTGCTTTGTTATTTTCTCATAAATCAAAAACTTCAGGGGAAATAGCACAATGCAAATAAAACTGTTGCCAATTGTATTTATTGAATTCACTCTGTGGCAAAACTTGTAACTTTTAGAGGGACTTGTAACTTTTTGAATATTTATTTCCTGAGATGTGTAGAATTCTTTCCTGGAAATAAATACAAGTCTAGGTATTGTTTGTATCTAGTAGAATAATTCAATTCTATGTTAGTTTTGTTTTTAATGGATAATTTACCATACAATATTTAATCAGATACATTATATTCTTGATGATGTATAACATTTTAATTATTGCAATGTTTTTGTTGATTAAGTATTTTTAAAATATGCTTTCATAGGATATTTGCAATTTTAAAGTGTATTTAGCACTAATGCTTGTATTTTCTCTAAAGCCTGAAAATGAATTTTCCTCGACCCTTTTTTTCTCTGATGTCAGTTTCAATGGCAAGGTAGGTTCGGGTTTTCTTGTCACTGTTTTTTTGTCTTTTTCATTAAATGTGCTTTTAAGTTAGAAGAGCACAAATGATAAAGATTTTTAAATTAGTAGAGTGGGAAGGGGCCTTAATCATCCTGCCATGTCAGTAGGAAAACTAAAGCTAAAGCACAGTGAGTCTCTGTAGTCCCATAGACTTCATATAAAACATTGCTCTTGATTTTGATTCTTCCAGGAATGTTCATAAACTCTTAAATCTTAAAGTATTTAAGCAAAAATGCATTTTAAGTGGTGCAAAATTTATACATAATATAAAATTATGTATGTAATTTTAAACTAACTATATGTTTTCCTGAAAAAGTGCAAAGTATAGTGCAAAGTCTTAAGTATAGCAAAATAACTGGGAATATAATCGCTAGTCTGCTGGAACAGAAGTCAAATTTCAGCATTTAGTCATGGTGATTGATGTCCTTTACCCTTCACTCTGTGACCAGAATTTAGGAAAATTCATTTTGGAGCAGTTGCTCCCTCTGCAAAAAGCCTCTCCTGGGTTCAGCTGGACTAATTTCTGCTACTACCCGTCTGCTACCTGCACAGCCTGTGACTCTGATAAACACAATCGGGCAGATTAGCTCAAATTACTGGATGGGACAGCTTGAGGTAGTCCAGTAAATGGTGGTGGCCACCCCTTGAAATGCTGGCACCCACAGGCTGTTATGTGTCTGTTTATGGCTAGCATGCTGCTGAGGGGTGGTAGAAGGAGCAATAACCTGCTAAAATTTGAAATAAAATGTGTAGAAGTTTAACACTCTGGATGCTGGACAGGAGAAGAGTGTCTTCTTGCTTCCTTCAGCTTCTGCTGCTGATACATCCCTTTCAATGGGTTTGATTGTCTTTTTTGATATTCTCTTCTTTCTGAAATTCTCTGCCAGTCTTGCACTGCTCTCCTGTGATAACCGTATGTTTGTACAGTGTTATTTTTATCCTTCCTGTGACTGTAGTGTGAGGGAGACTTTTTTGCTGGTCAGGTAGACCTGACCAACTCCTAATACACAAGGCTGCTTGAACAGTACATGGAGTTTTTTAGGAATCTTTTACATAGCAGGTTTTCACCCTTTAAGTGTTTACACAAAATGTTAGTCTCCAACTTTGGCTGTATTTTACTAATTTAAGCTAATTATACAGGGTACAACAATACAAGGTAACGTTTACTTGATTATAATAGAGCATTTACCTGAATCAGCATAGCATTTATCTGAAATTACAGTTAATTTTTTGATGGATTTTAATAGACAGGCTCACTTTACTCCAGTAAGATCCTGTATACAGGTCTCTTCAACTAGAAACAAATTATCATTTTCACAGGATAACTGTAGTGTAACTTCTATGGGCAATCTTTGCTTACAAGAAGAGATCTGTAACATTCAGAAGAAATATGAAGATCTTCAAAGGTAACTTGAAAAATCTGATTGAAATTGATTCCTACACTTTTCTACTACAGTGGATTATAATGCTGTAATCTGTTTTGCATAAAGGCAGTTAAGAGAGATGGAATATCAGAATGAACAACTTGCTGATCAGCTCAGAAAAGAAGATGAGAGTCTTCAGAGCAGTAAATTGCAGCTTGAGGAGAAAATTGCAGAATATAATGCATTAACCAGACAACTTGAATCTGCTTTGGAAGAAGGGAGAAAAATGGTATGTCAATCTTGTTTGCTACTTTCTATTTGAAAACAGCTTTAAAAATTAGCTTGACAAATAATTATGAGACAAAACTATTTGGCTTGTAGGGAGAAATACTGAAAAGTTACCGTGAATTTCTGCATGCTTTAAATATGGATGGAACAATTCAATTTCTTTGTCAAGTTTGGATCCTATGGAAATAAATAACAAGTTTCAATTGACCAAAATTTTATTATCTGGTTTGTTTTTGGTTTTTTATAATTGACAACTCAAACCTCTTTAACCACCTTATATTAAATCCTGCACATAGGGCATAAAGTTTCTGTACAAAAGCTTAATCTTGCCTTTTATTTTCTTTGTTATAAAAGCCCACAAGAATTCTGGTGTTGAAATCCTTCTCTTTTTAGAGGAAGAATTTGCATTCTTTCTATATTAAACTGAATTTTGTAATTTGTAGAAATTATCCAAAGAGTAAATAAAATTAAAGAAAAAATGTAGGAATTTAGATTGTGTAGTGAATTATATTAGTTTAATCAGAAAAAATGGATGAAGTTGTAATTTCCAATTTATAATGTAGAAATAACCATTTGATATTTTCCAATACTGTCTGAGAATATTTCTTTGCTTTTGAAAAAAACTAAAATTTTGGCTTAACTTGAAAATAAGCCAAAAATTGTTCCACTCCCACTGCATTATACTTTTTTCCCAAAGAGAAACAGTATTCAAATTTAGCCAGAGTATTTTTCAAGTTTATTTAAGTCCTGGTCATGGGAAATAGGTTAAGATGAAAGAATAGGAAGAGATAGATAGATAGATAGATAGATAGATAGATAGATAGATAGATAGATAGATAGATAACATATATATCCTTTCTCTCTCATTACTTTTATAGATAGCTGAAGAACAGGAAAAAATGTTATACAGAGAACAAGCCTTTCAGACAAAACTGCTACTTCTTGAAGCTGAAGTGAGAAAGAGTCAAGAAGAAAAAAAGCAACTCCTCCGCTTATTTCACCATGTGTGTAAATAATGCTGTTTGTTGTTTAAGAAATCACTCACCATGTCACATTTACAAAAAACAAGTTCTTTCTACTGAAAACACACTACTAATAGAATTGATACACACTTTTTCAGAACAAATTAATTCAACTTGACAATATACTTTGTACTTTGACATTTCCCATCAACCTAACAGATGTCTGGTCTAACTAAATCACTTGAATAATATTGTTTACAACTCTTATTCAGTCCAGCTTTCCCAGCAAGACAAAAATTTCAAAAATGTATGAAGTTGTAATTTTCCTCAGATAAATTTTGTTCAATAAGCATATCTAGATTTGATTAGATGCATAACAATCCTATAATGAGGTAGTGGTTTCTTTCTTTTCCTGGGTTAATTACCATAATCTGAATTTACAATTTTTATAAGTTATTTTAGGCCTTTTTTTGATTTTAAGTCTATCCAAACATATTCAGTTTGGCCCTGACTGAACATAAATAAAAGCTTCAATCTTTTGAGGCCTTTTTTAGGACCTTTGCTTTTGTGGAGCCTCTGAAAACTTTTACAGGTAAATAAAGTTACAAAAATTAGGTACTTTGTGTCTGAGATTATTATTTTGATTTATTTATATTTTGTTTCTAAGTGTCTCTTTCTCTTTTTTCATTAGAATGAAAAGCACCATGAAGTTCATTTGAAAGAGCTGGAGAACAGCCTACGGAAGTCAGAGAACAAGAACCAGAGCATCCAGAATTACGTGCAGTTTTTGAAAGATGCATATGTAACAACGTTTGGCTGATTCTTTAATCTATTTTATATTAAAGAAACTTGTCAAGATTGGGCTCCCAGTCTTGTTGGAGGCAAACCCATTGAGGCCTTACGCTATTTTGACAGATTAAATTCTATCATGTAAATTCTTCCCTAGGAAAACATCAGTTGTGGACAGGAGAAACAGGTCAGCCATTACTGTATATCCTACAGGCCAGTCACACGTGGGGAGTGGAGCTGACATTCCTGATATCCGTGTGTTATCAGCCGTGTCATCCATGGCACAGCAGCACAAAGGCCCAGTGCATGAGAGCAGCAGCAGGTCTGTATGTATGGGATATGCACACAAAATTGGGCTGTCAATGTCCTGGACTGTAAAATCTTACCTGAGTTCTTTTAGTCCACAGTAAATGCAGGTGAGCACAGATTATCTTTTAATTCATTGGTATCTAACCTATTAATACAGGCAAAAATTGAGATCCCTAGGTTCTTTCCCCATTTTTCTCCTGCAGTTCAGCACCAATACAGCCCATCCTGCTGCACTACATGGGAGAGCTGGTGGAGCCTCTGAGTCCCATCCAGCCATTTTCCCCTACACCTCATTATGCTCAGGAACATACTATAGTAATATTTTATAACTGTAAGTAGGAAAATTTGTTTAGCCACAGGTATAGTTTAAGCTCTGAATGTGCTGATACACCCTGGTGACACATCTCCAGTATGATATTTAAGTATTTGTCTGAGTTCAAGATTGGTTTGTGCCTCAGGTAACGCACAGTGTAAGATGAAGTCTTTCCAGTAAGAGCAGAGATATTCAATTAATTATTTTCTACCGACACATGCCTCCCTAAGGGATATCTCTAGAAAATACACAGTGAACACTGAGCTCTGTATGGATGAGTCCTCAGTGGAACGTGACAGGTTACTAGCCCAGCAATCCTATTGAGAAGTTCTTTTGTCTATTTAATAGTGGATGAAATCAATATTTGGGTAAATGGGAAAGTTTAGGGAGGGACAGCAGCTCAAAATGTCTTGTGCTAGAAACGTGACTCAGAAAACAGCTGGATTAGACATTTTGTGACAAAATCATTTTGTTAGTGTTCTTCCTACAGGAGAAGTGACCTGGTCTCCTCCACTGACGAGCTGTTCAGCAGTGTAACATCTGTGTGCAGCCCTTTCTGCTCTGGGGGGCCTAGAGCTGGCCAGCACAAACAGGGATCAAAGCAGGGCCCCATAGGAAAGGGTTGTACGGCATGTGAAGTAGACACAATGATTTCATACAGATTTTTTTTTGTATTAATCTTCAGTGAAAGTTTCCTGTGGATCACTTTAAGGTTGACATAACTCAAACATGTATCTTAAGGCCAGAAAATTTAGAGCACTGGGTTGATTTCCACCAACTAGGAATTTAAGCAGTCAAAAACATGAAATTACTGCTGGTCATGTATTTAGTTTCAGAATATTTTCCTGTCTACTTCTGGCTGAACAGCTATCATACAGCAGCTGTCAGTCAGTAGCAAAGCTTCCAAAAATTGAAGATGGCATCTTTATATTGTCATCCATATCTATCTGCACCCTTCACTAAGGATTTCTGATATAATACCGTTGGCTTTCAACCTTTAAATAAGGCCGTCACAGCTACTAAGAGTCCAAAGGGAAATCATCCTAGTGATAAGTAAATCATTACCCCTCAAAGAAATCTAGTGCCTTTAAAAAGCTGGGTTTATTTGGAACATTTATTTGGTTCCAGGAAGTAACACACTTTTTTCTTTGGGTGTTTGACAGACCAGATCAAATACCTGATTAACATACCGTAATGCACTCTGGGCACATTAATCGACCTAATTTGAAAGCAATAGGGGAAAAGATGCTTTTATGTGTAGAGACTGCTGTAATCCTGCCTCCCTCTTGCAGCAGAATAAACATAGCATTTTGTTGGCTGTAAAACTGTACCTCCCAATTTATCGACAACATAAATATTTCATGTGCCAGTCTGCCTTTCTGTAGTGCTACTAAAAATTGAAACGAGGTCTTACTGGTTAAGTTTTACATGCTTTTCATCCAGTTCAATCTTTCAAACAGATCTTTGATAACATCTAATTTCTAGAGCAGCCGTTAAACATCCAACAATCATCTTCCAATCTCCCATCAATGTTTCAGGCATGCAGAGCCCTTGTTCATTATCATCTTGACCACATTCCTATTCTTAGCAAAGCTTCTCCTTTGCAGAGCAGCAGCCTATTCTGCTGTGGCAACAGTCCACTTACTAATTTACAACTCCACCCACTAAATGCCACTGTGAATTATAAACTACTGAAGTAAACCATGTATTTTTAACAGCCTCAATTTTACCATCATGGCTGTTTATAAAAGTCAAATATGTTTTTTGAAGTGTAAAAATGCTAAGTTGGCATTTCAGGTTGTTCTCAGGTCATTTGTCCTTCCTTCATGGTGAGGCTTCCCTTTCTTTTCGCTTCTTGAGAAAATCAGTGTATTAGTATGCTGCAAAACACAAACTGGTTTGTATCAACATTTCACTCTCTTTCTAGAGGAAAAAATCTGAAGAAATCCGAAGAAATCTGAAGGGCCAAACTTAGGATCTTTCAAGTATGTCTGCAAATCCTTTGCAATAGTTGAAAAAATATCCAGTTTCTTTGAATTTCAAATAAATTTCCTTATTTTATAAGGTCTTCTTTTATTAAGATTGTGGTTCAGGAGCAATTTCAAATGGACATTTATGAACAGACAAAAATGGAGTTCAAGTTCTGTGAGTATTCAAATATTGTTCTGATATTTACTGTTGTCACTCCAAACTTTGGTAATTAAATACAGTTACAGTCAAAACATCAACATATTATGAAGCATGTGTGATTCAGGAATAGACCTTTTTATATTTCTTTGCATACTTGTATTTCATGGGAGATTTCCCCAGACAAGAGCATTCAGAGGTGGCAGCCCTGTGGATTTCTCTTTCAGAATGAACATTTAATAATGGAGGGGAAATCTTGTCTTTTAGCGACATGTTTCTAATAGACCCATCATCCCAAGATCTAAAACAAAAAGAAGCTCAACAGAATGAAATAACTGATATTGTAGTGAACCTCTTACTTCATTGAGCATGCCAGACTTCACTTTCCCAAATTATGAAGAGATGCATCTAAGAATTGTACACTAATCATGTATGACTTATTTAGAGTTTAATTATTGAAATTATTTTAATTATTTTAATTATTTAGTTTAATTATTCATTAAACCTTTATGCCCAAAGTTGCCAGGTTTGATTCCAGATTTTAATGATTTGACATCTACTTTGATCTAGAATGATATAAAAAGAGTACTTCCAACTGGAGATCAAAATGAAACGATGGCTAGATGTGGATAGTTTTAGGTACATTGTCTGACTGTGCTGTCAAGTTGCTTCAAGACTAAGATTATTTCTTTTATGATAGATGAGGCTTCTGGTGGGGCATGTGAGATGCGGTCAGACTTCCTGCATTATCTTACCATTTTATGTATTTGATTAGCCATGCAGAAGCTTAAGTTCTTGAATCTAAAAATCTGGAATTAATTATCCTTGCTTAACATTTATCACACTGGAACAGATTAATCATCCTTTGAACTAGATTGTTTCCATACCAGTACATTACTCAAGATTAACTTGGCCTTATCAAAATTTTATTAAATTAAAAATCATAGGCCAATAATAGAGGTTTCTGGGTCACTACCCGTCTCAGGCATTTCCTTCAAAGCAATCAACTGCTATCAGTAAACTGCTGTGTTTGTTCTGTCTCTGCAATGCCTTTTGATGGTGTTGCTCATGGAAGGTGCTCCCAGCCTCTGCGACAGGAAAATGTTTCCAGTGCCTAGAGATGGAAGCACACATGGTGGTGATTCCCAGCCCCACACTTGTATAAGAAGTGTGCTGCATCAGAAATGTGCAGACGTGTAATGAATCCCAGGCATGGACAGAAACTTTTTTTAAAATGGGGTTGTGAGCAAAGTGAGAGTGTGGATGTTTGTGGTTGCAGCTATTGTGCCCTCATGTCCAAATACACTCCTTTTGTCTGGCATGAGCACTATTCCTGGCTAAGTGAGATAATACTCTCATACAGAAATATCTTTATGTTTGGTTTCATTCCTCAACTTACCCTCCCTTCTTTCTTTAAAAATACCATTTTTGCACTATTTCATGAGGAAAGAAGTTCAATGGGATCTTCAGTATCTTTACATGGAAGCTCTAAGCAATTTCTTTCACACATCCTCTGGCATTACTGTTAAACAGAAACAAAGACAAAAGTAAGTTTTAATTCACACAATATGTTATATTAGATGAGGCAACTTTTACTCCTATGCTTGGTCTCAATCTAAAACATTTTTAAAATTATAACAGTTACTTTTAGAGTCAGTGGACAGGGGTTTATTAAACTCTATTAGGGGTTTTGCCAGCATCATCAACATGGCCAGCACTTTATCAGATTTTTTTTACTCATTGTATGTGAAATACAAAAACCGCTCTCTGAAGCTGAGAATTTTTTTTTTTTTCCAGAACTGTAGACAATGGTGGATCTATTCAACCCAAACATATAGGGGTGCCACACCTTTTTACTCAGTGACCCTGTTCAGGGATCCTCAGTTTGCTCACTTCACAATGTCCATATTAAGTGCTGACAGAGCCCATGGGACAAAAATATCCATGCAATAAACTACTTAAATCTGTCCAGCATGAGAAATTTTACCCTGCATAATTCAACGTCTGAATTTGGCAATTGCAGTGACATATTGCACCACAAATCGTGTTTCTTAAATATGTCCTTAATAATGGGAAATTCATAGGGTAAGGCACCTGGTAACCATCTGACAGTGGCAAGGCATTTGATATTAATTTAGAGCTCTTACTGTTCCACTGTGTGAAATTTAGTATTACCATCTTCGTATTTAATTTGCATATGTGCTGGCAAACATAAATTTTATATTTGGATTGCACACCTGTCTGTGGGTGACAATTGACTGTTTCTATTTTTTAAATTACAAAAAACAGACTGAGTGTTCATATAAAAGCCACTCAGAAGAACATATTTATGACAGCTGTTTTATTCTCTAGACACTAAAACATTAAAAGAGGCTATATTTGGATTACGTTAAACAAATAATCAGGGAGGTTGTAGTTCTTAACATAATCTTAAACTCTGAAACCAAATGATGAGTTGGGGTTGACTCATTGGAGCATCTGCTCAAGAAAAGAGGTGTTGAATAGCCTTACAGACTCATTAGCTGAAACCCTTCTTATTGAGTATATTGATCTTATAAAGGAGAGGAGGTAATGATTTGAGCTAGTAAAAGTAGATTAAAATTTTACTTGTGTTGAACATTAAAACTTTATATAAGGTACAGAGAAAATCCCAGACTCATGTCCATTACCCTGGAAAAAGTTACTTCCTTGTTACTCTATTGTTCTTAAATACTCACTGTACATCACACTTTGCCTCTGTTTGCTTTGAGACTATCTCTTTTCATGCATCAGACAAAGAACTCTTGTAAAGCTGTGCTTGCACTGAAAAGACCCTAATTTTAGCAAAATTGAATCTCATGCAGTTTTCTCTGTTAGCAGCTCAAGCAGATCCATCTCTGGTGTCTTTCCTAACAGAGCACCAAATTGAATAAAAAGGATGACAGTGTTGCAAAAAGACCAAAAAACTGTGCCCAGGAAAAGTGCTGGAGAGACAGGAACACTCCTTTCCCTGATGAACTCTGTCTCACCCTTGAGAAACTGTCCTGCCCCACCAAAGACATGCTCTGTGCCCCAGGCACAGCCAGCCATGGTAAGCAAAGAAACCCAAGCATTTCTTCCTGCCTTGAAGATCAATAAAAACTGAAAGCATTTGAGCAGCCCTTTGCTCTTCCTTGGCACAGGATATTCTGTCCCTTGCATCATCAGTGGTGGTTGGGAAGTTTTTCTCGAGGAAGCACAGTTTGCTTGGCTCTGTAAAGCTTATTGGCCATCCTCACAATTTCAAATAGACTTTCAGGACTGGAGGGCTTGTGAACCAGAGAAAAACCAGACAAAGTGGAAGTATCTCCATGCTCTTTTTCAGTCACAAAGAGTTCCTTGCAGGCCAAGAATCACCCTGCAAAAATAAATGCTAAGCACATGGCTATACTTTGAGCCTTGGTGTCTTCCTTCTCATTCCTAAGCAACACCAAATTTTGAGGGATTTTTGCATTTTCCAATCATAGGCATGTGCTAGGTGTTCAGTGGACATGCATTGCATATACACAAGATTCAGATGATACCTTGGAAAATGTTGGTACAACTCTTACAAATAAAGAAATTGTCACTCAGTACAAGCTTGGGAAAGGTTTCTATGCTCCCTTCAGCTGTCTGCTTGTGTCAGAAGCTGTCTTCAAAATGCATCTCTAGTCATCCAAAAGCAGAAATAGAACAGACTAGGAATGAAACCAAGTGGCTATAGCTGCTTGTTTGTTAGTCCTGTGCCTGAATGTCTTGTCAGTCATGATTTGCTCATTAAAGCTACTCTCCATTCTAGACAGCCCTACAGTCTGCCTCATCCCCAGTCATTTCTCTTATGGAAATACTTGCACAAGCAGAATTATTTTAAGGGTGTTGATAGCCTGGATTTTCAGCAGGGATAATGAAAGTAACAAACCTCACTATAGAAGTACAATGGCAAAATACCTTCAAGGGAAAGTTTTTTCATTCAATTTCAGAAAAGAATTTATTATGTCTTCCACTTGCATACTTCTCATTTTTTCTGCACAATAAGGTTTTACATCACTGGGATATGGTAGCTTAGGCGGGAATATTTTTGGAGGTATTTTTTTTAGTACTAACACTATTTTCTTTCTGGTTGCATAGTAAAATGCTGAATTTTGTTTCCACTAGTAGTAATGGTGCTCCAAGGAAAGTCTAAATATTTTTGTGACTGTATATGATTATCACACTTGCTGTTTCTGTTCACTCTTGCACTCTTATGGAATTATCATAACCACTAACTATATCTGATTGAATAATTTAATTCAATAAGAACAACCCAATTTCTATGTCATGTTAGCTTTGAACTTCCATC
Organism: Regulus satrapa; assembly: GCA_013396955.1. NCBI lineage: Eukaryota > Metazoa > Chordata > Aves > Passeriformes > Regulidae > Regulus > Regulus satrapa. The sequence continues at coordinate 146,081 of VWZN01012750.1, read as the reverse complement.
AGTTTATGAAACATAATGAAGCATTTGTGATCTCATTCTGTTGGAAAAAATCTCCAGATCAAAAGAAACTCTTGTGTTTGTTTCATTTTACTATTCTCAGTTTTAATTCTATAGGCTGTGACCCACCAGATGAAGATGCTTAATTAACAGTTAGTAAGCTGCTTTGATTTCAGTGAAATCATTAAACTACTTACTTCAAAGGTGCCAGATGCATTATGTTTGCAGACAAACTAGCACCCTTGATTTATTTTTTAGTGAAGTTCCTCAAAAAACAAGTGTACACCTTCAAGAGGGTGTTAAGAGTAGGCTAAAATGAAAAAGAATAACAGTTCTTTTATTATAACAGAATAACTTATCTCTCCTTCCAGAGACCAGATAATAAATTTAAGGGACATGCTATTTGGTTACAGATTGGCCTGGAAGGATTGATGCTACTGTAATGAAGTGTGAAGATGTGTAAGTTTCTTATGCTCCACATCTAATAAAAAATGTTTTGCAAGGAAAACTCTAAGGAAGAGAACATATGGCCCAAATCGCACCATAAGTGCTAAACAAATCTTAAATTATAAACATCCTTTTGGGTTAGAGTTATTTAGCGAATTTCTGCTGTCTCTAGGATAAGCCAATGGGTCCAGTAAATGTTATTTTACTAAGAGTTTGTTTTATTTAGAAGTTTTATGTAAGAAAGGTGACTCGGTTGCTGGGAGAGGTTCCTTGGCAGTGGTATTTCTTCATGTCCTTGTGTGCAGGAGGGACAGTCTCAATCCTGAAAGGCTTCAAGCAAATGGGTGTGATGGGCAGAGATACCTCTTTTCTTGGGTTAAAAACTTCACATGACTTCCATCTTCTGTATTTGACTTTTTAAATTTCCTGGTACATTAATTCTAGTAGGCTGAATCCCTAAGGGCAGAGCCTGCAGTGGAATACACCTTTGGGGTATCATATTTAGGAAGGATGCTCTCGGGTCCTCGTTGGTGAAATGCAAAAAGGGTGGTCAGCCCTTTTTTGTCTGGCCACTGGGCTGCTCCCCCAGGGCCCCGTGAGTGGAAGCAGCAGCTGGTACCAGCTCGTGCAAAAGCATCCTCAGAAGCAGCTGCAGATGTAAAGACAGGCTCTGATGCAGCTTTTTGCTGTCTGACAGGAGTTCATCCCCTTGTGTCCACCAAACCTTGCCAAGGGCACTTAGGTGAAGACGTGCTCCAGGCAAAAAATGTGGTGATGCTCGGAGGGAGAAAATGTATCACTTGTGTAATGGGAGCACTGCAGGTGCAAGGCTGCTTCATGATCTATGGGCAGACACGTTCCCTCCTTCCTTCTATAAATGGTTTCCTCCTTGATTAGTGGTCTGTCTTACTGCTTCTCTTCGGCGGCCTAATTTAGTGCAGGGCTACAAATTTGCATCCCTACAGCCAGCTCAATGTCCTTAATTATATGTATCTTTTTATGTCTAAGGAAAATTTCAGGTTTGAAATTGGATGCAGGGAGAAAAAGTTTCTATCTTTGTAGCACTATGCATTCTTTCCCATGTAGTATTTCCTGTAAAGACATCTGAGGCTGCTTGTTTATGGTAAAGCTGCTTTACGTGAATGCAAAAGGGAATTCAAAGCCTGAGTGATAGTGCCTTCTACTAAAGCAATGCCGGGGGACTGGCAGAAATGGAAACCCTTCAGAGTGCCAATGTCTGAGTGCAACAGCTCTGTTCTGAGATATAACCACCGGGCCATCTCCATCCTCCCCATCTGGGATGGTTCTCATGGAAGTCATGTTTATAATAGTGAAGGACACATACAGTTTATCCTGGTTTTGAGAAGGATAAAAGGGGAGAATCTCCTCAAAAGCATAAACCAGTAGAAATTAATTACTTTCAAGTGTTTATTCCTTGTCAATTACAATGTTTGCTATTGCAAGCTTCCTATTGTATCTGGCCCTATGAACATCTTTTATCATCAAAGGTCACCATCCACAAGCTGTTAATTTCCAAAATATTTGTAATACTTGCCCATTCTCATAAGCATCCTACAAAATAGAGTTCAACCTTGTCTAAAATTAAGAGAAAACATGACAAAGCTTACACAGCTTTCCCTTTGTTTTTAATGCATCAACCACAGTTTTTTCCATTTCCTCTTGTAAAACAAGGCTGGAAAAATCACCAAGGAGATGCATATATTCATTTCAAAAAGGTTGTTGAATCAGAATGGAAAATGAGATGGAAAATGAGACGGAAAATGAGATGGAAAATGAATTAATGCTGGTTTTTACTGTGCAACATTTTGGGAGATGGCTCCTTTGCTTTGTCACCAGTTCAGTTCTCTCCCAATCCCAAGCCAGACATCAGTATTTAATATGCTTTGTAGATACCAATGGGTTTTGTTGGATCATTTAATACCCTATGTTTATGGACATAATATCCTAGAAAATTATGAAAACTACCTGCTGTTAAATGAAAATTCCAGATGTAAAGAATTCTCTTCATTTACAAATGTTTTATGAAGAGCAGCAATACTTCCTTCAATTATTTTTGTTACCATCAGTTGTTGGCTGAAGAAGTGCTACTGAGCACGTCTGTCACATGTCTTTGTATTAGAGAAAAGCCAAAACCAAAATGAAGACAACCTTCAGGGAATTTAGCAGCTCTGGTTCTATTCTTCTCTTTAGTGTAAATCTAGGATAGCATCATGAAAATTGGCACAGTTAGTGGAAAACAAAAGTGAAGACAGAATTGATTGATTGTACATGAGAAATATAAGCAGCTGACTTGAGTAGTGACTGCATTTTCAACTACATTTGCCTTTGACTGTGCTGTCCAAAGGGAATATTGTCCACTGAACCAGCCTTGCACATCTGTCTGCAGTGTCTGAAGTGCCTCTGCCATCAAGACTGTTGCTGTTGTAGAGCCTGTGGGCCAACTCCATTGCAGTGAGGTTTGAAATCAGCAGTGAAAAATAGGTTCCAGCACAGTTTCTTGATGCTTGCATTGGTCAGATCAAAAGAAGAATGTGTCGGGGAAGATAAAGTGGCCCTTCCTTATTTCCAACATTTTCCTTATATATTTGTATATTTAAAAACAATAGGTTGCTTTTGCAATTAGAAATTCTATAGAAAAAAAGGATGTACTTGCTCAGCTTGATTAAACTTCAAGTCAAACAGGATAAATATGGTGTTTACTAGTTGTTTGGTGTTTACAAGTAAATGGAGCAACAGCTTGTAGCATTTTACTGTCAGTTAAGGATGCTGAAATACTCTAAGCAGTAGCAAAGGACAAAAACAAAGGACTCACGAGTATATATATTTTTAGGCAGAAATGAAGGCTTCTTAACCATTCTTTTTGAAGACATGAGATGCAAAATATGAGCTATAGTTCTGAATATCGTTCCAGAGTGTGGCTTCACTTGCTCTATGGAGAGACCAAAACTAATCCCCTGCAACATACTTATTTGTAAGTACTAATTTTACTCCTTTACATATGAAACAGTATCCAACTTATCTCATGGAAAATTACTAAATGATTTGCTATTCCTCACACTGTGAATTCCTACTGTAGTACATTTAGGAATCCACAACTGCAAGGTAAATTAAAACTTAAAATTTGACAAAGGGAAGCAGACCAAAACAAAGCCCTGGTGTGAGATGTCATTACCTGCTGTTGGGAAAGCAATTCAGGACTTTCATACAATTGGCAATAACATTTCCTGAGGCAAATTATGCTGTTGGCAAACAATATAGAAGTAATTTAACAAATGTCAGAACATCTTGGAAAAAAAATAAAAACCACAACACATAAGTACAAGGGTAGGATAAAGCTATTTTATCATCTGTCATGAGAACCTGCAAAGGGAGAGAGCTGCTTCTAACACTTTGAAAGCACTTTGTGCAGCTATAATCCAGCTGGCTGAACTGCTCTGAGTATACTCACTGGGGGAGGGGAGAGATTTTTTTTTTTTTACCCCAGTATGATGGGTGAAGAAAAGTTTTTAAAATTATGTCATTGTTCCCTTTGAGTTATCTGTGGCATGCTTCAACTTCTGAATGGCATTGCTGGGTTGCATGTATGTTCAATACACTTTAATAAAATTATATTACAAAAATTATTTTTGCTTTCTATTTTAAATCCTTATATATAGTGCTATAGCCCAGTATTTATTGATTAAACCTTATGACAGATGGGTATACCACACCGGGAGAGGGGGAAAAATCAGTGTGGAAAATAAGTCCATGCTTATATGTGGCCAAGAGACAAAATACTGGTTTGGTTTGCCAAAGAAATCTTTGCTGATTATGCTGAAATCTTTTGTCAGAGGTTATCAAAGTCCTTCAATAAGGCCATTGCCTGAGGACCGCATAAGTTACAAAGCCACATGCAAGACACAGCTCTATGGCTTGTTGTTGGGAGTGCAGCATTTTTTGGCTCCCTTTTTACTTCTGTGTGTGTTCTTCCCCTTACAGGGAACACAGGAAAGCTCAGCTGTCAAAGGAAACAGAATGCCAAAAACTCTGACTGCAGCTTCACAGGGCACAAATGGACAGGAAAAGAGCAGGAAAAGGGACAAGGAACATACAAAAGTGAAATACAGAAGAATGGGATTCTCTGGGGTTCTTGGGACATTGTCAGGAGGTGCAGCTGAGTTAAATGGGAAAACGAAATGCCTCCCTATTAGTAGACTGTTCCTGGTTTTGTTTTAAATTGGGCAGGAATATAATCAGAGTGGAGTGTGCTGCTGTTTGCCAAGCTTTTGGACGTGTGAGCTCAGGCAGATGATAGCAAGCCTGTGCTGTGGACTCTAGCATGGTAGAAATATCAATCCAAATAACTGACAACTGAAAAAGTCACTAACACAGCTGGTATTGCTTGGAAGGATAATCTCTTCAGATTTTACTTACTTAGAGGGCAAAAAAATTGTCCAATGCGATTTGAAGTGCCACCATCCATTGAGCTTTTTGAATTTACAGTACTTGGAATTACACAACAGACTGGAAAGGAAGCAGGCTTGTGTTAAGAAACTTCATGCTACTATGCTAGAGATTGCAAAGGCTGCAAAGGGCTGGATTGCTATGATACATTTATCTGATACTATTACTGGGGAGGATGGTTCCTGCAGGAGAGGAAGCCACCGAATGAGGTAAAACAAATCTCCCATCCCATTGAGAGCATGATGTTACTGACAGTGCCTGACTGAAGTGAGCAATTCAGGGGAGAGACTGACAGCACAGCTAGCAGCTATTTCCAGCTGCCAGACTTGCTCTGAATGTGCCTCTGCAAAACGTGCATTTCTGAGAGTAAGAAGGGATCTCAATGGCCCAAGAAGCGATTGAGGTGATCACCATACATTACGGCAACCAACGGCATCTGTTATGTTTTGCGTGCATTTAGATGTCTGTTTAGAAGTTGCCGAGTGGTGCAGAAGGCTGGAGGATAACAGGAGGATGTACCCCCCTGAACCGGGTCCACTTCCTTTTCCATCCAGCTCCTCAGCCAGTGGCTAGTAAGTGCTGCAGGCGCCTCTTAGTATTGTGTACTGAGACCCTTAGTAAAACAAAACAGTTTAAATTATTCCACTGAGGGTTTGCTCTGTAGTATGTTATGCCGGGAAACACGAGGTGAGAGGATTAGTTAATATCTTAGGCTATAGGAGGTAAATTAAGGATGTGTGTATGGAGTGTGTAAGTTCAGGGTTGCTGCTGTGTAATGGACTGCAGTCACATATCACACCATGACAACGTGTAATTGTCTCCCAAATTGAAGACTGAATTCTTAAAGGTTCCCTTGTTGCACATTACTTCTCCAAACAAGAGACAGCAATACAATGTGGTATTAACAAAGCAGATGATTCATTCTGATATGCTACTTAAAACATGCCAAGAACATCAGCTACAGCTCAGCCAAAAGCTCCCTGTCTGAAATAAACATTGATCTGATGGAGTCCTGCATTAATTTTTAAAACATAACAGCAGGGGGCAAGGAGGGACAGAGTTTTTCACTGAGAACTAGCTGCTTACACAATAGAAGTTAGGTATACTTTCAGGGCTTACTGTTTGTTTTTTTTTTTCTAAATAATTTTCCCCAAAAGCTGTGATCTCAATGGCAAAGTTCTGAAGAATTCTAAGGTTTCTAAAGCTCTTATTTCTGAATAACTCAGTTTTCAGTAAATAGTCTGGAAAATGCATCTTGCATTGCACATTGTGCATAAGATTGAAGAAATGTATTTTTAGGGTCATGAGCTAAATTAACATCTGGCTCAATGGATATTTCAGATGTATAACATGCATTTGGTCTGAATGTAGCTCATTGCTTACTTTCCCCCCCTCAGATTATGCAGTGGCATTTATCCTATGTACTTACAGCATCCAACCTATCCCTAACATCTGAGTAAACGGTGGATTTTCAATCATCTGGCATACTTGTAAGTTCTCCACATTTTTTTATTACTTTGCTTAGAGCTAATTATTTGGGATACAGCACAGTCTATTTATATGCTTTGTAAACACTTCCTCTTCCAAATGCCTTGTGGTATCATTTTCTTCAGTGTCTTTATGGAAGACTGTCAAATGAGGGAAGCAGCTGAACTGGAGAGGCAATGGAAAGAATGGAAAATAAATCCCCTAACATCAACAAGGAAGCAACTGTCAGTCCTAGCAATTATTTCCCTGATAACAATTCTGTTAAATTTATTTACAGATCTGGAGGAATATATTACCTGCTGCCATGTAAAATGATGACTAGATTTTTTTTGTCCTGCCATACTTCTAAGTGAAATAATGCTTCCAGAGATGGTGACCCACACCACCTCCTTGGGCAATTTATTCCAATGTCAAACCATTCTCAGTGAAAAATTTTATTTTAATGTCGAATCTGAACTCCTCTGCTGCAACTTAAGGCCATTTCCCCTTTTTACTTGGGACATGGTAGAAGACCATGACTGCTTCATGGCATTTACCTTCCAGGCAGTTGTAGAGAGCAATGAGGTTCCCCCTGAATCTCTTTTTCTCCAGCTTAAACACCCCCAGCTACTCCACAGGATGTCTGTGCTTCAGGTCCTTCCCCAGTTCCATTGCTCTTCCCTGAAAGACTCCAGCCCCTCAATGTCTGTCTTGAAGTGAGGGGCCCAAAACTGGACATTTTGGTGCCATTTGGATTCTTCTTTATGATGATCTGACAGCAGGGATCAGATTTCTAGTGCTCCTGCTGGCTGCAGCATTACCTCAAAAGTATCATGAGAGTAGTAAAATGATCTTCTGAATGCATGTCTTCATTTCTTTGGATTAACACATCATCTCCAGTTCTATGTGTAGGACAAGAGTGTGTTTGCCTGGCAGTAGCTAGTATATGTCATTTCTTCCAGCAATCCTATGAAGACCAAAAGTAAGTTTTACTCCTGAACTTGTTAAAGCAAAGGTGTTCAAAATCTTTTCCACCCTCCAAAGAGAAGAAGATGTCTCCTTTGAGAGGAGACGATGAGCTGGTGCTGGCCATAAGAGGCACGTGTGAAATGCTCTCATTCCATGTCACAACATAAAACCCCTGGGTGCATTTGACAGTTACTGGCATTTTGCTGAAGTAAACTAGACCTGGTACAGATGATATTTCTGAAAATGAAAGTCATGTGCATATAAAGAAGTGTCACTGAAATATACAGATGGATTTAAAAGATGCTTTTATGTATTTATTGTTATTTTTGTTAAAAAGATTTAACACCTTTTGACTGCCATTTTTGTTGAGGAGTCTGCTTTAACAAACATAGTTATTTAGAATCTATGAACTCTCCAAATGAACTGACCCAAATTTAACAGTAAATTACAAAAACCCCAAAACCACAAACAAAAACAAACAAAAACACTTGCAAAAATATTACTGATTAGGAAATTATTTCCCTAAGCCTGAGGTCACTACAAGAATGGTGTCAATATTGTAAAACCATTTAGTGATATTTGCCCAACTTAATATGACACTTAAGTGTCTTTAAACCATAGAAATAATTTATGAGATGCAAATGTATTAATTTTGTTGAGATTTTTTTATTAAAATCTTTTTTCCCAACAGGTAAATAAGAATGCTGTTACATTTGCATACATAATATTCTATCATTGCACGTTTGCTATTAAGAGAAAATATTTATCTTTGAAAAAGGGCAGTCAGCTTACACGTGTTGGCTGACCACTTTAAAGGTGGATATCTGATAACCATAAAAGCTATTTTTCATATGCACATTCTATTGCCATAAATACTCAAGGTAAAAAGGTGATCCCCAAACAATAAACAGAAAACTAGTAAAGTGCAGAATTTTAATGATTTTTGCTTTCCTCTAATTTGTTTTAGAGATGTCTACATTTTGATACGCATGGATGGCTGTCTAGGCTGGAGAGTTCAGAAAACTTTAATCAGCCTCAGTAGTTTCTGAAGAGATATAAAGAGTATATTGTGCCTGTGGTTGAAAACGGAGGCTGAGGTCAGGTTTGACATCTCCTGCTTTGAAGAAAATGGCTAAAGTCTGGTGGTGCAGCAGATTGTTGTGCCAGCCCATGTCTCTTGCCTTGCCATTGCAACCCGCTCAGGTGAGGAGCCCTTCAAAGAGCAGCAGCTCAGCTGCATCCTGGAGAGATGCTGCAGGTTTCCCCCCTGCCCTTCCTGGAGGTGCTGAGGTGCAACACCCACCTGGAGGACCTGGAACAGCAGAAGAAGGTTGGAGGATGTGAAAAGTAATCCAGGACCCTGCAAGGACCCCAAAGTGCAATGTGAGGTTGCAAACAAAAATTAATGTCGGTTCTTTGACAAGTTCTGAACTTCTCAGCTTTGAAGAAGTTAATTCATTAAACTGTTTCATGTGTGTTTGGGTCAACATGGTGCAGTTACTCATCTGTTGTTCAGCTTTTGACTATGTCTAAGCCAACACTGGATAACTAAACAACCATGAGGTTTTTACGGCTCTCTGTAATAACAATAATCCAGGCACATCTGGCTTAATGAACTTCTTTGATCCCTGCAGAAAAAATAAGTCTCCTCTCTCAGATGTATGCATACTTTTTTTCTAATTTTTCATTTTAAAGTTAATGTTTATAGGAGGATTTTATTCAGTTTCTTACATGACATGAATGGGGAGGAGCAGGGGGAAGAGTTATCTGAAATAATTCTATGCCTGGTGAAAGACTTAATCCTTTACTTTCCTGCAACAGTAGTTCTTCCTCACATATCAATTTTAAAAGACTGAAGAAGACAATCAAAATTTCATCTCTAAAAATAAAGTGATGCAACAGCCTATTAAAAATACTATGCTATATTGGTGGTACAGCTGTAAGGGATTTGCAAAAATCAATTATGTAACTATTGTAAAAATATCAGCATTGAAGTTAGTGCCAATGTATTTTGGTCTTGGACTCCACATTTTCATCTCTCTGGTATTTTCAGAAAAAGCAGTCAGCCTAAAGTCTATAGACTCTGTAGAATTTTTTTTCCCCTGCCATTATACAATTTTTTATCTGAAATTCTGATCTAAAGTTCTTGATTTGAAAGTTAAATGTTCCTCAGACAAAAATACCATGATGTTATTGACATTTTGTATTTTTGGCTTTCTTAAATCCAGAGACTCCAAGAAACCAGACAACAATAAGTCACATTTTTTTTCCTTTATTGGGAGTTAAAGAGTGCTGAAGAAGTCCGATGATGACTTACTCATGTGAGAGACAACAGAAGTGGGAAGTATTACAATTTCTGTTTTCACTGATAGTGTTAATACCTGCCTGGAAATAGCCTGGAAACTCCTGTTTTGTTGAATGTAATCAACAATTGTTGTCAGCTTTAAATGACTCCATTGTTCCACATGATTAGGCTGTGTGTTAAAAGACTCAGGATATTTAAAAACCACTAGAAAAAATTGGTGGGAAGCTGGAAGAAACTTACTGAAATATCACAGGAATCATTGACTGTTAATGGTTGAGCCAACTAGGTGAAATTAGTCAAATTATTTATGCCTTACAATTAAATTTCTTAGTTCCAGAAGATGGAGTTCAAACCTTCATGGTATGATGATATTCCTAATTTTCAAAGCTTGAGTAGGGGAAATGGACTTGTGGCTGTCTCAAACAATTATATTTTGTATAATTTTGAAGGTCCTAAACAGGAGTCTCATGGGATTTTCTGCTTTTATAAGTGGTGAGAAAATTCTGATAAGATTTCTAGTGTGGGAACAAGCTTTCTTTTTCCAAGGCAGAGATTTAACATGATCTTAGCCACCAAGCATCAGTATCTCAGCTCTCATTAGGTGAGCAGGTAGAGGCCCAAGGCTTCTGCAAACACTCCTGTCTGTTGCCAGAAGCTAATTTTGCAGAAGCAAACTAACATTGTATTTTTAATTATTGCACATGGAACACATATTGTTGGCTGCAGGGCAGCAGAACCCATGCAGCCACAGGTCTGGAAGTAGAGAGATCAGGGAAGACTTTTCTAGGACTGATGAACTGCAGAATGAAGCATCTCCCACACTTGCTGACAAAAGGAAGGGAATGTCTTCAAAAAGCACTGGCTTAATGCAGGGCTCTCTGTGGCTTGGGAATGAAATAATTCTCAGATGACTGTGCTGGTCCTTCCAGATGTGTGAGCAATTTTTAGTGCTGATGACATTTTGCTAGCCAGCTAAGAGCATGAATGTGGCTGGTTTCACTTCAAACGGGCTCTGTTTTTGTTTTGCAGAGAATGGTTTTCAGGAAATACCTGTAGATTTTAGCCTGCAGAAAGATGTTCTATATGATGTCTCAAAGGGTTTGTTGAACCATCCTTCCAGTGGGGAAGGGTGCTTCCAGAGCACTACCAAGGAGGTTAAGTAAATGCCCTTGGGTGCTATAAGCTTGTGGGTTTTTTACCTTGGCCAGCTACAGATTTTATTCTTTTGCAAAAACAGACTTTTACTTCCTTTTAGAGATGGATACAACAAGAGTTATACCATGGTCAAGAAAACCCTTTGTGGAAGGTTCCTGCTAGGGACAGGAGGCTTTGGGGGGACATGCTTTGGGGGAGATGCAGGGCGGCCTGTCATGGTCTCTGAATGTCCATGGCAGGAGGTTACAGCCACCATAGTGGTGGGGGAATGCTCCTTTAGCACACCCATTGAAGCCTGTCTTGCTCTGTGTGTCTCTCAGCAGAACCCAGTAATGATGGAAGGGATCAGACTCTTAGTCATGTTTATGGACTTTGCCTACAAGGCGTTTTTCAGTTCAATGAGTATCCCAGAAAATACCTCATGTCTCATACATCTTCACGCCTGTAGGAGTGGGTGTCTCCACTTCCTGCCTGGATGGCAAAACACTCCATCGATGATGGGATAAAGATTAACCAAAAATTACAGTCACTGGGTTTTCTCTAACTCCTCCTGCTTTTAGTCTCTCTTTAGTTCTTGGATTTCAGAGACCCTCTTTAACATAACTGTGTTTCTCTCTTGGCAGTTTGGCCTATTTGGTAATTATTAGAGTCTTCACATTTGGTGAGCTGTTCCCATGGTCCGCTAGTTACACTCATTCTTGCTCTTGTACTTTGTGTTCCCTTATTACTTTCCTAATAACTGCTACTGAGGCTCTTCTCTTCCTTTAATGTTTCTTGTGTGTTTGGCTAGGCTCCTCTGCATTCTTGGTATGGCATACTATGTGCCATCACTAGAACAAGACGTCACAGCCCTTTGGAGGCTGTGTGTGTGGTTATTCCTCTAGCAGGCTTTGCTTCAGTGGCCTGTTTGAGCTCTCTCCACGTGAGATTTTATTCTGCTACTTGGTGGGTTTTTGCTATAGCAGTGACTTTCCAAAGTGGATAATACCTGGGTTTGTAAACAATTGCAAATATCTTGGCTTCAGTGAGACACCTTTCAGTTGAGCTGCTGGAGTCTTGTGGTCTGGAGTCTCTACCCTGTCTTGTGGCTCGCTAAGACTCTCTTCTGTTTCTTGCTCCTGGCTGAATATATTCCCATGTTTGCTTTAACTAAGTGTCTTAAGGAATCTCGCTAGTCTATATAGTTATTTGTGGCTTGGCATTTTTGTCAGTCCTGACTCTACCATGCCATTTCTCTTGCTCTGTGAGCCAGGACCTCTGGCCCCCTGAACCCACAGCATCTCTCCTTTCCTCTCTCAGCTCCTTCCCGTCACAGGTTTTTGTGTGTTGGTCTTGTAGGACAGGAAAATCCTCTCCACTCTGAATGCTTCAGAATATAAATTAGTGTTGATTTTCTCTTTCGTTTCCTGGTTGGAAATTAGAAGGGATAGGATTAATCCAAATCGTCATCAACTGTGCTCTTTAAAGGCATTTCCAGATTTTTGGCATATTCAAAACTCTCAGAAGGTCAGAGGCATAACTAGAGAGAGAAGACAAATGCTGGTCATAACAATTACTTTCATTTTCTACAAAGAATAAGCAAGTCTAATGGTTTCAGACCTGGAGTCCTCCTTTCTTCAATTTTAGCCAGTTGTTGTCAAAGACATGATGTAATCCTTTCCATTTCTTGTATGTCTTAATCAGATTTGATAACTTAGTAACTTTCTTTAACCAGAGCAATGTGTTAAACTTTTTTTTGGCTGCCACAGAGAATTCTAAACAATTTTGCTGAACTAGCTTCCAGCAGTTTTGGTACGTAGCCTAACACCATATATTGTGGTGTGCAGAGAAAATCAGTTATCCAAAAGGAACTCAATAGCAGCATGGACCTTTTGCCAAAAATTCCTAATTTTGGGACAGTACCAGGAAACTTGTGTGGGTCCCATTTTGCTCCTACACAGTTCAAAGGCAAAGCTCCTCCCAATTGCAGGGGCATAAAGTTCATGCTCCAACACTCAGTTCTCACATTCCCATTTAACACATTTTCCTTTAAATTAATTTTTTTCCTTTATTTTTAGGCTCTGGCAAAACCCTTGCACTCTCCTGTACATTTTCTGGGCAGCAAGTCACAGATAGGAACCATTTTCCTCATCTCTTACACTGTTTAAGAGTAGCTCCTGTTTTGTGCCCCAAAGCATGGCTCAAACTCAGCAGCTGTAATCTGGAGTGACAGATGAGCAAGTCAGATCATGAAAGGAGGAAAAGGCTGCTGGAAAAGGAGCAACCAAACAGAAGGAGATCTTGTAATCATATCAGAAAGACTAGGAGCGATATCTTGGAAGAATTAATTTTGTATTCCAGTAAACCCTGAGTTTACTTGGAAAGATGATAAATTTGGGATAGGCTGAGGACAAGCAGGAGACAGCAGATGTGCAAAGATGGGATCTTGGGACTTTTCCCATAGGAAATGAAACTTCCAGCATTGCTGTGTTGCAGTAAGTGCTGATAGGTTTGGAGCTTGACCATGTCTTAGGTGTGCTTAAGTATACAGACTGCTACATATAGCTCTGGAAATAAACATATGTAATCTGATAGCTTTAAGCAGTCAGTTTTCTTATTAGACTGTAAGAACACTTGGAAGTAGCAAGTATAATAGAACTAATACCAATTTTTGCCATGAAGCTTAGAAGAGAAGCGGCTCTGCAGGGTCCTGCTATGGAAGGAAAGCAACTGAGGTGTGGAACAGCATCAGACACTTCTGAAAAAACCAGGAGAGCAAGAGCTTCCAGGTAAAGAGATACAGGGAAGGGGAGAAAGAGCATGCCTGGCACATTCCTGACCCATTTGTGGATACATGACTCAGAGGTGCTGAGCTGTGTGCAGTGAGGCAATGGAAGGGCACAGGTAGCCCTTCCCCTGGCGTGTGCCTCCCCATGGCCAAAGAACCTGGGCAAACAGCCTAAAGGATGTGTCCAGCCCCAGCAGGGGTTGGAACAAGGACACCAGGAACAAAGTGCCAACAAGAAGTCAAAAGTCCTCCTTTGTGAAATTAATTGGGTAGTTTTGAATGTAGAAAACTGAGCAACCCATGCTATTTCTTTAAACTTTATACTGTGTTAAATAACTGCATAATCAGGGTCAGCAAGCTTTATTTACATCCTGTGTGTGTAGCTGGCAAGAATCTTGAGTTGTGCTTTCTGCAGTGCAAATGCTGCAAAAAAATGAGATCTGTGCACAAAACGTCCCCAGCCCACCTCATCACGTGTTGCAGGATAGCTCCTGTACTTGTAGATGTGCACTGCAACAAGGACAGGACTTATCCAGGGTCACTCTCAGGGAAGAATTCTCTCCGTAATATCCCTAATGCTTATGCTAAAAAGTTAATCAAATAGCTATTTGTCTACTTCATTCAAGACCTGTTATTTAAGAAGTTGGTAGATTTCAGGGAAGGGCACCAAACCAAATCAGTAATGTTTGTGTGGTAGTTCACTGTAACACTGATAAACAAAACCTAATGAAATATAATACTTCTGTTGTTGGAAGTCATTGAAGTGTGATTTGAAACAAAAAAGCTGACAAATACTTCATTGCAGAAATGTCCAATATCTGCCTGGGCAGGCACCATGTCCTCTTCAGTGAAAATACACATTTTCACATTTTGCTGTCACTATGGCCAACATAAGGTACATAGGTAAGAAAGTGAAATGCTGTCATCTTTTACATTTGGCTTTCAAAAAGCGACATAAACAGGAAATCCCATCAGAGTCTATGAGAGTATACAAGTTCTGAATTAAATAAGATACTGAAAATTAAATTGAATTTGAAATCACTCTGCTGCATTGCCTGAAAATAACATTCCCCCCCTAACTTTGGGTTCTTATCCCCAGTAAAATTCAGTGTCTTAGATTTGCTCTTGTTTCCCTCAAAATCCCCCCCCCCCCAAATCTTTTTTTGCCTGTTTCCAGCTACCTGGATCACCCAGAGGAGCCCTTGTCAGCAAAGAGGGGCACCCACAGCAGCAACAATACACAATTTTGTCTTTAACAGCCTTTCTTTTTGTCTTAGCACTACCATTATTTTCTACTTTCTGGAAATATCTTTGGTCTTATTTCATGATGTCTTTCTTCAACTTATATACAACTGGAAGGTATTTGCTGCATGTCATCAAGGTATTTGCATGATGTGAAATCTTCATTCTTGTAGCACTCAGAAAGAGATAAGTACCATAACTCTAACTCACATCAAATATCTTCTGTAGTCTATAGAAGTTTTGCCTAAGTGAGGCTGCAGGACTCGACCACGTGTTTGCTGTACAGTGTGTACTGCAACGTCTGGTATTGTTTAACTCTTCTGTGTTTGTTTTTAGTGACAGTTTGCATACAGATGTCTTACGGGATAAAGCTACAAACGGGTTTTGTTACGGGGACAAGGTAAGAAAACTGGAAATTAAAACTAAAACGACCTTTGTCTCTCTAGGAAGACAGCGAAGGGTGCAATATTTCTTTGGCATTATAATGCTACTAAATTACATCTGCTCCTCAAACATTTTTCAGAGGGAGGACTTCTAGACCCAACTCCAATTATACCAGAGATACAAAACGCCCAGCGCACTTAACTTTTTTGGGTTTAGACCATTTCATCAACTCTCCCCGCCCGTCCCCAGGTTTTAATTTAACTTGCAGCTTCCTACTGAGTCTCCGCAGCTGGAGCCCAGCGGCAGCCGGAGGCTCTTCTCGCCCTCCGGCTGCATTGAGGGCATCACCTGTCCCGGCGCTGCGGCCGCACCTGGGGCCCGGGCGGGGCAGGGCTCGGCACTGCCG
>VWZN01012750.1:101138-130462 GCA_013396955.1 Regulus satrapa | reverse complement strand
AGCTCGGCGGAGACCTCGGGGCCGGCGGGCTTTCATGGACAGGAGCTGACCCTGCGGCGGCGCGGCGCTCGGCTTTCCCTCGGATCTCCGCTGCCCGGGCAAATGCATACAAATGCATTTGGGAGCCGAGAGGACAAGGCGAGGACGCATCTCTCCCGCGGCACAAACGTAAGCGGGAGCCGGCGCGGCGGGACGGGGCGCACGGGGGATGGGGCTGCCCCTCGGCTCCCACCGCGGGCAGGGAACGGCGAGCCCGGCGGCCAGCGTCCCCACCCCTACCTTCCGAGCGCCAGCCGTAACCCCGCGGGGTGCCGGGTGCCCCCGGCGCGGTGCTGGCTGCCTGGACGGGCAGCGCCTGTATCTGCTCCTGCCGCTCTCCTCCGCACCCCCGGTGTCGTGCTGCATGTGCCCCGTCCCGAACTGCACCCTCGTGTCGTTCCTCCCTCGCCCACACCGCGCAGCCTGGCTCTGGTGTCCCCGGGGAGCGGGGACAGCCTGACCCGAGCGCCGGTATCCCCGATCCCCGAGGGACAGCGCGGATCCCGGGGCCCAGCAGTGCCCGCACTAACCTGGCAGCTCGTGTGCACCTTTGGTACCTAGCTAGGAAAACGCGGCAAGCGAGCAAACGCGAAAGCCTGTAGAATTCACGCTAAAGAGCTTAGGCTACTCGCTTAATACCAGAGGTAGCCAGATGAGCTGCTCTGTAGTCACATGTTTTAGCAGTTGGCTGGGGTATTGCTAATGCATCCTTACCTGTGATGCAAAGGTAGAGCCCCGCTCTCCACAGTTTACCCAAAATCAGCCTCAGTAAAATGACTGTGAATTTATGGTAGTTGTATCGATATTAGAGAGGTTACTTGTATGTGTTTCTTTTTGTACAGGGCTGGTTTTTTTCTTGCTGTGTCTTAAGCTTACTGAGCATTCTGAGCGGGACAGAAGAATTTGTTTAGTGTTGTAGAGATTTTTCTGAAGTGTGCCTGGTGTATAATCTGGGTGTACTTGAGTGGTTGTGAGCAGTTAAGGGGCTGCCTGAAGGTGGCCTTCCCAGGAGATCTTTCTTAGTGGCTGTGTCTTTGGGACATCTTCAGGAACTGTCTGAGTGAAGTTCAGTGAATTTCAAAGAATGCTTTTATTTGAAAATTGTAAAGAGGTATTGCTGATGGTGAATTGTCTTACAGAAAAGAGGTACAGTAGCAGAGATGCAGTTTATTGTCCAAGTTCAAAATCTGAGAGAGCTTCAGAATATGCATCTATATGCTTCTGTAATACTTACCTAATTTACTTCTACAGAGAGTGAGCAACCTGGTCACTTGTCTCTATTAAGAAACCAGAATTCCTTGCAAAAAGGATCAGGTTTCCTTAGCATGTGTCAAACCAGTAAATCCCTTGCAACTTCAACCACCTTCTTGTGGAAATACCATTAGGTCAGGCCTGTATAGGGGGGGTCTCTGCAGGTTAAATAAATAAAACTGCTGCATGACTTCTAACTCTCTCACCCCATTTATTGACAGAATACTTAAAATATGAACAGCCTTGTGTCACCCTTGTTTCTTGCAAGCACCAAGTTGTATTACATTTGAAGAATGATCTGCAAAATATACAGAGACAAACCTGTGAAAGAGTATTTCACATGAGTAGGAATTCAAGCTGTATACTTGTGCCCTTAATACAGAAAAAAACCAGTGTTTGTTCTGTAGAGAACTAATGTACTCAATCAGAGATTTACTCATAAAACTGTTCTAAAATCACATATTCTCATTTTAAAAAAACTTCTATTTTAGAAACACTAACAGAGTTGACTGTTCTTCTGGATGTGGTAGTTTCTCATTTTAAGTTAGATGCTGTCCAAAGAATGGGCCACCAGGCAGGGAGTTTCCTTTCTCTGCACCCCAGCCCTGTTGTAGAACTCTTCTCAAGCCACTGCTCTTCTACCTCTCACCTCATCTCATATTTCTCCTGTTTCCCATTCATTCAAATTGTGAAATTTGGCAAAGTATTCAGGAACTTCCCCCCCTTGCTGGCTAATTGCATGGTGCTGTCTGTGATGAACGTGTGTGAGTGTCACACCAGAGAGGTTTTGCAGGCTGTTGTGCTCCCTCAAAGTGTGTTGCTAGTAGGTATTTTAAAATTTGGCAAGCAGCACTGGACCTGCTGGCTGATTTCATTATAGCAGCATCAAAAATTATATTTGTTTTTATATCTTGAAAGATAAGGTTTATAATTTCTTGAGGTCTTTGAGAGTTCCAGGGCATCTCTGTCCACAAATACCATGACCTTTCTGAAGCCTTTCTCAAGCTTGATGGACTCAAACTGTTCTGTTCTCCTCAGGAGTCCCCAGATGGATCCAATGAAGAAATGCATGTGGGGCAGGTTCTGCTGTTTAAACCATCATCCCTGAGGAGTGCAGGACTGAATGCACCTGTGGCAGTCATACTTGGGAACAGCTTTCCTTGTCTTTCCTAATAGCCTGCTAGTGGTATTTCTTCCTTTGAACTTGAGATTTAGGAGACTAGGCAGGAGTGAAAAGGATACTGCTGTGCACTGACCAGACCTGAGCTCTGTATGCTGCTGAGTAGTCTGCAGAGGGTGGGATTTTTCACTACAACTTGCTTTGAGGTTTATAATTTTTCTCCTCCCTTCCATCCCTCCCCTCCCTTCATCCCTCCTTTCCTTCCCTCTATCCTTTCCCTCTAATGCAAAAAACCGCTATGGATAGTTGCTGTCCACCCTGTAGGAAGAGGCAAATGGTCATAAGATGTCAAAGATTATCAGAAGGATAAATTTAGTTTTTAGTGGTAGAATAGCTCAATCACATTTGGTAGTGCCTTCATCCAAAATTATTCAGTTGTGGCCCTCAGCATATGCTTGAGGATGAAACAGAGCAGATGAAAAGGTAGGAGAAGGGGAGGAAGTTTAAGAGATATCCCTTGGCTATGCCCTAAAGCCTAGGTATTGAAACAGCTGTAGGTGTGATGTTAAATGGGGAAAAATTAGGTCAGCTGAAGTCTTCCATGCCACAGGATTCTGCATTTTTTTTACTGGTATGTCCTGGCATCCCCAATAGCTCTGGACTCAGCTGAGACAAGAAGCCAAGCTGCATGCAGCTATGGCAGATAATGGGTCAGTGATGCTGTGCAGCAGGGAGCCTGGTGTCTTGGTGGCTGTGCTGGTGTGAGACCGAAGGCAGAACTGACTGTTCTGCAAATGTACAGACTAGTGATCTCAGCTGAGAGGGAGGGTTTGCATGGATTAGGTTGCACATGGTTTCATTCACAAAAAATTTTACTTGTGAAAAAAGAAGGAAGTCTCACTTTTCTCACGCATTAGAGGACCCCCAGCACTATGGCTGTCTCTGGTCCCTGGTTTTTCTCTTAGTTGATAACTCATCTGTTCTTGACATTAGCTGGAGAGCACTGTGTAAGCCAGACGTTTGTCTTTAATTCTCACTAAATGTTTCTGTATATCCAGTTACATCTGTGTAATTTACTGCCTTGGGAATGTTTTGGAATTTCTTGCTTTCCTACAATGTTTGCTGGGAAGTGACAGAAGCAGGTACCTAACACACACAGCTTTATACCTGGCTGTTGTAATTTTTAGAGGAGTCATCTTTGAATTTTGGACTCTGGGGTTCTTTGAACATCCTTCTTTTTAACTAGCTAAAAAGTTTTATGTGATTTTTTTTTTTTTTAAATGGCAAATCCATTTTGGGCCTTTGAAAATAAGGGTCAAATAAACGGTTGTTCTGAATTTTAGCCAATACAATGCAATGCATGGACTTTCTTTCTGGCACAGCTGTCTCCTGTCACTGAGCTTCTCATTTGATGAAAAGATGATGCATTGTGTGATGCAGAAACTTTGAACTTGAATTCTGGTCTTTAGAACTCTGAAAAAAATTTGAAGTGAGTGTCCTGTAGTGGATGAGCTGTTTGGACAATAGTTGGTGTTAGGTCTTTTTTAGGAGTGCAGAAGTGTTTCAGTAGACATTTCATGGCTGTAGCAGGAGAAAGCTTAAAGGGAGGCATAGCTAGGGACTGTAGTGATTAATTAAAGAACATGCCCCTACAAGCATGTTGGGATGTGTAAGGTGTAGTTTCCACCTTTCCCTCTCTCTGTCATCAGAGCTGAAGCACTGATGCATGTTTTTGAATATCCTATATGTTCTGTGTATTTTCTTCTCAAAGACACGATGTATCTACCACTTTACAGCAGCAGTGATATCGTGGCTTATTGTTCATTCATTTGTTCTGTTTGCCAAAATTTAAGCTCTCACAATATACAAATCCACTTGATAAAACCAGCTTATTGCTCTGTGGTTTTCGTTCACTTGGATGTTTCTGAAATGTTTGAATTCCAAACCCTTCAAAGAATTGGTAAGGCTTTTCACTAAGTACTCCTGTATGTGTATGTATGCATATGTACTCATATATATTTTCTTTCTGTTTAAACCACATGTTCCTGTATAAAGCGGTAATATTTTCTTTCTATCTTTTTTTAATGTGAAAATCTGATTAATTAGCTGGCAAAATTAGTTGATGTGAAGTTATATGTATTCAGTTGAAACTATGCTGCTTTCAAATACATTTGATTTCAGATATTCAAATGCTCTCTGACCTGGTCCAGGCAACATCTTTAGTCATTCTTGCATTTCATATTATGAAAAATTTGTGAGGTTACATACTTTAATGAGCAAGAGGTTTGAGCTGGAGCTTGAGTGTGAGTTAAGTAGTTAGTATCAGAACTATATTTCTGATGTTTTTAAAATATTCCTTCTTAGAACTGAGTAGATGGAGGTTACTATAATTGTCTATGCCTGGTTGTCCAACATTAACATAAAATATAATTCTCATTTATTAAAAGATTCAGTCACTGATAAGGGAATGATTAGATGGTAGTCTGGTTAATACTATAATTAAGAAACAGGAGACAAACTGTTCTTAATCACAGTAAAAATGTAGTCTACATAACATTCAACCCTTCTAAAGTGAATTTTGAACACATAATCTAGATCAAAATTATATGTTTGTTGGAACAACTGAAACATCAGTGTGCTATCAACATGTGTTTTCATCCAACACACAACACTCCACCAGCTACTAAGAAGAATATATCTCCCTGGCAGAAACTGGGGCAGTGAGCCTGTGGTAGCTATCAGTATCACACTTGTAATTTATTTTATGGTTTCTTTACAGTAACAATTTTTCTTTCCAGGAGGAAATTTACTACAGAGCAGCATTCATATTTGAAAGCTGCTGCAAGAAAATATAAAGCAGATGCGGTCATTTTATTAATGAAAAACAGTATAAAATATATCTGATCTGTATGAGGGTGTACAGAGCCTCAATCCTTGTGTGAAACCCCTTTTCAGTATCAGTGAAAAGTTGTACAGTGTGGTGGCTTTGATTCAGGACTTGCTGATGTCAGTGGTGTCCTGCCATTTGGATCTTGAATCAGGTTACTAATTTCTTAGAGTTCTGAAACTGTAGATGTTTTCTCACATGTTTTTGTTTTTTTCTCCTTTCTTTCCCTTTTAGGAAAGCTCTCATTTTTATTGCAACATGTGTAGCTGTGGGTGTTGCACAAGTACCCAAACAAGGTGAGAATGCTTTGTTTATAACAGGACATTTGTGTAATGTTAGTAGATAGAGTAAATGGCTGTTGTTACTTGTGACCTTAAATTCAGTTCATTAATTCATATGAGTTAAAGAAAATACCAGTTACAACATAATGAGAGCAAAAGTTTAAAACACCAGTTTGGAAAAGATGACCTTTTGAAAATTACTCAGATTTTCTGTCTATGAAATTGCTTACATATTTAAGCAAGCTCTTCATAAAAAAGCCTTGTACAGAGAAAAGGCTTTGTTTGTGTCTTCACTGCAAGTGGGTGTCCTTGGGGGTGGCGGGCTATGACTGAGTTACCTTTGCACTTAAGGCAGGCAAACCACTGCGCATAATAAAGGCTGGCATGGCTAAAGCACAATGTGAAATTTGGTATTCATTTGGCTTTGCATTCAGATGCAGATGTTGTGAGGAAATAGGGTTGTCTTGTTTTTAGTTTCTTTTTTAATCTGCCAGCTGTTATAACAGCACCAGATGTGCAGCTTGCTCTGGAGACTGCTGTGGGAATGATAGCGTCTCTAAGTGGTGGAGGCCAGCGTGCCATTTAGTCACTGCTTATCTTCCTGTCTGAGTGGCAGCATCAGCTCTCCACCATGGTCCTTTGCTGTACAGGTGAAACACAAAGTGGTTCATCCTTGGCTGGTGAGTGTGTAACTGTAAATATTCATCTGAGTACAAACAGATGGGTTGCGTGGTTAAGACAAGACTCATTCCTGATAATGTTTTGCTAGAGCCCTTTGGGATATCTCAGCAGCCTCCCACCATTATTCTCACCAATGCATTTTTCCTGCTTGTCATTCCCAGAGATTGGCAAAGCTTGATTTTTCCTTCAGTCATGAATTTTTGTTTTGCTGCCCCCTCCCCGATGCCTTTGTAGTTTTGCCTTCCAATGTTGCCCAGTGCTTGCCTGGTAAGATTGGTTGTTGATTTTTCACATCCAGCTCAATGGGGGCCGTATGCTTTTGTGATGATGGGATTTTCCCAGATTCTTATACTAGCTGAGCCAAGTTCTCACTGGAGGAGGGGCAGCACTGTTTAGATGTGTGTGGCCTGCCCTACTCCAGGCCTGTAGGGATGGAAAGGGAAGAGGCAGTTTTAGGGAGGCCTTTTGCAGTTTCCTGGTGTAGCAGGAGCAGGTGATGGATGCCAGAGACAGCTGTGTGGTGACAATTTGGGTATCTTCATGCCTCTAGCCTACCCTCCTCCTCTGCAAAGAAAGAAATGTTTCCTCTCACTACTCTTGTCCCTCAGCCTGAGAATTGCTTTCCCACTGAACCTTCAGGTGAGGACGGTGAAAGCTGCAGGACTGGAGGCCCAGCAACACAGGAGAGTGGGTAGAGGCTGAATCTTACCTGCCTCTTGGCTGAGAATGCCTCTATGCACAGAGCTTTGCAGAAATAGGGCAAAGCCTCCAGTCTCAACATGCTTACATTGAATTACGCGTTATTTTCTTACCAGCAGATGGAGTTTCCTTTTTTCTATTACTATTTTGTTATTGTTATTATTATTCAATAGCATTTCTAGATAGCCATATGAGAGGCCTTACTGAATGGAAACTCCCCTCTGATCTTGATGCACAAGCATCATACATGACTTTGTTTTCTTTAAATGCTTGCTTGGGATCAAAATGTGCATTGAACCTTGATGCAGCATTCTTCCCTATAGTTTTCCACCCCAGGACACTGGGTGCCTTTGGGAAGGTTACCTGGCTGATGGGGACTGAACTATCTTAGTTGTGTCCGGAAAAAAGATGCGATGGACACTTTGTCTCTTCAATCTTCAGGTTATTATCTTATCTACGAAACCTGGCACCATCTTCACAGGACTTCGTGCCTAGGAAAACCCACTATCAAAATAGCCTTGAATGTGCAGTTTCAAGGTCTTTTAGAATCACTTTTGTCCAATGAACACTAGAAACATTTTATTTTTCTTTCTTTACCAATTATCCTTTCTTGTCCATTTATGTAACTAAAAACTGTGGCAAATTATAGCAAATCACTTTTGTGCTACTAATGCTGCGAAACATGGAGTACATGAAGAAGCAGCACTAGAGACAAGACCTGTTCCCTCCATCTTGACTCTGTGTAACTCCCTAAAACCTAAGTTGCTCACTCTAGTGACACACTGCACTGCTTTCTATTATCTGTCTTGCTCTTTTATGGATTCTGGTTTATCCAGGGATTTTTGGAAGCTTTTTTAATGGGTGAGCATCAAAGTTAGTGTTTTCTTGAAGGTCAGGATCCCCCAGAGCAGTCAGAGGAATATTTCTCTGTTTCTGGATTCCTGCACTTCCCATGAGTGAATTTGGTTCTGCTTACACTTTATTTGTGCAGCGTGTAAAGAAGGTTGGAAAAAGCAGTTCAGGAAAGGAAACCTCCTCAGGAAAAAACCCCCAAAACCTGAACATCTCAAGTATATCCTTCAATTTCAGTATATAAGCTGCTGATCTGCGTTATTGCATTTCTGGTGCTTAGTGTTTGTTCAGGAACACAGGATTGTGTGCCCATTAGGAGCATATTAATACTTTGGTTTTTAAACTTTCTTGGCAGTTGCATTTTGAGAAAAAACAAACAAACAAAAAAAAACCTGCTTAATCTGAGGATGCCAGCTAATTAACATACCTTCCCTCCTGTGTTGAGGAGACGGCCTCTGCACAGCTTGCCTGAGAAGATACACATTGTTCAGTCTGGTGTGCTGCTATAAATCATGTTCAGTGTAGTAGTATATGTAAAGATACAGTCTCAGTATTTAGCAATAGTACTTTGAGTGGGGCTTGAGGACATGCAGAGTTAATTTGTCTTGCTGGTCTGCCTGTGCCACTCATCTGATCTGTCACCCAGGAGGGCATTTGTTGCAGCCAGGTATCTTAATGTACCCAGTTTCAGATGCATCATCACCTAGAAAATGGGCAATCTGATGAGTAATTACTCTCGATTCTGGTGGAGTTGGTTGATGAATGGCCCTTGTCTTTTCCCTTACCCACAATGGGAAAGGGAGAAATATGTGGACTAAGATTGCTGAAAGAGGGAGAGCATCTCAGAGGTCCTGCCTTCAGAGTAGTTGTGAGTATGGAGCATTGTGGGAAATGAACAGGAGGGACTGAATGGAAGATGTGTGTGAAACAATCCAATAGTCAAATCCCTTCATCACTCCCCAGTTCCTCTGCGGGGTTATTTTTGTGTCACATGTGTTCCCTCAGGATGCAGTAAGGTTGTGAATTTTTTAAGATCTAAAAGGTGGAAGGAAAGCACTTGACACCAAAAACTCAAAACAGCCTTTCCTTCAAGAAGCTGAGCTGTTACAATTTGGGGGACTAATGGGTTGAACAAGCAGTAAGTGAAGACAGATGTTTTGCAGACATGGGTAAACAAAGAAAACTGACAACTGATAGGTAAAGCAAATAGTGCTTGTCATGCTGGGAGGAAGAATGAGAAGGTTGCCTGCTCCCAAAATCTTGTGTGCTGCCAAGAGCTTCTGAAAGCCTTAAAATGAAATAAAAATGCGTGTTGGACCAGAAATGAAATGACTGGCCAAAAAAATTTGGAACAGCTTTTTGGCTTGACAGTGGGTTAACAAGCAGCAAGTCAGGAAGGAATAATTCTTTTATACTTACTTTTTTGATGTAATTTTTCACACAATGTTTGTGTTTAGCTCTCTCAAGACCTGTCACTGCTTGCAGAAATCTATTTGCAAGATAGAAAAGAAGATAGTCCTGCTCCTCATCATGTTCACTGATGAATTTTTTTTAATAACTTTTAAACTTTTAAAATTAGAACTGCCAAAAATTTGGCAATTTTGCTTGCAATTTGCCATTTAGTAGTGATAGACTTGAATATAATTTTTAAGCTATTTTAAACTAGTTCAAACTTTTTACATTTTATACTTGAATTTATCATACTTTGGATAGATCACATGTGTTACTATTTTAAAATAATAATATGAAATTAAATTTTTTAAAAAATACAACTACTTGCCCAGTATTTCAGGTTAGGATATGATATTTAGACACAACCTTAGGCTGGACTAGCAGCTGTTCTCCTTGTGCAGTCAGCTGGCCCAGACAGTGCACAGAAGTCATGGAGCAGTGTATTCTGCCTTGGGGACTTTTTGCATGTGGAAGAGTGCCTTGCCCGGAGCTCAGGACCTGTCTTTTCCCAGCTTCCCTTCACAGGGGTGCTGCAAGCCCAGCTCTCTCCTCCAGACCCACAGGCAGACCAGGCAGGACGGGGTCCTGGGAAAGTGTGGTGGTTCATTAGCAGATGCACTGTGCTTTGGAGCTCTACTATAACCTGACCTCTGTTATCAGCCTGACAGATACAAATACAGCCATAGTGAATTAATGGCTCTGAGGCAAAACGTCTTGAGAAATTGGCATACACAGGACTTTCTGCAGAAATACTCTTTCTCCATGCCTCCGTCTGCACTGGCTACTTGCCAGGATAATCTTGGCCCATCTGTGAATCTCAAACATGACTAGAAACACTACAAGGTGTGTAATTAATTTTCAAGATGTACACTACATTCAGGTTGATGCTTTTGGTTCCAGCTTATAAATCACTTTCAAGGAAATCTCAGGCATTTCTCATAATTTACCACTGAAACTAAGCCAACATCTGTCTATTCTTAAAGTTTGCTGCGAATACAGTCAGTAAACAGAGAAAGGGAAACTGGGAAAGGAGACCTTTTTTCCACTTGAAGCATAAACATACATTTGTTTCAGTGGCTCTTTTACTATAACAGCAAATTCTTAACTTTTCTTCTTTAGTCTAAATTTTTGTTGTGCCATATAATAGTTTTATTTACTTAGTATAAGCATATCCATAGCAAAAGTAGCCTTGGCCAAATGCTGTAAAAAGTGCCTGTGTCTGCCCAGCCAGGCTTATTTGATCAGTGCAACTATTATATACTACAAGTAATTTTTAATCTAGGTGTTTCACTGTAGTAGTTTCAGTAAGAGGTGGAAACAGGTGTTATTGAATGCTGGCGTGCAATACTATTTATAAAAAACTAGTCTTCAGTTTCCCTGTGTGAAAAAAAAATCTGAAAATTTAAGTTAGGGGACCTTGAACTCGTCTGGTCCTGACTCCTGCTGAGGTCAGGGTCAATGTTGAAGTTACTTCAGGTTGTTGGGTCCTGTCCAGTTGGTCTTTGAAAATCTCCAAGAATGAAGATGACCTGATATCTCTGTCTTCAAGTCCAGCACTTAACAACTTTTGCAATGAGAATACTTTTTCTTTGTGCAGAGCTAACATTTATTGTGCTGCAGGTTGTGTCTGTTAATGCTCAGATTTTCTCTGTTTTCCCTGTGGCCTCAATTCAGATAATGGACAGTTTTACTTAGATTCCCCCAAACCTTCTTGTCTCCAGGCCAAGCAAATGTTGTTCCTTCAGCCTTTTCCCATATTGGATGTTTTCATTTGTAATCTTCTCATTCCATATTTCTATGATTGCATTTTGATCCAACATTTGCAATATTTCTGTGCCTTTCACAAATACTCAGGCCAGCAGTTTTACCAATCTGATTTAGGCAATAAGAAATTAATTGGGTCACCTTCAAGCATTGATTTACCCAAAGGGGGCTTTGAGTTCTTATCCCAGGACAGATATAATTTTAGTTTTTGAGGATGATAGATAATTGTGTTTCTATCCATTAGGTGAAGGTAAAAGATGGAGACACTGTATGGCCCAGACTAAGGAAAGGCTTAAAAGACATAGCTCACATTGAATGAGAAACTAGAGAATCCAACAGTGAATAAACCACTGCCCATTCTTCCCTGCAGGAAGATCTATCCAGATTTCTATATGTCAAAGCCAAATCTATAGACCATCAACAGGTAGAGTAGGACAGCTGTCTGCTCTGCCTCCTTGATGTCTCCTGCTGTGAAGTGCACTCTTGGGTCACTGTCTTGTCACAGTAGCTGCAGCCTTGTGCACTTTAGGGAGAGACAGAAGCCAGAAGACAGGAGCACTACCCCTTGGGTAGAATCCTAACAATTCTCCTCTTTCTTTGCTCCTCACCCCTTCCACTGCTCCAGAATTCACCTTTTCCAGGGCTCTAACAAGTAAACAGTGTGGAGAGGATGGAGGCATTACTGTGCTATAAATAGCTTGTCCCTTCTTATAAACAAAGCAACCCTTCCCTCAAATGCTTGGATTTGAACTTTTCAGATAAAGAGGAACAGTGTGGATTTATTGCAGAAGGTTTTTTGCAGAAGAAACTTTTTTTAAGAAAACTTTAATTCTCTGCTCAAAGAGTAACTAGAATTAGCCAAATAAGCAAGGAACTAACCTAAGTGTATTCACTGATCACTGGAAAGTTTGTAGAGAGAAAATGAGGATTTTTCACTTTCCTAAGTGAATTAATGGACAATGGGCACTTTGTGGGTCTTTCTGTGTGTTTGGTTTTTAAGATGGAAATTTTGCTCTGGCTTTATTATTAGTTTGGTTTATGTGAAAAATCAATGCCCTCCACTAGGGATTTGGTGACCTTACTGTGTGAAGTGTATATTCTCTGACAGGTACAGATTTGGTAAAATGTTGTGTGTACATTTGTTTATATGGATCTGAATGTATGAGCTTCTAAATCAAATCAACAGTGTGCCTTTATTTCTTTTTACAGCAATAGATGTTCTTCACCAACTAGGCCTTGTGAAAGATGCCCGAGAGCCGTCAGAGACAGCAGTGCCTTCAACATCCTCTCTGTTCCCTCAGGGTGTTCGTCTAACCGCATCAGGAGTGGTGCTAAGGAATGACGCGCATATTGAGTCCCCCGTGGCTCGGGTCATACCATCGAATCTAGGGCATCAGTTCGCCTTGTTGGTTGGGTTGTACTCTTACAGAGCCAGTAATGCTTTTCTTTTCAGTGTTAGGAGCAAAAGCAGGCTGCAGTTTGGTATCCAGCTGCTACCGAGAAAGGTAGCGGTGTACACTGGAGGGAAGCAGCCCGTGTACTTTGATTATTGTGTTCATAATGAACAATGGCATTCGTTTGCCATTGGTGTTAGGGACAAGACTGTCTCAATAGTTGCTGAGTGTGGAAACAAGTACTACAGCAGTGAAGTACTTTCTGAAGTGGAGACGTTTGATTCAGAAGGTGTGTTTACCCTGGGAAGGATGAACTCTCGCTCTGTTGGCTTTGAAGGAGTTATATGTCAGCTTGATATTATTCCCTCTGCAGAAGCCTCTGCAAACTATTGTAAATATGTGAAACAGCAGTGTCGCCAGGCTGAAACCCATCGATCTCTGCGTGGGCCTTCACTTGTGTCAGGTGGGCTGGATGTTTTTGCAAAGATGATCATTGATGAGGAAAACCAGGAAGAGATGTCAGCTAATAGATGGAAAGAAGTATCAAACCTGCCCGTCACCAACATTGCTCAGATTCACTTTCTACCAGATCACTTTGAGTTGAGAAATGCCTCTGTGTGGGAGCTTGCAGACACCAAACCTCTGTTGCTGGAAGCTTGGCCTCAAACAGAACTCCAGGAGAACATCGATTTGGCTCTTCAGCAGCAGCAGACGAGCAAAAAAAGAAACATCACTAAAACCCTCACAGGATCATATCCAAATAGTTCAGTTAATACCAAAGAAGATGCAGGCAGACACAGTGAGCCTTCTCTGATCTCCCCTGTAAAACAGAGTAAAAGCAAGGGAATGGAAAAAGCAAAACAGCATTTAGATGAACCAAACAAAAAGCAGCAGATCTTCAACACAACCCTGTACAGTTTGCCTGCTGGTCTCCCTCTGGATAATCAACTCCGTCCGGGGCAGGAAGGTGCATTAGATGCTGATGAGACTTACCATACAGAAAACAGTTATGAAAATGGTATTGATAATTATGCTTATGACTATGAAGATCTTGGCAAAATGTTTGAAAGGGGAAGTATCAGAGGTCCAAAGGGGGAAACTGGACCTCCTGTAAGTTATCTTTATTACTCTTTTTACTATATTGCAGCAGCATACATTTAACAGAGGCTTTGAAAGAAACCTCTCCAAGCATGCCAAAGCTGTGACTGCAGTTTCTCCCAGCTGTATTGTACAAATGTTTGTCTGCCTTGAATATGTCTCTTTCTCACATGTAATTTTACTGTGTCGTACACTTTTATTTACTGAAAGTATATAAAGACATCCAAGATATTCACATTCTAGTGAAGCGGTAGGCAATCCAGACTTCTATAAATTTGGAATGCAGCTGGATGTTTGTAACTACTAATTACAGAGACTGCTCACTTAATAAAATGGCAGGCTACTTTAGGGCAGTTCACAAATATATATGCTGGTCCATAAAAAGAACAACCTGGCTGCTTGGAAGACTGACACAGTTTTCTTAGTTGAGCAATGTTGTCAACATTTATAGTTGTAGAAACAGACCAGCTGCAGAGTCCAGTCTGCAATCATTCATAAGCCAAGGTTATGGGGTCAAGAAACCTGCATGGAAAATGGTTTTTAGAACAGTCATACAAGATTTTCAGGGGTTTTTTTTTCAGTTCACAGGGTAAGTGATTTTTGATACAATTGCAAATGCACAGTAGTGTTTTAAATTGAAACCCATTTATCCTTTCTTATGGTGTGCACAAGGCTTATAAACATTTTAATACCTAAAAATGTGCCCATACATAGGAATGTACAGACCAGAAAGAAGACCAGTTCCTGCTTAGCTTGGGAAATATGATAGATCATGCTTAGTGCTTGTGTGAGATTTTGGTTAAAATTTTTAAACCATAGCATGAAGTAAATAATTTCACTTGCCTTCCCCCCCCCCTATTTTCTAAGTGTTCATCTGTGTGGTCATTACTGGAAAGCAATTTGATATATGTTAAGCAGCTCCTAATATATAAGTTCAGTTTGTACTCCAAAGAGGACCCAGGCACAAAGTAATTGTTGTTAACACAATTGCAACCTGTGTTAACGAGTAATTCACACTACTCCAGAAGTGCCCTTGCTTAATCTATTTCATTGTGAAGTCAGTCTCTTTTTCTCTCTTAGTCCCTCTCTTGATATGAGAGCATCTATCGTGACCCATCACATGATGGCATGTAGCTGTCATCAGCGTAAGGTTCATTTCCATTTTTGCACCTTAGGATATTTAGTAACTGCTAAGGGAAGATTTTAATTTTAGCCTGTAGCTCCTAGTGATTTCAGTCAGTCATAGCCAAGAAAGTTAAATCTGCTCTT
Source organism: Regulus satrapa (assembly GCA_013396955.1). NCBI lineage: Eukaryota > Metazoa > Chordata > Aves > Passeriformes > Regulidae > Regulus > Regulus satrapa. The sequence continues at coordinate 115,675 of VWZN01012750.1, read as the reverse complement.
TTTCACATGGCTGCTGATAATCTTCGTTGTTTGCATTATAAGAAACTCCAAGCAAGTGCTCTGGGTTGTTTTTCTAGACACGCTATGTATACAGTGGCAAAGATTTTGGCAAAGCTAATTTGAAGGGTTCAGAGGTGTCTGTTACCATCTTCAATGCCTGTCTTACAGGCTGGGGATATAGAGAGAAGTTTGTCTTGCTTAGAATGCAGACTGTAGTCTGTAGGGAATACGCTGCTTTTGGGCTCAGGTGTTTTGCTGGGTTAGAACTTAGATAACATGTCCAAGGTCTGTCTTGTGGCGGAGCTGGGAAGTTAATCTAGACCTTTGTGAGCTCTAGGTTGGCTAAAGGGGCCAGCAGCACCTGCTGGAACAGAGGCAAAGCTTAAACACTGCCCTGCCAGAGAGGCTGGCTCCAGAGGGAGAAGAGGCCTCTGCACGAAACTAAGAATTGTGCTCTCTGGAGATTGTGTGGCTCAGTATCTGCTACTGCTGCTGGCCTCAGACTTGATGAGATATCTTTACTTTCTCAGTCTAGTCCTCCCATGTACAGAAGACAAGAATTAATGCAGCTTTTATATGTGTGGCTTTAACACTTTAGTACGTAAGTACTTATGAAGTCTTTGCAATGTGGAGCCTAAAAAAAGCAATACTGAAGAACTTGAAAACTTCCCTTGCAGCAAAATGTCCTGATGAGGCATGAAGCCCCCTCTTTTTACTATGTTGTGGTTGGTTGGAATCTTCTTTCAAGATTTGAACATAGAAGTTCATGTTCGTTCTATTGGAATTGACAGGCAAGAACTAGCTTTTGTGGTTCTTAAACTACTCAGCTTCTTTTAGCTTTTAATCATCTACCATAACTGATTCTTGCCTTGCATAATTAGGCCTCTTATATTCCATGATCCCACAGCTGTGGAATTCACCCACTGCTGCAAAGCAGGACTCCAGAATTCAGGCTTTCCTTTATGGATAGGGTATAAAAAGGGAACATCTATTTCTTCAAAACTATTAAGGCCCTGATTAAAATTCTAGCAGTTGCAGTAACCAAAACCCCCCTTGAAAAATATAAAGTGAGTTTGAACTGGAATAGTAAGATTTCTTGAAACACTTCTTTCAAGGGAATGCTGCTCCATTCATCTGGTGAGCCACTCCTTTTTGGGATGCGGAGGGTGTTGGCAATCTGTAAAGATTACAAAAATAAATGTGGTGTGTATTTTTAACAGTTTAACTTTCAAGCTGATATTTTTCACTGCACAATCCCTAAGTAGTTTGCAGTAACGTGGTGTGTAGTCCCACACTGGTAAAAGGAGAGGCTGATGTGAGCTGAAGGGCTGATTTATGTTACTTGCTGGTAGATAATTGCATCTTCAGGCCTATCTGCACAGGATGTGGCCTTCCAAGAGAAATGAACTAGGAATTAGTTTCCTCTATTGGAAAAGCTTTCTGGATTTTCAAGACACTCTGCAAGAAGGAGGAATGGTAAAAGACCAAGTGGTGGTGTTCCTTCTAGCTGGTAAGGAAGCAATCTGAAATTGTTGCCAGGAGGGACAGAAAATGGCAAGCCCTGCAATAAGTAGAATTGAATCCTGGATGAGATGTCCTGTTGCAATCAAGAGGTGTGAGAATAAGAACACTGAGAGAGCACTTCAGAGATCCTAAATGTAGTGCTAAATGATCAGCAGTAGTTTCCCTTTCACACTTGGCTTATTTAGTTTATTTTACTCTTAGCTAACCTTTCAAACTTCCGTTTTTTGCACTCTTTGCTTATTTCTCAGTGGAACAAAATTGTTAATTGAGGCTCCCCTGACCACAGGGGATATATTGGTCATTTAATCCCTTTGATGCATTTCCCTGCCCAGGCTGAGAAATCTCAGAATCTGAGGATTCAGATAAAAAGTTTAGGTTTGTGCAGGTTTATTTTTAGTAGCATAAAGTAATGTTATTGTTAAAAATTCAAAGGTTTAATTTAATTCCTCTAGAACTGCTTCAGTTTCCCTATCTTCTGCACAACAATATTGAAACCTAAAGCCATATATATGTTCCTCTGATGTTGGTGACATTGCTTTGACTGCTGTAGGCATTCTTGACAGAGAAAGGGAGACTTCCACAACTGTAAAGAAAGGTTAATCATCAGAGGTGACTGTATGCTCTAGGGCATTTGGAAAGAGAAATGTGCAGATTTTATTTCTTCCAGTGAAATGCAAATGAAACAAGAATTAGCACAATAGATGGTAAGTCAAATTTGGTAGGAACCTTGTTGCCCAAGCTAAATTAATATCTGTATGAAGTACTTAAAGAAGGTAAACAAAGCATGCTAGGAGCACAAAGAATACTTCTGAGTGACTGGATTGGAATGCCAGATGGTGTAAAACTGATGGCACTAAATGCAGTGTAATAATACAGAAATTAAAAGTGCAGATAGATTAGGAGGAGTGGCTGCTTTGATAATCATGAAGATCATAGATTGGTATCATACCACAGCAGAGAATAAATACATCTTTCTGCTGCGATGTTTGATACATTAGGAGGAGTGGTGAGTATCAGACACAGGCTACTTTTTCTACTGGTTTGGGTATGATGAAGTTGCAGTTTGGAGAAGTGTCCTCAACTTCAGGTGAGGAGCTTTAAAAAGGATGTAAACAGATGGAAAGGATTGCAGATGATTGCAGTAATATACGTATAGTTAAAGAAAATAAAATTCTGAGCAAGGTTTAAAACAAGAGTGGGTTTAGTAATAAAAGTTAGGAATGAATATAGTTGTCGTTTTGCAAAAGGCTGGTTAATGAAGATACTTTTTTGCCTCTTCACATAAATTATGGCAAGACAAGGAAATTTTAGGTGGGATAAAAGGAAAACATAGTTTATCAGAGTGATATCTGAACAATTGAACAAATTATATTAGCAGTGTTAGAAGTGAAATTTCCTCATTGAGAGGTTTTAGAATAGGTTTGGAGCTTGATGGTTCTGTTTACTTCACTGCTGCACTGCAGGTATTTTGGTGATGATGTGCAGAAAGTTTCATGGGACTTTTGTTCTGCTGAAGGACTGTCTGCCTTTGTATTTGATAAGTCGTGTCTTAAACTGCTATTTTTCTTTAACTTGGCCTTTTAAAAAAAGAATGGTTTGAGGTGAGCTGAGTTTGAGTGGCCGAGATATAGTCAAGAATCTTTTAAAGAGAAACTTCTTAGTTACTTCACAAGAGAAAGTTCAGTGACTAGGATTTAGCTATTGAATGGTATGAGGATCAACATGTGCCTGTGCAGAAGTTTTAACTACTTAATGCTAACTTCATTGCTGTGCATCTGAAATCTTAGAGACTTGCTATATGTAAATGAAATCTTTCCTTTTACCTCTAAGTAAAGTTTAAAACACATGTTACACAAGTAACACAGAACTTCAGTACCTAGAAAAATAATGAAAGTTATTTCATGTCTAGGAAAGTACGTTACATTTATTCCAGTGCCCATTGAAAAGGCCATGAAAATTTCTGGTAGAGTAGCATCTACTTTGATTACTTCAGGATTAAGCAATGATTATTTGGAACTTGAACTTCTTTGCTCAATAACTAAATGGAATTTTTAAAATTCCTAAAGGTAGTAAGTTGTAGTACCTTTCTGTTTTGAGCAAACTGATTTTGTTGTGTAACTTTAAGTTAGCACCTGTAATATTTATACAAAGTAAATTTTTTTTTTGTTTTATTTGATAGTGATGGTTAAAGTGTCAAATGCTAAAAATCACATTAACATTTCTAATTGCTTCAGGTTTGTTTAATTACTTTGTTTAATTATTTCCAGTAGTTGGAAGAAAAGCTATTCAAACAAGTGACTTATTCCTTGGTTTAAGAGATATTGGCTCACTCTCAGATGTTGATTTTTGTGGTTTACATGGATGCCTGAGAGGCTTAAGTAGCTTCCTAGCAAGTATAAAAATAGTCATACTGGTTTGAAGATGTAGCTGCTTTCCCAGATTGTAGAAATACATGGGACAGTATAATGTGTAACTGCTGGTTGGGAAAGCACGTCCAGGAAGGCTTAGGTGTGCTCCACTGAAGTCTGCTCTCAGCTGAGATGTTGTAGGGAGGAGTCTGTGGTGGAGGCTAACGAGGAGCATCCCCTTGCCAAGGGGAGTCCTTTAATATTTGAATCAACCCCCTGGATGGCTGGGGCTAGCTACTTATTATTGTGAACCAAATACTTCATCTACAACAGTTGACTTTGTTTTAAAGTGTCCTGGGAAAGTGTTACTAATCTCTGTCTGTCTAGTTCAAAATACATTTTGCTGCTTCTTTGAGGGGTTTCTGCAGGCTTGGTTGTGATTTTCCTTTTTTGTGTCTCTTTTTTGTATGAAAAGAGATATTTACATTTGAATTAGACTGATCAAAGTAAGGGTAGGTTGGATTTGGGTATTTGTTTTCTGTTGCAAGGGAATCAGATAGCCATTGAAAAAAAATTAGAAGCCATATAGGGAAAAATGTTCTCACTGCCCTCATTCAATAAATTGGCAACAAAGATCAGGGATCTTAATATTCAATAAGATTTCGATTAGGTAAATGGTGGGGTTTAGCTGTTAATGTATTTTTAAGGAAATGCTTGAAACAGGGACAGGGAAGAACGCGAATCACAAAAGAAAGCACACTAGTTGCAACTATTTCACTTAACCAAAAAAAAAAAAAAATTCTTTGGTAGTCTCAGGATAGTTATCCAACCAAAAGGCATCTCTTCACTTTAATTTTTAGAGGACATATTTAAAACATACTGCTTCAGCACGGCAGGGTGGGAGCTCTGTGCCCTTCCAAGTACATTTTTGAACCTGGACAAGAATGCCAGGTCTGGAGTTTCCTGTGCATCTCTCTGTTACACTTCTTGCGCTATTAAACATGGGGTCTTTCTACCTCAGAAAAATGAGGATGTTAGTAAGCATTTATGCAATCATAGTGAATAGGGAACGTCCTATGCTAAAAGCATGATGTGTTTGATCTAAAAACCAGGGCTGTTACACAGGTTTGTGTCTTCTAAATTGCACAGAGAGGGAAGTGCAGGTATGGGTTTCAGCACGACTTAATGTAGCCTGTATGGACATGCAGATATTCCCAACTACATTTAAACTCCTGTGTTTACTATGATAAATTGGAGAAGAAATAAGTGATATTTTTAGTTCCTTAGAACAACAGTGGTTTTCCCAGAATTGTGCATAAGTGATCTGTATTTTGGCCAAATTAATGTAATTAGCTTGTTGATGCTTAATTCCATAAGCAGCACTGTCTTCTCTGCAGTGGCATTACCTTCTTAAGGAAACAGTACCACACAAATCTGGAGGTTTTTAAAAATCCTGCTTTTCTCTTAGTGAAATGTTGCTTCCTAATAAAACCCTCAAGGTTGTTTTTCTTTTCTTCATTCCTCACTTCCCTTTTTTATCTCTCTGCTGTTTTGCAAAATCTTCACATTGGCCATTGCAGCCACCATTGTGGCCCTTCTGGTTTTCCTGGTATTCCTTTCAGTTGGTTTTCAGCAGTGTTGTTTGGTGGTGGGCAGTGTGGTGTTTCTCCTGGTGTCTCAGCTGAGAGGATGTTGTACCCAGAGAAGAGGGGAGTGTGAGGAAGCCTGGGTGAAAGAGCAGGTTGAACCCCCTCATTGCTATCATCCACTGACTCCAATTTGATAGGTGAAATATAATATAAAGCAGTGCACATTTTAGTTTTAGAGCACTCATTTGCATTTGAGTGCAGTGCAGTGGATTCTGGAGTTTAGAATCAGAGCAGCAGTCATTGTATAGGAAAGGAAATATTTCTATGTTCAAAACAACTAGATATGCAGGCACTCTCTAGTAGGGTGACTAATAATCTAACTCATTTGCAAAAGATACATTTGATAATATACTAGCATTCTAAGTCTGCATGATCTTTGAAGAGAATGATATTCATTATATGGAGGAGAAATGTGCTTCCAGGTATTCTTAGTAGAAGCTTTTAATAGGAAACTGAAAAGTAATTGGTCCACATTTATTTTCTCTATATTTGCAATTTCCAGGTGATATCTCAATTTTTCACAGTTTGTCCAACCTTTCTAAAATGTTTGGCATGCCAGCATGCTTATTGAAAGGGCTTTATTATTCTCTGTCCTTTGTGTAGAAATACATTGCATTTGCTTTCTTCATCAGACCTTTTCTTCCTTTAGTACCAATACACTCGAGTAAAAGTTACTGTCCTGATTTTTAGCTCCAATTTCTCTTATACAAGATACTTTCTAGGCAGAAATCTCATTTGGAGTCAGATTAAAACCACACTTTGTTGTAGTTTCAGAATTGATTTTCAAATTGAGGAGGTCAGCATGAGCACAAAGCTGTCCTTTAGCAAAACTGGTCTCATCTAGAGTTTCGTGGTACTGTCCTTGTGTCAGGTTTTACCCTCAACTGCTTTGATTTTCTATCACCAGGGTCCTCCAGGTCCTCCAGGTTTACCTGGTCCTTCAGGGAAGAGAGGTCCTCGGGTGAGTAAAACAACTGTTCTGCTGCACCTCTAGGCAGGTCACCAATAATCAGACTGGATTCTGCATAATTTTATTTTTCTCAACTTTGTTCATATGCTTAGTGATTATGAAAGTGTATGATTCTGAACATTTGGCAGGTAGGTTAAAGCAAGACAAACAAACTGTTTCGCCTGCTGTGAGGTTCCAGCACAGTTAATTCCATGTATGGGTGCATACACTGAGCATTGTTATATTTGTACCTGGCTTTTGCTGCTCCAAATATTAACTTATAGTTTTTCCATGCTGCTCCCATCTGCTGCAATCTAAGGTCACATTCATTTGTTTTTGGAGTGAGGGGGAGTGAGCAATGCAGGCTACAGCCTCAGAGGAGCAGGCACGGGATACAAAATTAACCACTGCGAGACAGAGTATGGGGAAAAAAGTAATTTCAAAAATCTATTTTAGTCTCCTGAGCTTCAGCAGCCAGAACATAGGTTGATATCAGGGCGCTTTGCTAAAGCAAAGAAGGAAATGGTTGATTTTTGTGAGAGTGGGCGCACCCCAAAAGGAGCAGGGACAGCAGCCTTGTCCTGTGCTTGGGGACAGAGCAGAGGCTTTGGCACCGTGGCCTGTGCCCCACTGCCAGGAGCAGGGAGAAGCCTGTGCCACTGCACAGATTAGTTGACGAGGCAGAAGAGGGTGAATCTGTGTTTGTGCAGTTGTGTACAAAAACAATTTGCTCGAGCAGTCCCTGAGGTCATGGTTGATCAGGGTGGGTTTTAGGGGTAGGTCAGCTGGAGGGAGCAGGTGAAGGTTTGTTGTGTGGATGGTTTCAGGCCATGGTAGCTGGGGATGTGGGTGGTTGTGGCTGGAGTGTCCTCATCAAAGCAGATCGAAAGTGGGAGGTAAGGGGGTGGTTTAAATGCAGGCTCAGCAGATGTGTGGGAGGAATTTGGATTCAGCTTTGAGGAACATTTGAACAGAATGCTGCTCCATAGCCTGTTGAAAGCCAGCACAGTGCAGGATGTTCTAAACTTGGCCTGAGGGGTAGAAAGTGCGCTGGTCAAAGAGGCCAAAAACCGAACTGATGCTTTAGAGCGTTTTGGAGGGAAGGGAATAGAAGAGACATTTTTAAAAGAATAAAATGAAAAGCATTCATTCAAATTCACCTCTTCATGGCTTCTTGGATCCTTCTATGTAAGAGGTGGTAATTGTTAAATCTCGGCTTCTTTGTGTTGTACACTGCTGGTGGCAAGGATGTGTCTGGCATCAGAGGCAGGCTCTCACATATCCAAGTAGATCCTCACAACTGGAAAGTTTTTCTTTGTGTTAATACATTAAAAGCTGTGCCTCTTGGTGAGATTGACCTTGCCCAGCTGCAGTTTTTTTTGGGATTTCTTTTATGAAGGTCTTTTTATGGGTTTAGAGTACTTAAAGCACAGCGCTCTACTCTGGATTAATTATTGTGTAGGATATACTTTTGCCATGTGAAGGGACAGTTTACAGCCTAGAAAAGTATGAAAATGGCTGAGATGAATATTTACCAGTTGTTCTGAGTTAAAATATATTTATATGGGCCAAGGAAGTCTATACAGCTATTTGATAAAAATTAAATGGTTTTAAAATGTCAGTGTTCTTTAGTTTGTACAATACTGATAAATTCAGGCAGGTGTAGCTAGTGATGATGTATATTATGACAGGAGTTTTCTGAGCCAAAAAGCCTGTGGAAACTATTGACTCAAAATTAATTTCCTCATCTAGCAGCCTGCCCTGTGACTTCTGTTTTCTTTCACATGAGCTGCCACTTGTGATTCTGAAATGTGACTCAAGGTATCAAAGGGAAACAGCAGACTGCAGAGCTGCATTGCCTGGGCCTTCATCAGAGTGTGTGTCCCAACCTGATCCTGACACAAATCAGCATGGTTGGGATGCTTGGGGCATGTATGATTAATGGTTAGAGATTTCCACTGAAAACTGACTTTGTTTCCTGCAAGTCTATGGTAAAGTCCAATCTGACAATCTTTTGTAAGTGTCTTGGCTTGTTCCAAGTTTCTTGATAATGAAATTTGAGTGATTTTAGAATTAGTGATGACATGGAGCTGCACTGATGCCTCATTCCATGAGAATGCTTTTGCATTTCTGTACTCCAGTACTGTACCCCAAGACCATTAACACTGCAGGCAGCGAGAGCAGGAGCCACCGCAGCTCTGTTGGCACTTACTATTTGTTTCCTTTCTCCTAAATCCCTGAGAGTGCCTCCAAAGTTGCCAGTGTGCAAATTAATCTCTCAAACAGCACATGGGATTAGGGTTTCTGTGGAGTTATGTCAACATTGTCATTAGTGTGAGGGAGCACTTAAGAGATACAGCTTTCAGTGTTACTGCAAGGTATAATTGATAAATGCAGCCTCGTGGGGTGGGAAGACAAACACTGAGTTTATCTATTGTAAGACCACTGAATACACAAGAAATTTAAAAAGTGTTCTTATTGTATTTGGATTTTGGAAGAATTTTGGCCTCAGTGAATCCAACAGAAGCTTTTTACCAGTTTGTCAGGGCCAGATTTTTGCCAGTTTGTTCTTTTAGTACTTGGAAGATGAATGGCTGCTGACCGCCATTGCGACAAATATTTTCTCTAATGGGCAATTTTTCAAGGAGTGGAGATTGCTGAATGTGTTGCAGGAACAGACACTTATACTGGAAGGCATATTTTATTTAGTATAGTTTATTCTGTTCCTGGAACAGGTTAAGTATTTTAGTAACAAGTCCATTTTCCATACTAGCTGTGGGAGAATCAGGAGAATCTGTGACTTTTTTTTGTTTGTTTGTTTTGGTTTTTGTTTTGTTTTTTTTTTTTTTAGAATGTGGGATACATTGTTTTGAGACACCTTTTAAGTCACTAAGAACTCACTGGCTTCCTTCCCTTTGCAGTGTATAGCTGGATACGTCAGAATGTGGCTTTACTGATTTCATTCCATGCCTTTAAGTGTTGAGGCTGGAGAGCAGCACTGCAGTGACTGTGCCAAACACCTGTTAAGAATAACCTGGGAAGACAATAGAAAATGAGATTTGTAAAGGAAAGGGGGGTACTTACCTTCACCTTTAATTTTTAGGAAGATGTGTATGCTTTATTTCTTGTGAATCCTTTGAAAATCCTAACCAGTGATTATTAAAGCAGCAAAGATGCAGTAAAATTATTCTCCACAAACCCTTCACGTTTCTTCAGTGGTGTTCTGAGTAATCCCATTTGTTGTTCTCCTTCATTTGTTTGGGTTTTTTTTTAATAGGGTATCCCAGGACCACATGGTAACCCGGGTTTGCCAGGATTGCCAGGTCCCAAGGTGAGTTTGTTTATCCGTGGTGCCATGTAAATACATGAACTTTTTCAAGACTTTTTGGAAGCCCCAGAGCTGTTTCCTATAATAGAAGTAATTGGCCTTCTTTTGTTTACAGGTGGAGACTGCTGCTATAAACATGTTTTAATTAAATGTAATCAATCAAATTGAACTTCATATCAAAACAAGATAGCATATTACTCAGTGGAAAGAAAATCATTTATGTATGCAGAATGATGACTTGGAAACAGTTATCTTTGCGAGCAATCTGTACTTCCCAAGAGTTCCTATAAATCAGCTCAGCCTATGATAAACTGAGGTTTAAATGCTTAATTGCTGTAAACTTTTGCTCTGCTTAAAAAAAATTTTTAAAAAAAGGAAAAATGTACTGTCAGTCCCTATAAATTGCTATTTTATTTTCCATGTCAAAACTTTGATATTGAAATACTCTAATATCTGACATAATTATTATTTATTAATATGCTAGAATAATTTTTGGAAGATTTATGGAACTGATATTTAAAGTCAAAGACAAAATACTGGACTGAAAGCTCAAATAACACCTTCAATCTTGCGTAACATAGGCCTTTTAAATAGATTTGACAGATCTGTGCAGTTGTAGAATGCCTTCAACTCATATTTAGTTTGAACAATTTGATAGATCTGTTAGGAAAAAGGCAGCACCATGACTTGTTTAGTATGATTCCTAATTGCAGGAATCTAACATGTCTTGACAGGTGCTAAAATCTGCTTGAGGACATAAAAAAGTAATTAATAAAGCTTTCAGTGCCAAGTTCTGTAAAACCAAGTGACTCTAGTTTTTGTGGGTGTTTTTCTTTTTATCTACTTCATTAGGGACAGTTGAAGATTCATAACTAATTATTTCTATACTTCTGCTGGCTATATGATAGAACACATTGCTAGGAAAATAATTAATTGCAACCAATTACTCCTAGACTTTGTTTTATAATTTATTTTCTTTCTCCACCGGGTGATAATTTTGATCAGTTCTGTAGCTCTGTTCATGAATTTAAGAATAGAAGGAATTTTACATATGTGTATGTGCCTATATATTTTTTTATATATATTACTAGGTGCTTAGTGATCTCTTTCATTTTTGTTAGATTATAAATTCTCCTTTCAATACAAGTATATTCTGAAGTTGTTTTCTCTAATAAGAATTAAGCAGGTGCTCCTGAAGTTTTGGCTATGAAGATCCAGTTGACCACACTGAAACAAACACACTCTTGTTTGATATTAAAACATGGCAGATGAGTTGCAAGAATTTTCTAGCAGTAAATGAAGGCAGTTTGATTTCTCTGCAACAGGGCCCTAAAGGAGACCCAGGATTCTCTCCAAGACGGGCAAAATCTGGAGAAAAGGTATTATTTTCTTAATTATAGAAAAATGTTTTGTCTGTCCCATGCCTCTGTGAAGTCTCATTTAATATTCAGACTGATTATTAAACACAAATTTAACAAAACACTTTGTATTTACTTTAACATTGGTGTATTTTAGCAGTCTGTTCCAGCCATGGTTTGGCCACGTCGCAGAAGAAGATGTTGCAACCAATGGTTGCAACTGAGGAACTATTGCCTTTTCAATTTTCTTCCTCCAAAAAACTAATAAAAGTTAAACAACATTAGCTAGTTCTCCATAAACCTGGGTCATGTTCCAGGGAAACATAGTGATTGTGGACTTTTTTGTTGTGCAGGGTGATCCAGGCCCCTTGGGCTTTCCGGGCCCACCTGGGATCAAAGGCCAGAAGGTAAGACTCTGCTTTTGTTTCTGTGTAACTCATCCTGGCTCAAATCATTGCCCAGCTGGATGCCGGATGGTCAGGAAGCGATAGAAGAACTTGGTACTGTGTCTACTGTACAAAACCTCCCCTTACAGCTAAATTAGGTGAGATCATCCTAGCAGGAGGTGAATCACAGCTCTTTGTGTTGGTGTTCTCCAAAAGGCATGTGTGCCCCTGCTCCCTGTTCAGAGGGAAGTGCTACTGGGGAAGCTAGGCTTCCCTGCGAAGTGAAACCATTTGCATTCAATTGTGTTCAATTTCAGTGTTGTTACACGCTATAATAACAGGGCTCCTTATTGCATTTTGTCTTTATTTTGGCATCATGTAAGGGTAAGGCTGACAGGCAAATTTCAAAACCAATATACCAATATAGTATCAGCACTCTGCTACTTAGTGTCAGCTTTATTCTACTGTCTCCCAGTGCTTCTTCTATGGAGTCCTGTTTTCCTTGAGCAGAAGGAAACTCCAGTCCTGTGAGAGAAAAGTAGAATTTCCATTCCTTGGGATATTTGGGCTGAGTTGCTAGGTGAAATCTTAGTTGTGAAATAAAGATCAGCAAAGAAGAATGGAACTATTAAGGAAAAATAAAACTAAGCTCTTCTCAGATGAAACATTTTTTCAAAACTGGAGGCAGTATGGTGACACTGTGGAGCTGATAAGGAAGCATTGTGAGGACTCGTGACAGCCCATGGGAGTCCATGGATGTGCTGCACTTACCTCTCTAGCTGATGGTTAAGGTGGAGGTGATAACACTTGAACTGATTGTTACAGGGTATAGGAACTTCTTGGCACTCCATTGTAGCTGCCGATGTTGTGCTGGATTTTAATTACGAATACCCAGAAATGGTGGTGATACACAGTGGGTCGCAGTAAAACAGAAAGCCTCAGCCTCGATAGTCCTTGCTGTCATGTACAGACTGCTGTATACAGTCCTCATTCATCTGGGTCCCACTGTGCTGCACATGGTCAGACACTTAAACTTGATACATTTTAGTTGGCAGTAAGTATTTTTTCTCTCACACAGATGAAATTATTCTTACTTCCTGTGTTTTTGAAAAGTGCTTGAGGTTTATAACTGGAAGCTTCAAACGGTTCTGTCCTACTTTGTGCTTTTAAGTCAGAGAATTAATCTCCATTAGACTTTGGAAGGTAATTAATTTTTCAAACTGGTGCATGTGAACTTGTGTTCTTAATTTTCATCTTCGCTCAGAGTAAACTGCATCTTAATTATATGGGTATGCTCAAGAATACAAACTCAAGCTAATAAAAAAAAACCTAAGAATTTTAAGAGGATTAGCTAAGTCACAGGAAAAGAAACTTGTGTGTGAAAACTGTCTCTTTGGAATGGTACTCATTTTAGCATGGTTTAGTTCCATTCCCAGCCAGCACTGAGTGAGTTAGAATTAATTAAGGCCATGCTAACTCTGAATAAAAATATGGATATACTATTCTAAAATATGATTTCAGAGTAGTTTTCCTCTGACAGAAGTAAAACGTTGTTGTGTAGAAATATGTAGAGCAGAAATCAGTCCTTCATCTCTCTTTTTTGTGTCCCTTCTTTTGAGTCTGTCCATGCAGGTGTTAATAAGCTAAAATGACCCACATTGAAACAATTGTGGTAAACTTTTCTTTGAGCATATCTGTGTATAGCTTTCCTTTTTTCTGAGTATGAACTTACTGAGAGGTCTCTTCAGTTGATTATTTAAGTATAGAGAGAAGATAAAATTCTGTAATGGATAAAATTAATGAGATAAAGGATTGTCTGGGACTGTAAAAAAATGCAGTTTCATGAGGCACACTTCAAAAGCTAGAGAGGAGTTACTGGTTTATGCAAAATTATCACCTAGCAAAATAATTTTGTATCTGATTAATAAAATTAATTTAATGGAGAAATACTGTTGTGGTTACACAGAAGCTTATCCAAAATTTTGGAATACCTGATCTGCTGAAATTAGTTGCAGAATTTCTTTTTATTACACTGAGTTTCAAGTCTCTACTGACTGATGAGTATCATCATGCTGCAAGGCAGACAGATGCTTAATGTGAGCCAAGACACTCCTGCTGCTCAGTCAATGTCTTTGAGTGCAAGTTTATGATAGATTTCTGTCCAGAATAAGGATTGCTTTGGTCTTTTGTCTTTCAAGCTGTAGCTTTTGGACTTGTGTGTTCCCAGTATCTCTTGCAAGGGATGTGGAGAACAGACACTTGGCTTCTGCATCAGTCATGCAGCAGTCAAGCCTCCTTTTTAGGCCAGCTTGTCTGGATGCGTTTAGTCTGGTGCAAAGATGTTCAAGAAGGTGGTTCCTCTTTCAAGTGTACTGATGGAAAAGGCAAACTCCAGCTCTATTTTAATTATTCTTCTTTAGGAGTTAAAATATGCTTGAAATGGTTGATGCACAGGCAGTGAAGTTCAAGAGTTTCATCTTTTTCTGTAGTTCCAACACCACAGAGAAGATTTCTGGGATGAGGCTGTTCTCATTACCAATATAAATTCCATAGTATAAGAGCCAAAATTTGTTCTATATTATCTTTAAAAAGAGATTGTTTTGTGTCATGGAAGGTCTGTCTTTCCGGAGTGTGTCCTAGAACAGTTGGGATGATCCTCTACAGCCTTCCTCTGAACTGCGTTGTTCAGAAAGGGCACTGTGACAGGGATTTGGAATGGGGAAATACAATTCCCCCTTGCAAATGCACTTGTGTAGAATCTATGGCAGCATCCCATGTATTCGTTTCTTTGGAAGAGCATGAGTCTGAAACTGCTGTTAAGCATACTGATGTCTTGAAATAGTCTGAATTGCCAAGTTTTCTTCTTTTCTCTAGCTCAGTTTACATATGAGGTGCTAAATGTAAACCATACTAATTCTGCAGGTGGACAAATCTGGATTTTTTTTTTTATTTGATAAAGAAGGAATAGAGTAGAAAAAGAAAGTCCATTTTGTTT
>VWZN01012750.1:57946-101126 GCA_013396955.1 Regulus satrapa | reverse complement strand
AAAAAGAAAGTCCATTTTGTTTAATTTATTCATCACAGATCTCTCTCTCTACCTGCAGGGTCCTAAGGGTTACCTGGGACTGCAAGGGCCACGGGGGGAGCAGGTAAGGGATGGAAGCACAGGGCACTGCAGTACCCTGCAGAAGAAGAACTGGGATAGGAGCATGTATAATCCATTACAAGTGTTCAGTATAAGCAAGCTGTGCAAACTGCTGAAGGAAATATTGGACAGGTTTTGAGCAGGAATTCAGGTTGTGTAGAGATCAGTGTGATCAAAAAAGTCGCCAAAATGAAATGGAAAAGGCCGGCTTGTTTTTCAACTCCCACACCAACTGGGAGGATGTTGATGTAAAGATCTTGGAAGAGACAGGTTTCAAACCTCTACTGATTTAATGCATTTTACATCACCTAGCATGTAGGAAATTAAATAGTTATCCAGCACTTTTTAAAACTTCCAGTCTGTTCAGGAAGAACTCTGAAATTTCAAAGATATCAAATTTCTAATGTCTCTTGTTAGCATTTATGAGGCTCCTAAAGGCAGACTAGATGGAAGGAGTCTCCTTTTGGATCACATGGAAAAGGAAATGGTGATGATAACTGATGGTAAACACTTGAAAGGAGATGAAAACTGAAGGCCATCATTAACTGAATGAGTGGTGATTTTTGTTACAGTCTCACAGGAAGTTTTCTGTGATGACTGTAATCTATCAGTGAGATAGAGAACTTTAGGGGGGGGAAACTGATTCTTAACATCAGAAAAAGAAGGTGGAAATAATTGTATGCATTAGTGATTTATCTAGGTTCTGGAAGAAACAAAACAAAAATTGCCTTTGTAAGGACAAAAGGATTCTTTAATGAAAAGTTGAATGTATTGGTTTCAAATACATCCAAGACCAGTGTAGTCACCCCTCATTTAGAGAGCTGCCTCCTACAGCCCTCCTGAATTATTTTAGAATTGTGGAAATAAGGTGTGCACTGTTGTCTTTCACAAAATCTTAGACACTTTTTAAGGAGTAATTTTTCCATGTGCTTAAGCTGAGTCATACAAGTAGCTGTTAAAAGAGAAATAGTAAAACAAACTCCAAACCACAACATTAAACATGTTTGTTGTTTATTTTGTTTTTCTTTCTTCCTTTTCCACTTAGGGAATTCCAGGAATGGCTGGCAATATTGGGGCAGTTGGTTACCCTGGCAGGCAGGTGCAGTAACTGTACAAATGTCTTTGCATTTTATTTTTTGTTTCTCTTATTTATTCTTTTCAAAATTACCATATATAACTCTTTTGAAACTGCTAATTGTAAAAATGAATTTTTTTTGCATCCTGTCTTTTTTCTTTGAAACAAAGCCCTCTCTCTGGTGGTGGCCTGTAGGGAATGTTGAGTCTCATGGCTTTTAAACTTGACGCCTTCTTCCATCTTAAAAATTCAGGAACATGTTGCAAGTTTACAGTTGCCAAGTGCTGTTGCAGTTCTTTTACATAGAGCATATCTGGTTGTTTAAAATTATTTATAACTCCTGTCTTTTTATAACAGGGCCTAGCTGGACCAGAAGGTAACCCAGGTCCTAAAGGAGTAAGAGTAAGTAAGCATCTTAAGCATTTTGATATGCATACCTAGCTTTACCCATACAGTAGGTAAGGAGGGGGTGAGGAATTGAGCTGTGCCAGTTGTAGGTCTGCAGAACCACTCTGCCTTTATAGACCCTACAAATGAGAAAATGGACTTTCTCCCAGAATATGTGCAGGACTTTATTTTTTTTCCCCATGGTGAGCAGCCTAGAGCAGTTTCCTGTTGTTGCCCTTCCTCTCCTGTGCTTGCAGGAGAGAGAAGAAAGAAATGCTGGCTGTGTGAGGGCTGAGAGGATGTGTCAGGTCTGCAGCATTATTTGCAAAATGGAGGTTGTCAAGAAGGGAGACATAGCTGACATTTGCAATCTATAACACCTACAGAAGTAGATAAAGGGAAACAATCTTGTCACATAAAAACCACAAAAGGGGGCTTGAGATTTTAGAATGATTCAGTCATAGTTATATGTATCCCAGACACAGAACAATCTTAATGCTCCACGCATTCAAGGTTTGGTTTTGGCTCTTCTTGGAAGCAAAATAGATTGGTTTTTATTACTGGCTGGTTTGAGGGTTTGTGTGTGTGTTTTATGGTGCTCTTTCTCTGTTTCTTGGTGGTTTGGGTTTTTTTGAGGGTTGTGAGTTTGTTGCTTTTTGTTTTGGTTTGATTTTTTTTTTTTTGTGTGTGGGTGCTGTGTAATTTTCCTTTCTTTAAATAGACACATGAGCATGCCTACACATGCTTGTATATGGATAAGTATTTCTTCAGACTGACTCTCACCATCACAGAGTAGACACAGGTTTCCAGAAACTTGTATGTTGCTGGTTGCATCTGGGATTTGAAGGAGGCTTTTGCTGGGTGTTTTCAGGCCCTCAGCTCGTGTGCAGGCTGCTCAGCAGTGTCTTGTGTTCTCAAGCCTCTATCAATCTTATTGTGTTGCAAGTTTCTTTTGTCTTGTGCTTTTAGTGCAGTTATCAGAGGCCTTTACCTGCAGCAGCCTCTTAAACGCATCTGGGGGTTTTGGAATTTTTGTTTTTTAATGTCAGTTTTGATTACAGTGATGGGAAACATTAGTTTGGCAGGATCAAGTGCCAACAGATATTGCACCCTCAGGGATTGTTTCTTTTATGTTTCTTCAGTTAATTTTTGTTCAGATTCCCATCTGTATTTTGACTTGTTCCCCTCAATGAACAAGACATAAGCAATCCCTGTCACTTTTAGGAAAGTTACTGCTTCTCTGTTTACACAAAGCTAATAATGGCCAATGTGTGAGTAATTTTAGGGAAAAACACCTTAAGGCTAAATCTTGTGTATGAATTCTAAAAGTAACTTCCAGTAAAAATGATGGCACAGCCCTCTTGACACATACTCCTGTGCCATGGAGGTGTATAGCAACATGATATGAAGTATCTTTAGAGCTTTAGGTTTAAACCATTCCTGTAATCAAACTGTGCTCTGTTTCTCAGCTGTTTTAAGTAACTGTAGAAAATAGATGTGCCTTTGTTTTCCTTACTTTCATTGGGTCTGGATGACATGGTAGGCACCATCTTCCATAATTTAAAAAAAAAAAATCAACCCCCAGGAAATTAAATCATTTTAACTGGAGATATTTGAAAGCAAATAATTCTGTTCTCCTAACTAATTTAATATTTTTATTCCAATCTCAGTTTGAATCTGGTGGTGCAGGATTCATTTCCCTGTACAGCTGAGGAATGGTGGGAAAGAAATGCCTTATGACTAATCTATAAGAAAAACATTCTGCTTATATTAAGATAAACCTTTTTTTCTGTAAGAACACTTACATATCGCAGTGATCTCACAGTATTATTAAAGATGAGAACTTCTTTTCTGATGGAGTTCATGAATAAGGTTAACTTCAGAAAAAGTTGCTGATTTCATCTCTTCTAATAAATAATACATCTGATGCAACCTTGTCTTACTAGAACACTTTCCTAATGCTTCTTTATTAACTGTACCCTTATAACAGGAAATTGTTTTTGCTGTTGGTTGGAGAGGAAATCCTATTCACATTGAAACTTCAGGAGCTTCACCGGTAGTTTCAAATGAGCCTGAATTTAATCCGTGTGTCATGAACCCATAACTGGCCAATACTGAGGGACAAGCAACCTTGAAATCAAGCACTATTCTTATGTTTTTCAGGGTTTCATTGGACCTCCGGGTGTGGCAGGACAACCAGGACCTGAAGGAGAAAGGGTAGGCTTAATGGAGCACTAATGAAACATTGATGTTTGTATGGTAATGCAATATACATAAGAATGAGGGAAAATGTACAAGGTTGAATCATTCATTTAGATAGTTTTGGGTTAAAAGCAAAACTGATTTGAAGTGTAATCAATGAAATGCCTTGGTGCTAAAGTAAAATAGGGAGCAGCTGTAAAGTATTAGTATACTTTAAGCTACAGCCGCAAGGATTAGGATTGGGTTCTTTTATTTTTTTTAAAACCCTTTTTTTAATTCACACAGCAAAGTGTGAATGAATATCTTTCATTTAAGCAATTTATTTTTGACAATAATTAATACTTGTCTCTTGTAATATGGTCTTTGTGGTAGAACCAGCCATGGAAGTGTTAATCTCTATCACTCTGTGCTTAACCTTTTTTTTTTGTTGCACTTGAGTAAAAAGGCTGTCTGGACATGTCCTGTGATGGAAGCAGGACAAGGCCCTTCTTCACAGCTGTTCTGATATTGCCACAGTAAAGACAAGCAAAGATTGTGTTTCTGCTCTAGGACATTGTCTCTATGATACTTTGCTCAAATCCTTTTTTAAAAAAATGGCACGTCTCACACTGTGTTTTTCCAATCAAATGTAGCTTTAATTATTTGAACATAAGTATTGAAGAAAAGACAATCTACTTATGATGGGTTATTTGTTTTTCAGGGTATACCAGGTCTTCATGGAAAAAGAGGTCCTAAAGGGAGACAGGTAAATATTAATACTTGTTACAATTCCTGCTGCCAATGTAAATCCACCTGGAATTAACACCATAGCTTTAATCAGCTGAAAAATGTTCATTTTATTTTTGTCCACAGATGATGTTCTATTGCTTTCAATTATCACTTTGCAGAGCTGCAGATTCTGTGCAAGTTTTAAGAATTAGGTGTTTTGAAGTATGGAAGACTTATCACTGTGAACCTTGTGGCAGGTTACTGATATCATCTATGGGGAGGGTTAGACGGTGACAAACACAAAAATATATTCAGTAAAGTTGGTGTTAGCACAAGGTGCGGATATGATGCAAGCTTCATAAGTCTGGTGTTGGTTTGGATGAAAATCAGCTTCTTCTAATGTCACGTATTTCTGGACTGTAGTAAATTAAAGCTGTTCTCTACTTAACATATATTTCTACAGCTGAGAATAAGCACAAACCTGCCAAGTATACATTATCAACGTTTACACATTTCCTGTGGTGTGTCTTCAATGCCAAATGTTTTGTTTTCTGTTGCAGCCATATTATTTTAGGGTTTTGAAGCTATCCAGGAGTTTCCAGTTTTAACCTTCTTGTGGCTTGAGATTGGAAAACACCATAGGGTTGTCCAGCTGTGCAGTCAGTGTGGTCAGCAGTTCAGATGATTTTAATCTACCACGCTGAACAAAGTTGTCCATCAGTGCTATGATTATCATCATCTGGTCCTTGATGGAAAGGTGTAGAGGATTCTGTTTAACTGTGTTTTGTTTTCTGTGTGATCAAACACCAGCCAAAAGTCACTAGCCTCCAAGAATTGTTTCGCTATAAAGGAAGGCATTTTCATTACATTATGTCTATAGACTATTCTTTCTGAAGCTGCCATGAGACCAGGTTTTAGCTTGCATGTAGTTTGGATGAAATTTTTAATTCCAGTGTTGGACAAGAGGGGCTCTGTGCCATCAATCCCTTGCCGAAGTTGGCAGTGTCTTGTGCCACTGAGTCACATGCAGCATTTAAAAATGAGGAAAACCTGAATGGGAAGCAAAGGCTCATGTTAAGGTGAAGCAGGGAAGTGGAGGTGTCAGCAGAGCACAATGAAACACATTTTGCCTTTTTTCTACCAGTCTCTGTGGCAGGTTTCACTGAGTTTAGTTTAGTGCCAGTTTAGTGGTTCGTGGTGTTTGTCCCAGCCCACAGCAGACGCTGGTGCTCTGTGTGCTGTGGTAAGCAGTTATTTTCCATTTACAGCAAGAGTAGAGCTTCTGTCAGTGCCAGACTACGTTCTGTAAGGACTTTTATTTGTATCAATCTGTTCAGAGAGGATTCACATAGGTGACAGAGCACCAAAAGTGCCTCTGTCTGTGATTACCTTTATTCAGTTCTGATTTCTTTGTGATGTAATTTCCTCCATCCCAAGGTACATTACAATTCCTTTCTATACTCTATAAAGAACTTCTTTTACTTAAGCCTACTAATGTGGAGATGAGCCAGGAGAGCGATCACACGGGAACCTGGCTTGAAGTACTTTGCTGGATCACAAGCTTAGAGAAGACGTGTTATTTTAACTCCCAAAACAATGATAGCTGTAATGACAATGTTTTTTGGCATAGTGCCCTGGAGTTAACAATGCTTTGGGGCAGGGCTCTGTCACTAAAAGAAACTTGGCATGGGAATTCTACATTGCCTGAAGTCATGGTCTTGCCCTTTTGTTTTAGGGTGCAACTTATTTTTTTTTTTTTGACAAAACTGTCCCTAATAATACTTAAGAAAATAAAAACCCTGTCTGACTGGCAGAGATCTTTTTGAAAGAAATCAGATCCCAAGTGTAATCTCATTTTTGGAAAGTGATTTTAAAGTACTGAAGAAGTGGATCATAGAGAGGGGGTTGTAAGCATTTATAATTGACAAAACGCTGCTACTTAATAGGTTCATTGAACAGTTGTTCATATTTCTAATATTTCTGGCATATTTGAAAAGGAATAAACTATTCAATTGCCTAAATCTGTAGGGTGAGGATTTGTTTGAACTTTATATTTGTTTTCCATACAATATAATTTTAAGAAAATATTACATGGTGGATGTATGCGAGTTGGATTTCTTTCTGTTGTTTCCTCGTAATATGAAATTTGACTAGTTCTGCAGTATTTTTAATGCATTTTCTGTCCTGTTATCATAATGCATTTTGCTTTTATTTGGGGAAAGATTTTTCATTGTTTTTCTTCTATCTATGATTAGTTAGAACCAGTTGTCAACATGTCAGAACAGACCTTCTAAATTTTACCAAGAATTCAGTAATTAAGTCCATTGTAGCTGTAAAAACAGTTCAGATTCTGTTTCATATTAAAGTTATGAATAATCATCCTTTGTGTGCTTAATAATAATGTTAATGATAATATTGATTTTTAAAAACGGTTGTTACACAGTAGTATTATGTTGCTTCCAGTTTTATACTTTTGTGACTGTTCATTTTGCTTTCATTTTTCTATTCACTAAGATTTTTTCAGTATCAGTTCAAAGACACATGCTGTTGAGAATGATTATAGTGACTTCGGGTGATCTGTCCTGTTTGTAACTCTTCCTGTGCTGAGATTGTGCTGTATCATTTGTGATTCTGTGTGAGTGGTAAAACTGTCCCATTGCATCCCTCATTTCCCCTTTGATGCCTCAGAATTTCAGATTTGTGAATTTCAGAAAAATATACATCTGTGTTACGGCAATTCCGCCTCTTCCAACATCTACCAATGGTAGACAGTAGCAGAAGTAGGAGAAGTAGGAGAAAGCAGAAAAAATCCACCTAAAATCCCAAAAGATGCTACAGAAGACTGTCTCAGATTACTTCTCATTATCATGTGTGATGACGAGAATTAATGGCTATTCCGTTATTTCAACGTATTTTGGCAGTGTACATGCATGTGTGTGTGTGTGTGTATATATATATATATATATGCATAAAATGTTGCCTTATTTTTTATAAAAGTTTGGCTTGTTACTAAAGCCAAATATGGCTTAAGCAGTCTTAAACTGCTTTGATTTATGTTATAATTTTCCCGTCTCCTTGGCGCAGTTTTATATTCTCTTCCCACTGGAATATTAATTGTGTGCTGATGTGTATCCCCCATTCCATTGAACAAGGACACTGCTGTAGCTGGTCCTGAGTTGGACAGCTGTGTGGACACTCCCTCAAACAAAGTAGCTTAAAAAGACCAAGTGAATTGTACCTTTGACCTGTGGCAGGTTTGAACATGGTCTTACAGAGGTGAAAGGTTAATGCCTCGAAGTACTGCTCCCGATACACATGGAGAGGTAAAAATATATGGAAACACTGAAAAGACAAAGAAAAGCATTTCACAGAAAAGTTCTTGTAAAGATGGAATTTGCTCCTTTTCTTCCATGGAGATGGATGAGTAAAGCTCAGGTTTTTTGTGCCTTATTTCTCGAGGTCAGTGCATCTCTCCGTTATCCCAGTATTTTAATAATACTGTATCACGTTTTTCAATTCCAAGAAAAGCCTCTTTGGTTCGAGTGCCATAGCTAGGATTTTTCCAGGTAGAATATCTTTCCAGCTTAGTATACTGCAAATTTTCTGTTAAACTCTTATATTGACCTTACACTTGGGTTAAAAAATTATTTTGACTTCTCACTAGATCTGCACTAGCTCCCTTCTCCTAATTTCATACAGTGAATACATAGCAATCATGAAAATATTTCATGCTACCACTTAAAACTAACAGCATGATTTTCTAGTTAGCTCCATGTGGCTCTTCCAGTAAAATAGTGAGATCTGCATAGCAATAATAAACTCATAAAAACTAATTTTAAAACCCCTTCCACCCCTACCCCCCCCTAAAAAAAAACCTAACAAAAAAAATCAAATCAACTTTGCCTCAGCAACTTATGTGCTTCTGCGGTGAGCAACATCTGAAAGAAGTAAAGCAACTTTCAAAACCCTAAGAGGAAGAAAGGAATTGCTGGTGGGAATTTTACCTACCAGTAAAATTCCAGGTGAGATTCCATTGCTTTTTTTTTCTGAAGCAAAAAATGGAATTTCTGTTTTAAGCTTCGATACTGGACTTGGTAAATCAGATTTCTTTCCTGTTCTGATAATCTAGTCTCTGAAGTAAAAATTCTTATAAAATAAAGAAGACTTTACTATGTCTTGAGTATCTAGATGCAGACTAAGGGAAGTGTTCACATTGGTTAGAAAGTTTAAAAATTTTGATTTCTAATAGATAAGAGATCTCGCACTGAGATGCCAACTCTTAATATTTGGGGATGAGTTAAGGAAAGAAGAGCAGATGTTTTAGTCAATGTTGAAGCCACTAGGAAAAAAATTGAGTTAAAAATAAGAAATAGGAAAACAGGCTCCAAGAAAACAATTCCAGTAATACCTGTTTAATGTTGCTCTTAAAGTAATTCAGTTGTCTGCTTTATTAATATGTTTCCATTGTGTATAGTTGTATCATTTTGGGTTTATGACTTTTGGAGCAAACTAATATCACCATTCTATTAATTTAAACTGTGTAGCTGAAACTTTCTGGTTTTCCCATTTCTCCATCACGCTCTCTGAATTTATTTATGATGTCTTAATTCCACAAACCTATAGGTATTCAGTGTTCAGACCACCTTTCATGTCTTGAATAATGAATAAAAGGTATTTTCTTTTCTGCTTTAGGGTTTTCCAGGTGACTTTGGAAATAGAGGCCCCCCTGGTCCAGATGGAAGTCCTGTAAGTATTGAATTGTGTGTTGATACACATGATAAAAGACGTAAAATGCAATATTAACTCCCCTCCAAAATTAAAGGAGACACTTGCCTCAAAAGAAGTCCACAGTAAAATTTTTGACTATTGACTTTCCCATGGGAGTTGCTAGATAACTACTATAATAAGTACAAAAAAGAGGATGAAAACATTCAGAAAGCTGCTGGGAGAACACATTTTCCACTGCTTCATGTGCTGACTACCTTGAGAATCACATCTCTCGCTGTCCTCATTGCATTAATGATCAGTGTTCTGTCTTCAAAAACTCGTGCATTAGATATGACAGTGTTGTTTATTTAAAGCATTATTCTAAGATCACCTCAACAAAATAGGATTCTGGCTGCAATTAAAATCCCAGCTTTTGTGTGCTTGTGCATTTGATGGTTGAGTTCATCCTTTGAACTGGTAGTGAACACAGTGATGTTAGCCTGTCATTTGGTGCATTGTAATCAGTGTGATAACAGCTTAGTCCTTGGCAGTGGGTGCCCTGGCGGTGTGGTGTTCACCCTGTGGCACTGTCACATCGCTTGGCAGGCTGCCCTCAAAGGAGCTCTGCTCTCCTGCTCTATTTGTGGGGGAACTCTGGCTGCAGACTCCAAATTCAGGTTTCCTTTGGTGTCAGAAACCAGTAAAAGGCTTTGGGCAAGAGAAGAGCCATAAATGCTGGGTAAAAGAGCAGCTGATTGAAATCATCTTGTACTGTTGGATGCCCCTTTGGAAACTGCTATCAGTTTGCGTCTAAAGATTTTTCTCATAGGGAACAGAGTCATCAACTAGACAGAGTTTCTCTATTTTTTGGGGATCTGCCTTGACACCAATCTTAAACTTGTTTTAGAGAGCTTACATGAATTTTTCTGGTGAGTTATCAGTGTTTAGTGTCAACATTTTGGAACACAGGAAAAAAATTCTTAGGTGTTTCTGGTCCCTGAGGCAAAGCCCTTGCTGATGGAATGTCAGGTGATATCAGTATGGTTTTCATCTTGAAAACCCACTGAGGGGTTGAGTGTCACCAAATGCTTTGCAAATGATATTAAAAGGTGAGTTCTTCCTTCCCCTCCTCGTACTCCAAGTCTCCCTCCATTCCTGATAAAGCAGACATTGTCTTTCCACCAGATCTGCAGAACAGTACTTTAATAGAAACAAGCTCAGAAAGCCTGGATCTGAAATTACAGACTTGCACGTTACAAAGAAGCCTGTTTTACTGCAAGCATTTGCAAACAAGTTCCATCTAATCTGCCAAGACAGCTGCTGATCTTACTGCCTTCTTTGACAGGCAGCAACCCCTCTCGCCTCCTCCCCCAAAGCTCACCCTGCAGGGCTTGTTCAGGCAGGGGGCCAGTGCTGCAGCTGCAGGGGGCTGCAGTGCTAATGGCAGATTTACAGAGCCTCTCTGAGCTGGCACTGGAGACCAGGGGCTGCCTGGGAGGCCTGTGGCAGCAGGAACTGGAAGGGAAGACATTTCTTCCCATATGCTGACTTGATAGTGAAGACATTTGTCTCCATGCCTTGTTTCTTCTGCTTATCTGACTAATGCCAACTTTCATTTCCACAACACTCTCTCAATTCTCTGAGGATGTCGGTCTGCCTTGGAGGATGTTGGTAGAGCATTCAGCTTCCTCTGTGGATAGTTAGAGCAGGTTGGAGAAAGTGCTTAGGCACACGAGGAGGGAGGAGAGCACGGAGGTGTCCTCTGTGCCATGTCCAGCAGCCGTGCCCAGTTGGACGCTTTCAGAATGGGCTTAGATTTGCTTGCATAAAACTTCCCCTTCCCTTGGGTGCCAGCAGGCTGCAGTGGGCCCTGTGTATGTTATCCACTGAGCAGCAGGTCCCAGGGTGTTGGGGACAGGTTGCAAGACACACGGTGACCTGGAGGGCTGCAGTACCCGTTTCACATAGGGCAAAGAGACTTAGCAGCTGTCTTGGACAGTGGTTTTTCCTCTTCTGAGTTAAACTGTGGTAGAGGCAGTAGTGGAGTGCTACTGAATTTTTAAGTTCTGTATGAAGTGCAAATACCATAGATTGCATCAAGAAATAATTTCTCATAAAGAGTGTATCCTTTAATTTGCAGAGGCCTTTATATGAACTGAGATGGTATTCTTAATTATTTTTTCAAAGGAATCGTCATAAATTTGTTTTTCACCCTCAGCTTTTTATTTACTTCCTTCCACTTGAAGTATCATGGTAAAAAAAATCTCATTCCTACATTAACAGCAGAAATGATCCTACGTTGCAAATATCTGGAGATGCAATTCCTCAATCCAGGGATTTTGCTAAGTATATTTCTCTATGCAGTGATAAGGCATCACTCTGGAAATTCTGTAAAAATCAAAACAGATTTTCTTTGTAGGTCACTTTTATCTTATTAATGGGTTTTCTTTTTAACTGGTAAAATTCAGATAATTGAAGATGAACTTTCTTTAAAGGGAATTGTTGGTGGTGTTGGTCCTCCTGGATTTCCAGGACTAAGAGTAAGTATAATTTTATTACTTTGATATGGCTGCATTAGAGCACATGTCTTCTGTGTTTGTGAAATAATAATAATAATGAAAATTCAAGGATTTAAACAGCTTTTGTTTTAGATAACCATGATTTTAAATAGTACCACTCTGCAAAGCTGCTATCATGTTGGCGGCATGGAGCATTTCTATACTTGGTGTGGATTTGCAAATGTGGAAGACTTGTGATACCAATACCTTTTTTCCCCCCCTAAGAAATGAACCTAAATAATATTTTGGTTTCTCACTATGGTGCAGAAAAATGCCTCATTCTGTTAGGAGTCTGTAAGTTACTCCATTTCACCAAATGCAGTCACCTTTCTTGCTGTTTGCTAGGGAGACATTGGGCCAGCAGGACCAAGTGGACCATCAGGAATTCCAGGGCCCATGGTATGGTATTTCATCATCCCACAGCCTGTGCTGCTTTCCAAATTACGGTCAAACATTGGATTTAAGTTGTCTTTATTTTAACAGGGTTTCCCAGGGAGTGTGGGACAGCCTGGAATGAAAGGTGATAAGGTGATTTAAATATTTTCATTATCTTGGAGATAGTTGTTTCAGGCTCCCTTCATTAAAACTTGAGCATAATGTACTTGGCAAAGCCTTCCCTTTTTCCTTTTGATTTCTGACATCTTCTAACTTTTGTTTTATAAATTTATGTCAGACTCATGACTTGGTACTTTAGACAAAGTTTTTTCTGAACACAACACTAACTACTGAACACAATAATATCCAGATCTGTGTCTTTAGACTTTCTTGGAAGAGGTATTTCTGTCAACACCTTGTGTTGTCAAAGATCTGTGTTAAATGAATTAATTATTCACTATTTTAAATTTTCTCATTCTTTATTTCTGAAAACTGTCAATTTTAAGCCACATACAAATGTCTGTATAAAATTATGTGTTGTTTAGGGTGACCATGGCCTTGCAGGAGAGCCAGGAGATCGGGGGTACCCAGGAGACAAGGTAAGCTATGATTGTGTTATTTTACACAATTATCCAATTTCAGCAACTTCATCAGGCTTATGAGTTTCTTAAAATGCAGCAGGTTGGTAGCATAAAAGTAGAATGCAGTAGTAATACCTTCTGGATATCACTGTATTAACATATTTTTAAGAAGTTCTGTGCTAATTACAACTCACGAAAGTGTTCACAAAAACAAGCAAAGAGCACAAGCAGAATTCTGGCAGCTGTGTGGAGAGAGATGTATCAAACAGGGATTATGGTGTGATCTCAATCTTTCTAAGGAACTGTTGTAAAAGGTGTTTTTCCTTTGACCCTTGAGGTCCATCTGCAGCTCACCTGGACCTACTGTGGTTAGCAGGAGCACGTGGTCTGGCGTGCTTCTTCACATCATCAAACTGAGATAAATAAGGATCTTCTTTCCTGTTTTGGCTAGTACATCAGAACCCACTGAAATAGCACATCCTGTGAGAATTCTTTTGATGAAAAGTTGAATGTTAGAAGATAGTTTTCAACCTGCGGAATTCCTTTGAAGCCTGTTTCAGGTGTCAGAATATTGCAATTTATTGCTTCCACCACAACACAATAATTATTTTTCATGTGTATTTAATATCTTTCTTTTTTTAGGGTTCTCTTGGTTTACCAGGACCCTCAGGGATCAGAGGAAAAACAGGACCCCCAGTAAGTTTATGCATCAAATTTTGCTTGCAGTATATCACTGGATGTTGCTGATACTTGTTATTTTATACTACTGTTGATATTGGACGCTTTTGTGTGATTGCTGTGTTCACAGTACATGTAGTCCCCTAGAAGTGACCTAATTCAAAATGCACAAAGAATAAATTCTAAGCTGCTTTTATTTTTAGTGGCTGGTGTTAATGAGCGAGTGAGATCCTAAAATGTGAGATGTTACTACAAAGATCAGTATATGTGTCAAATTTAAATACAGTGCTTAGAATATTAGATATTCTGTGATAATCACTGTGTGGGGGAATGGACATGTAGGTAATATTTGAAACAAATCCACAGAGAGCTTTGGGAACCTGTAGATGACCATTTGGGCTAGCTGGATGGGAGGGAATGTTTGAGATCTCATTAAAAAGAGCCCGTCATTTCTCACAGGGATGGGACTAGTCATGAATTCCCGTATTTACTGATTTTTTTTTTAGCAGCTTGAAAGGCATCTGTGCACTGCTGCCCATTCTGCTGGGTTTTTTAATGTTGAGGCAGAGAATGCATACTGCACAGGGTTACCTGGCTTGTCCTTACCTGGTTTTAGTGCTAGTTTAGTATCTCTCTCTTCAGTGTATAATTAAAAGCTGCTAGTCTCACTTCAGCATCAATTTTCTTATGTACAATTAAGCCAGTAACTGATAAACCTAATTAGACCTCATGAATGTCGTTGCCCTTAAATTCAATGGCATTTTCCTTGTACCATAAAATTTATAGTATAAACACTAATCCTGCAATAAACTTAGGCAAATTTGTTTAAGCTTAGATGAGAAAAATCATATTTTTTGTTTTAAAGGTACAAAAATTTTCATTTTAAGGTGAACATGTGAATCAGCCTATTCCTGAAAGCGTTGTGGATTTTAAGTCCAAGATGAATGTGACCAACCTTGTGACTTATGTTAAATTAAGCTACAAGACCTCAGTCCTGCAAGTAATAGAAATTTAACTTTGTAGAATAAATTTACAATGAAGTAATTCATGTTAAAAATTAGGGAAATGTTTCCCAGGTCAGACCTTAATTTTGCTCAAATGACACCTACTTATGGTGGCAGAAAGCTTGTGAAAATGTGGTAGAACAGATATAACTTAGAGAAATATATTGTCCCATTTTTAGATGGATTGAAATTTGTATATCATGGAATTAACATTATATGTGTGTATGACCTAATTTTATTGTTATTGATCACAAAACTGCCATTTCTTTGGCTATGATTGGATACTTCTAATGTATAAGTATGTAAACCAATATCTGTAGCAGTTACTTTCTGGACATTTAAATAATATGTAGTTTTTATTGTGAAGACAGCTATATATTTAAAGGAGTTTTTATATGGTTCAGAACTCCCAATTTTCTGTCTTAAAACAGCTTGAATTTTTTTGTTGTGACTTCAAAGGGGTATGAAGAACTAGTCTTAATAGTGTGCAGAGAGAGGCAGGCAAAAAATTTCCTATTTAGTGGAAAAGTAATCTCAACATTTCTGTTGGCCTTTTCATTAATAAATGTTTAAAAAATCTTCATAACCATCTGTTGTTAAAAATATCTTATCAGAAATCTTAACTGTTTGGATTTTTTTCAAGGGGAAAATTGGAGAACCTGGACCCCGTGGACCACTGGGTCCTCAGGGACCTGAGGTAAGAAATTGCTTGATAGCAGGAAATTGAATGTCGGTTCTAAATTATGAAAATAGGAGGTTAACAGATTTACTTCATAAAAGACTGGTTTCTTAGTTGAATTGGGAAAATCTTTTTATTCAGCCATATTTGATGAATTCATTCTCCTCCATAAACTACAAAAGATTCCAGCTCATAATTTTTTCCTGCAAAATATTAATGTACAGGATCCTTAAATACAAAGTAGTTCTTCATTTGCTTATGTGATTAGGATTTGCTCTGTCTTGAATCCTGTTGTTGTGGGGTCAAGACATGGATCGAGACTCGTGTGACTTCTCAGGCACACTTCCACTTGTAAATATTAAATCATATTTAAAAATGGGATTTTTCCCTTTTCTAGGCACTTAAAAGAAACCCAAAGAATAAACACCATTTACCTGGGAAGCATTACTGAGCAGTTGAATCTAGAAGTGAAGTTTCCTAAGAATTCCATAGTGCTGTGGAAATCTACACAGAAACTGTCAGTCTCCAAATTGTCCCATTTTGGTGGGGTTTTTTGCACTTACACCACAGACTTTAAGGAAAAATGCTGTGGTCTGTACCAGAAAGACATGTTTATATACAGACACATGTATTTCCTGGAGAGATGAAAGCAGAAATTGTGGAGTGCTCTTTCTAATCAGCCTCCTGCAATGAGTATATTTTGGGTTGTGTTTGCTTTGTAGTGGGGTTTCTTTGTATGTTTGGGGGTTTTGTTTTCTTAAAAAAAATGTGAATGGAAGCCACATACTAGCAATGATCTTTTTTCTGCCTTTACATGAGTGTATTTCCACAAACCAAGGCTCTGTGTGCCTACCTTTCATATTAGGAAAAAAACCCTTGCTGAGAGAAAACTCTCTGCAAATAGCATTGTAACACAAGGTGGTCTTGTCAGGATAAGCCTCTCTGGTCTGGTCAAAGGGGATGCAGAAGACACAAAGCCTGTGAATGTTGTCCACAGCTGCCACCCTCTGTGGCTCAGGACTTTAGATTTTTGGAGCCTCTTTGTTGTTAGCAAGAGGCCCTTGTGTGATCTCTTTGCATAGCTTCCAACAAGGGAGACCTGAGGCAGGTTCATCCCCAATTGTTGGTCTTGAGGCCTGTGTCCTGTTGCCTCTGCTGCTAGTCCCTCCTAGTTCTTCATCCCAACACAGATGTGCTTCCTTGTGCCTGGGGAAGTGATCATCACTCTGGGCTGGTTACCCTCAGGGCAGATATGGATGGGAGTCTTTCTGTCTGAAAAGCTCAACATTCCCCCTGCTTAGGAGTGCAGAATTATTTCATCGTTAGAAGGCAAATAAAGTGCATTATGTTAGACAATTAAAACTTTGGGGTCCAGATACTTTTTTTTTCTTTTGCGTAGCTGTCTGCAAAATGGTTTAAACTACGAAGCGATGTTTCTCTTGACTTCAGTCATGCAAGACAGGTCCAAATAAAGGAAGATGTTTTTCTGCCTTTTACTTCACAAAAATATGGTCACCATATGGCAAAATAGAAACAGAAGGGATGTAATATAGCAGCATACTGGGATTTTGGACAAATTGAAGATACTCAAGTTCTATAATGAAAGGAATTTAAAATAAGCAGCTTGAAACTCAAGAGGGTATGTTGCCCTCCTGTTACATTGTGTTATAAAAATAAGCTAGTTGTTGACAGAAATTTAGACACAAGTAAATATATGAAGTTTGAGCAAATAATGTGGATTTTTCCACAAGAAAAGCCTACAGTCATATGTCTGATATTGTCTCTTCTTACAGAACCAGACAGCTAGCAGGTCGGACAGGGCAGGTTTCCTTGTTCCTGTTTCTCTGTCTGAATGGACAGACTTCCAGTGACCCCATACAGAAAACACACATCATGTCCTATACTAAATGTTGCCTTGATGTTTCTGGAAATACAAGAATGTGATGAATTAGCATCTTATAATGAGAGTACTTTGAATTTGGTGTAGATGTAACAAGCTATGCCATACAACTTCTAGGAAAGATTTTATTTTAAAAACCCCAAAATAAACCTGTATTGGGATTTGTTGGACTTTGCTGTCAGCAGGAGGAACAAGGCTATGTCTGCCCAGTGGCAGAACTCTCAGACTCCCAGCTATTTCTCTCTACTTTCGGCCAATGCTTAAGAGAGTGAGATTTATAAATGTGCCCTGTCCCCATTTGTTTTTGGTGAAATAAGAAACTGGGGATCCTTTGATGTTTCCAGTCACACATTTGAGTGTTTCACTTCCAGTGTAAAAATAGGTAGTCCTATTCCTGATTTTTTTTCCCATGTAAACTGCTGTGACTCTGGCACTGCAGCAGCTGAAGCCTGTGCCTACAGCAATGGGAGCAGGGCAGGCAGGCTCTGATCATCCTCACGGGGTTTTGTGGTTTTAAATGCAGATCACCAGGGAATTGCTTCCAAAATCTTTCCTCTGCAGCTGTACAGCCAAGCTGCACCAGGTCAGAGTTGAAATAAGCCACCCACCTGTAGCCAGGGTCCATTTGAGACCCTCAGTACTGATGGCAGGAGGGACAGAGGTCTCTCACTCTCTGGGTGGCCAGACAAGGGTTGGCTGCCAGTGAATTTTTTTTCAGTGCAGGAGTCCTGCAGTGTCAAGCCAAATTCTCTTCTGGGTATGTTTCTTCAGAGCCAGAGTCTGTCGTGTGCCTGAATGCCTGCTGCTCACTGGATATACTCAGTGAACATTTTAGAGAGTGTGTTCTTCATCAGTTGACACATTATGCTGCGTTGTCGTGTGTCTGAAAATGAACCGCCAAAATACAAAATTTTTGTAGAGCTTTGTTTTATTGGTATGACAACTGGAAAGTGCTGATGTGACTGTTTTAACCCATAATGTCTCTGTTTACTGTGTACAATGAAGTATGCAGGGCTTATTGTTAATGTGGATGAAATTAGACAAGCCTTTAACAGGCTTACACATGTATTCAGAATATTTTATAGTTAATTTTTGCTCTAGGAATTGCATTTCGTTTTCCCCCCAAAATGAGCAGGATAGCTCACTTCAGATGTGCCTTCAGAGTGTTATAAATAGGTTTCATCAGAAGCAAAAAGAATCAGTCATTATCTTCAATAGAACGTTTTTAATCTTGCAGTATTTTGATCTGAAGTAATTAACTTGCTCCTTCAATGGGAAGGAATGGGACTCAGCTGGTGTGTTACATGCTCAAGGCAGTAGCCTTACAAAAGAAGAGTATACATTCAAATAACAGTAAAGAGTCACAAAGGCACACATTTTGTTAGTGAATCAGTGCCTGGTTTGAGGTGTTCATTTAACAAAAACATTTTTTTCGTGCATGTTTGGCGTGCACTATCACACGATTTTTTTGAGTTTTTGCTAACAATCCCAGAGTACAGTGATAAAATAGTCTTCTCTTTCAATATTGCATCAAATACCTTGCATGCAAATTATTTGTAGGAAATATAGAAATAAAGGTAACTTGTAGGCTGAATTAATTGCATGTTCTGGCATACATCTGAGGAGCTGCTCTTCTTGTAGAGATGCTTATATTCCCTTCTTGCCTTTGTACAAAATCTTCATCTGGTCCCTTCCCAAAGTTCTATATCTGCATAATGCATCCTTTGAGAAGAATAATAAAAGCTTATTGGAGAATTGGAGTTCTGTGCAGAAATCTTCCCTTTGTGATTTGATTATAATAATTAATAATTAATCTCAAAGGTATCTTGTTGAAGTTCAGTAGCCACATCCAGTCAGTCTTGCTGCTGAAAGTTTATTCTAAGTTCTCATTGAAATTAATTGCAACCTGTTATTGAATGAACTCTTGTTGGGGCAGGGAAACCAGGTGACTGAAGGGACTCCTGCACTCCCTGGAGATATTTTCCCTCCAGGGTGCCCTTCCACTGGTGCTTGTCCTGATCCCCTTGAGGGCAGCCAAAGACATGAAGATGGGTGGCCAGGGATGCTGGCAAATGTCATGTGAAAACACTCTGAAGTGGTATTCTGCAAATGTGAGAGAATTCCCCATGGGAATGGAGTAATGCCTCAATGGAGTAATGCCTCAGTATTTCTGATACTCTGCTTCCATATTAGCAGCCATATAGGAAAACAAAAGAAAAGCAAAAGCTTTGGCAGAGTGCTGGGGTGCTGAGACATGCCCTAACATAGTGACAGCTTGATCATCTCTGGCAGTTTTTTGGTTTTGGCTTTTTTTTTTTTTTTAAACAATATATTAATTTTATATTTAAGTGTTCAGTACAAAAAGCAACACTTCCACAGCAAGGTTAAAGCACCTTTGTATTAAGATAGTAGGCACTTGAGGTTTTTCTGATGCTACATTTCTTTTGATTAAATGAAGTGGATTCTAAAGTGCTTTGCTGGCAAAAGACCAGATCTGTAGCAAGAATTTGAAAATAGTTTGTATCCTACCAGCTGCCAGGCTTCTGACTGATGGAAATTAAGGCTCTGATTTCCATAGAAGAAGTCATAATACCGAGGGCTGTTTTGTTTTGAATACTCTCTGCTGAACACTACATTGCAGCTGGAAACGATACATTAATCTCCCGGCCTTTCACTTATGGAAGAATAATGAATTTTTTAATCTGGAGTAATGTCCTAGGGAGCTGGCTGCTGAATAACTCATGGTAAATTTAGGTATTGCTAGAAACATATCCCACTTCACCTCAAGGAATCTGAATGGCAAGTGCCAGTGCTGAAGAGTGTTTCAAGAGCTCCTTCCTGGTTCATTTTTTTTTCTGGAATTGGCTCAAGTGACTGTTTGTGTCCTGGATTATTACACTTATTTAATGGATTATTAATGGGAGAACGTCTTAGAAACAGTGTTCTAATACTGCCATAGCATCTGCCTCTTCTCTGTGGTTGTGCTCAAGAAGAAAAGTCTTAATCCATCTTCACAGAAAAGATAAAAATTATGAGGATTTGAAAGTTTTAAATGCATTGTTTAGTGTTGATGTTCTCAGGCCAGTAAGCCTCTTGTATCCTAAGACTTTGCCTGACATGAAAAGATTTCAAAATACCATGTTTGTTCTATCTGCAAAAGTACTTACATCTCATGGTCCTTACTGAATTCCCACTAGAAAAGTTTAAACAAACAAATAAATAAAGTAGATCTATTCCTTTATAAAAGCATTAGAATCTTTCTAAATCAACATTTTTCTAGGCAAATTGTTTTCTGGAATGTTTATTGCCAAGAGGAGATGGTCTGTGTCAGCATTTAGCACTTGTTCATACATTAGAAATGTAAAGATTTACAGATATATGGAACAACTTACCCCTTGGTAACTATTTAAGGTATATAAATAAGTAAATTTAAAATTAAGAGCAAGCTAAAAAATGTCAAGGAATTTACTTAACTCTTCAATGCATTTCAGTAGATAGAGATGGCCAGGATTTAAAAAAAAAAAAATCACCTCTTCTTTTGAACTGCATAGAAATAAAGGGTGATGCACGTGAGTGTTTTAGGTGAGTGTCAGGGTCTCGGTCACATGTAAATAATATGCTCTGTGCCACCTAGAGGCATGTTGGAATTGTTGCACAATCTGCTTGTAATTGCTGCTTTACAGCAAAAGAAAGGGAAACCACTGTGATGTATCCTGAAATGTTGAGTGTTAGAGTTGTTCCCCCTCTTCTGAAAACTCAGACTATTTTTACTCTTTAGTGTTTTCTTTTAGATTCCTTAGCATCTAAGTGCTAAACCTGATATTTAAAGAATTGTTCTATGTGCTTTCTGTTTCCGTTGTTGGAAAAGTATGTATACATTTCAATCTGTAATGATTTTCTTAATGAAGAAGGAAAGCGTCCTAGTGTTAGACCATGGGTTTGCTTAGATGTAGTAATAGATATTTAGCCCAGAGTAAGTATCAGTCTTACTGTTTTCAGATGGTCAAAATGTAATTAAATGTGGAAGTCTATTAAAAAGGCAAAATTAAATGCTGTCTTGGCAGGAGACTGAATGAGCAGTGTGTTAACTAAAGGGTCAGTTACCAATGCTTTATTTTATCCTACAAATGTAAAACTCATGTGTCCTCTCTGGATATTTATGAAATTTAACTCACTATTGTATTGTGGAAAGGTTTGCTGCACCATTTTTTTTTCCCCCCTTAAAATATACTAATTTTTTCTGAAGCAATGTAGCTGTAGCTGAATTTCTCTGACACAGAGGCATCCTCGTGGTGTCCCAACTTAGTGCCTACTGGCCAGGTGGTTCACATTGAAATCACAGTGATAATTTTAGTTGATTCCTTTTCTGTGCATATTTACTTTTTCTTTACTAACAGCTTGACCTAAACTAGAGTCCGTTTCACAAAAGGCTGTTCTGAATAATGCTAATTCTGGTGACCTTCAGTTGCTGCCAGCCAGCCCTCGATTATCACTTGCTGGTTTGGAGGCAAAAGAGCTTCTTACCTTTTTCTTAATCTTGCAGTCATCTCGCCCTTAATGTGTGGCCGTGGATTAAAGGGCTTCAGCTGCTCTCTAAGTTTTATGAAAAAAATAGTTGAATTCTGAAGTGCACAACCTGGTGCTGGCTGCTTTGTGGTGATTTTTTTGTGCCTCCAAATCAGTCTAATGGTTTAATTTTAAACGTTGCTTAGCAGATAAGAAGTCTTATCCTAAGAGAAATTAAATCCATGCTGACATCTGCTAAATTGAGTTTAACGAAAACTGCCTAAAATCTGTCACTTATCCAAGTCCTTTCAAGGGAACATAATGGATTTTGACATTTTTTGGGATGGTAGAACAAATTTATTTCTTGTTTCTGTGACTCGGGTTTATTAAATGAATGAACAAAATCAAAACGAGTACATTGAAAACATTCCTACTCTGCAAATCATTTATCTGTATGATTTCTTTAGGGTTTTCCTGGAGATATTGGTGTACCTGGATTAAATGGCCCTGAAGGTCCTAAGGTAAGATTATATTAAAACCTATGAAAAATAACAGTAAATAGTGTTAATCTCTGAGGAAAAGGCTCTGAGTGAGAGATGGACACTGGCATTATGAGAAGATGATGTTACTGTCAGAATGCAGGTCCTTTGCCTCAGGTATTTATATGAGGAAAATATTTGAATGTCTAATGCTGCCCACACAGTTCTGAGACTAATTGCTGTGTTAGGTGGAAGCATGTAACGGCAAAATAAGCTTGAGAAAATGCTTTGTAGCTAGAAAGGAGCATGTGTTTCAAATGTATTTAAATTGAATGCACGCCAAATGTATGCAGATCTTTGTATTACTCAGGTAACAGGTTCTACCTGTTAACAGGTTCTACCTCTAAATTGTTAAAAACAATTTTTAGAAAAAATAGTTGCTGAAGATACGGAAAATGTGTGAACTTGCCAGATTAAATTATGTATACAATTTAGATATTTTTACATATATAAGAAATAAAACTGTGCTCAAATAATTTAGCTTCTTCTCTTTAGTAGACTTAGATTTTAGACCCAACTTTGGCAGTAATTGACATGGATAGAGTTTTTGATGAAGCTTTGAATAAAAGCAGATATGGAACGTTTTTTTAATTGAAAATTATCTAGACTGATATGAAAAGTGCAGGTGGCTCAGAAATTAATCCAGAGGAAATAATAATAATAATTTTGAATAATAGACAAAGATGGACTACTTTTTGAAAGGCAAGTACCAATGAAGTTCTTCACTCATCAGCCTTAGGACTATTCTTACATTACCTTTTCTGTGCTAAATAGGCACAAGTATGGCAAAATGAAATCTGTGTATGAAACAAAGTTGAGCATCTTTAAATTATCTTTAAAAATGCACTTTTTAAAATTCATTCTACTTCAGTTATTTCAGATTTGATTAATTCAAGGACTAAAACAATAAGTCCTGTTATAAACTTACACCAAAGACATTGCCAGATCTCTCCAAAATAAAAGCACAGTAATGCAGCTAGAAATTAAGTGAAATTGTAGACTACATGAGGCAAGATGTCACATTAATGCCACTGCTCAAAGCTTGAGAAGGCTTCATCTCTGTAGAACATTACTGGGCATTTTTATTCCAGAAGGATTCGATCAAGTCAGACTGGAGGCAGGAATGATACTTGAATGACTTTATTTGGAGAGAGAGTTCATTTATTAGACCAAAATTATGGCCTTTTTTGACCTTTAAGTAAACCACAAGGCAGAAACTGGTGAATCAAAAGAACTGTGCAAGACAATATCGTTTGTCTAAGAACGAATCATACAGGTTTTCTGTGAATAAACAGAATGGAAATTACATTTTCTATCAGTAGACTTTTGAAATTCTGTAGCAGAGTACTCAAGAAAACATAGGATTGGGAGTAGGGAATAGTTTAAAGATATGATCTTTTTTGTACCTGGAAGATTGTAACAACACCTCCATGCCAAAGGTGGTCATTTTTAAGGGCCTATCAAATAATCCACTTGCTGAAGACATAGTATTTTCTCTATCTCTTTTCTTACAACCATGTCAAAAGCCTTTCACCAAAATGAATGGACTAGGAAGGCTGAGAGCTATGGGGCTCTGATGGGGCAAATTGAGGAGAAGTTAAAATGTGTTTCTAGAAGGTATCCACCTTAAATTCTGCTTTATTGCTTTGCTAGCTTGTTATATGCATGTATGCATAACGTTAGCAGCCTTAGATGAATGAGTTTGTCTGACCATTCCACTGGCAGTTGCTCTTGGGTTTCTGAGTTACCAGGATGTTTACCAAAAAAACCCCTGTGGTGATGAAAGATTCAGTCTTGGGAAAATACTAGCAGAGAAATACAGCAATTCTTGAAACTGCAGTTCAGATTTAATTGTCCAAGGTTATGCAAGGATGATATAACAGATCTACTCCCTGCTGCTCAGTTTCTTCAGTGAGATCATATGGTTGCACGTTATATCTGAGAAGTTTTTGGTAGAATTCTGTTGAATTTTAATATGTATGCTGCTGATTTGTTACCTTTTCACGGATTCCAGAGAAAAAGTTACTAAGAGGTGGACTACAAAATTTGAGACTCCAGGTTCCTTTGCTACAGAAATTACACAGCTGAACCACATTTGGTGCTCTCCAGCACATTTGGTATTAGCAACAAAAAGCTTAGACAGCCTGCCCCTGTCAGGGAGAGCTGATGGCTTACATTTGAAATGAAGGATTACCAAACTGGAAAAACTCTTATACTGCTCCTAGTACTGAGGGAGAAGGTCTGCATTACTTTGGAAATGTTTGGCTTTTGGGATTCCCTGCTGCTTTGAGTTGACTGCAGTTCTGAAATTTTCCTCCAGCTTTTATTTTTAGAAAACTGTTCTCACTATGCTGCTATTTT
This sequence comes from Regulus satrapa, assembly GCA_013396955.1. NCBI lineage: Eukaryota > Metazoa > Chordata > Aves > Passeriformes > Regulidae > Regulus > Regulus satrapa. Next base: position 76,767 of record VWZN01012750.1, on the reverse strand, counting down.
CCTCATGGTTTTGTTTATGCTTCTTCAGAAGCAATACCCATTTTAAAAGCCAAGAAAGCAGGGTAAACTTTATTTTTTAGCAGTTGGTGTGGGATAAATCAAATTTCTTGGAAGTTTAAGCTCTATTGAGTGTGATCAGCTCTCTCTCTCTCTAAATACCAGTAGAAGTTCTGGACTGTAAATTTTCCCCAAATTAGTGGAATAATCAAAATCAGCAAATCGGATCTCTCTAAATCAACATTCAAAGGCTTTATTATGTAATTTAGTCTACAGAAATTACTCAGCTTGGAAAGAATATTTTAGAAGATGTTTGATCTTGATCCACCACTCATTAAAAAAAATAACAAAACACAATTTTCTTTAAAAAAAAAGGGAATAAAAATGTTTTTAAGAAGTCCTGAAATAACTTTGTTTGTTCCCTATGTTATTCTTTGCAAGTATTTATGCTCTCTAACCAAGAAAAGTAAGAGGAAAAGATGGTCAGAATATGCTGACTACCACTGTAGTTTTTCCAGCAGTGGGTGTTGTACCATGGAAGAAGCTAAGAGCTTCCTTCCCCTGTTAACTTGTGTTTGTTTGTATAACAAATTTTACTAAAGTGATTATTAGTAGTTTCACCGCTTCTGGAAGGGATTGTCAACTGGGAAGTTATAGATGTGAAATACAGGATACTCCATTTGCTGACTCCTGGTTTTTTCCAGACATTTTGGCACACGTGTAATGACTACCTTCATTTTCTGTTTTTGCCTGAAACCCCAAGGAGGAGATGGAAATGTCATTTAGTATTAATATTCAGTTTACAATCTGGAACATGCAGTGGATGGGTGTGTATGGTAGCAGCGCTGCTGCCATTTCCACTGTGCAGTTCCATTGTCCTGAAATCCCTATCTCCTAACGGGCTTTGCTGTTGTTTTATTCTGACCATGAGAAAATGTCATTACTAACCACAGAAGAATATTTCTTATACAGTGCTGCTGAAACCCCTCCTGTCCCTTCTGTGGGGGTAGCCAGCACTCCCAGACTGATGGGTTCTTTGATGGAACTCTCTACCTTGTTCGATTTTTCTCTTCCATTTTACTTTGCCTGCTGAGTAAATTATAACTGGACCAATGCTTTGACCAGTGTCTAGACTTCAGCTTCATTAGTACACAGTTAATAAGGCTTAGACTTTCCTACCATTGCTTTCTTCAGAGGATAATCATATCTCTCCTAAAGGGCAGTTTCTTTGTTCTTGTTGCTTTATCTGATATTGTTAAGCTTAGGTTTCCCAGAACATTAGTATGTTTACACTTTTTTTTTTTTTGTACTATGCCAGGTCAAGTGCTTTTCCCAATTATCCCATTGTAATTGGGATGCCCGGGGTTTTTGATACACTGCTAGCTGCAAAGCCTTTTTAACAAAGTTTTGCAAATGTTGGTGTGAACAGTCATGAAAATTCTGAGCTGGCAGAGGTTAGGGTGCTTTATCTCTGGGTAGGTGATTATAATCCTAATAAAGTAAGGGTTGAAAATCACAAGTAGTTTTGGACAAGGTAGTGGTCTAAATTCACTTTGTCTTTTCTTTCCATTGTTATGTTGTCAGCATATGTTATTCTAAAGAATAACCTGATACAAGATCTGCACACTGATGATGCTTTAATCTTGATATGGTAGTATTATGGTACTATGTGCTTTACCTCTTTAAAAAGAGAGAGAGATTGTTCTATCATGTTCAAATATTTTCTTATTTCCTTCTCACAATATAAAGAGAAGAGTGCTTCAGATGTCTGTGTAGAAGTTTTTATGATGCTTGGTTTTCTTTGTCTGGCTTTCTATGGAAAATACTATGAACAGTGGTAAGATATTAGGTCTGCTGCCTCGGTTTTGGGTGGTTTTAATCCAGGTTTGTAAGAAGAGAGAAACTAGACCAACACGGTTGTCAGTTAATCTAAGTTTTCACTGTGTCTGTTTGGATGTTTAGGGAGCTCTGGGCGACAGAGGGCCTCCAGGGCCACAAGGCCCCAAAGGAGTTGAGGTAAGATGGCAAAATTATCCAGTTAAGAGATTATGTTTCTAAAGCTGTTAGGGGTTAAGAGGGTGGACACCAGTGGTTAGGTGCTGTCATGCAAAATTTGAAGTTTCTTTTGCATTTTGGCAAGTTTTTTTAAAGTTTTTAGCAGCCTTATGGGGCTGTGCATCCATTTTGTGGTTTATTTTAATTTCAGTGAAATCTCAGATAATATATGTCCAGAGTTAGATGTGGTTATTTTACTTATACTGGGAAGATGGGAGGGAAGAGGGTTAGCAGTATGGAAATAGAAAGCATATACCAACTTAATTAGTGTCCTAGATGCTCTTAAGGAAACATTTAGACCTCTATTAACTGAAAGAGGAGGGAGAAAGGGAGTTCTTAATCTTATGGATTTATCAAGTATTCTTACTTAGTCATCATGAAAATATAAGCTTATATCTTAAAAAGAATTAACATTAAAAAGAATTTAGTTGGTGGTTCTGAAGATAGACCTCTCCACTTGTGAGTAGCTAAATGATGAGCTTCTATGACAGATACTGGGTGAGTAAAAGTTAAAAGTGGCAAAATGGTCTGATTCCAGGTGTTCCTATCAGACTTGGGCTCAGAAAAACCCATAAAACACCTAGGATGATATAATAATACGCATTCTTATATCCAGACTTTCTTTTTTAAAACTTGTCATCAAGGTCACTGAAGTCCTGCTTTCTTTTAGGGAGAAATAGGACCAGCTGGACCTACTGGAGGAGTTGGCCCAAGAGTAAGTATAAGTAATTTTGTTTGGGCAGGCTATTTTTCAGTAGGAGTACTGCTTTGAAATGTGAGTTTACTGTGAGAAGTGACTGTGATAAAATGGCATCTCCTGAATGAGTATGAGTTTTTCCTCAGAATATGTTCAAAACATGGGAAGGGAAATGATTCTCCCTACAAAGGTTTTGAAGGGAAATTACTGCTGTAGTGCACAAAATATAGTGCTCCTCTGAGACAGATGAAACTGCCATGTGCTTCCTAGGGACTGAACCACCTGATATATCAAAATATTTCAGCTGGGGAAGAACCTACTCGGCTCACAGGGAGAAATATAAAGAATGTATGCTTTAAGAAAGCTACCAGGAACCTGGCAGATAGTTACTGCAAACAATAAAGCTGGAATGTCACAAATGCTGTTTATGCTGACATGTTATAAAAGATAGAAGTTTAAAACTATCGTCCAATTATTTTGTTAGTTATAAAAATGTACTATTGTCCAAGAGTTATTTTGGTGAACTTGAAATTTATTTTTAGAAAAATTCTGCACTGAAATGGATACTAACCTGCACTAGGGATTACAGAAGTGTCTCTAAGTTTACTAAATGCAATCTGGTCTTCTGCCTTTACGTGATTTGATTATGTGTGGTAATCACTGACTTGGCTTTCATTCTGGATGACTTCCCACTTCTTGCATGAGTTTGAGAGTCTTTTACACTGTTTTCTGCTTTTCAAGAGAATATAAATCTATGTCATTTTTCCTGTTCAGTAGCTAGTCAAGACTGGGAATTTTCTTTCTGTTAAAATTACTATTAAAATATTTATTTGCCACATAAGTTATGTGTTAAGACAAACAAACAAACTCATACCAAACAAAAAAAGAGGCAAAAAACCAAACACAAAACCCTCCCACAAAAGTCTCTTTGTTTTTGAGCTGAGGGAAACATGCAAAAAATTAAACAGAATTTCAAAACACTGTAACTTAGTTTAATATTGAGTTTAATCTATCTGAGCTTCTGCCGAGAGCCTCATGGAAATTTTTATTTTGGCTGCATCATCCTTTGAGTCCCCTCCTTGGGCAGGGCTTCATGGCTGGACAGCAACTCCCATGTTGTGTTGTGGCCATTGGAAAAGAAGATGCTCTAGTGGGTGACTCACGGGCAATGAGATGTCTACCTTCACCTCCTCCACGTCACTGGGCATGCACAGGCCACCGTCAGTTGGTGTCAAAGTGACCCAAAAGGAAAAAAATTGTGCAACCTAGCAAACTGAAATATTTTTAATCTATTTTGGGTCAATTTGACCTAAATTATTTGGGTTTTTATTTGTCTCAGTGGGAAATGTGCGTGCCATTGGCATGTCTTTCGGCTCTCTGGTTTCTCTCTCACAAGAAGTTGTTGGGAGCAGAGGATGTGCATCTGCAGTGAGCCCCAGGGTTGCTGTCTCTAGACATTTTTAGTAACTTGCTGGCTAACATCCCCTCCTGAAATGAGAGGTAGAGGAAGAGGGAATTTTGCTTGATGGGCAGCTCTGTGTGTTTTTCTTCCTTGTCCAGGGGCCCACAGGCTCTTGCCTGGATTCTATGGCTTCTTTTGGCCCCAGCTGTTTCAGGCCCAGGCCAGCTTGTTTGTGCTGCTGCTCTGCGCTCTGCTCCCATCTCTGCTCATGCTCGGTGCTTCTCTCCCCCACATAACACACACTGTATTTTATTGGTGAGAGTCACAACTATGGCCTAAATCTCAGGTTGTGTAGCAGGACTAGGACAGATGTGTTCAGCAGCTGATTGTTTTTTAAGTTGTGCTTCCTTGACTGCAATTTGATGTTCATTTGATTTACATGGCCTTTGCTTTCGTTTTCCGTGGAAGGAGTTTTAAAAAGTGAACGTTACATCTGAAAGTGAACACTATCACAACTGCGTTGTCGCTGCACTAATTAAATGGCCATGGGGTCCCTGAGAGGGACTTGGAGAAGTGGTCTGGCCACACGTCTGTGCAGACCTCAGCCTTTATCAACTTTGGAAGAGATTTGAGCTGAATCTGATAACATCATTTGATGTTTCATTCATTCCTTTCCAAACCTTCCCACCCATTCTGTTCCCAAGTCAACTACTTGCATTCTCTTAAATTAATCCTTCTACATAAAAGCTTTAAAAACTGTTTTTTTGGTGCTTGCCCATTTGTCCTGTGAAAATACAGGAGTTGCCACACTAAAGATGTGACACTGTTTATTCAGTTTCCTCCCACTTAACCCTCTCTCTCAAAGGCTATCCAAATATTAACGCTCTGTCAGCATAGCTCAGTAAATGCAAGCATTGGTGCTTTTTTTTTCTGTTTTTGTATCTTCATTGCTAGAGAAGAAAATGCCTTTAAAAGAGTGGAGATTTGTTTTAAACTAGAAAGTAAAAAGGAACCATTGCAAGTTCATTCCTTTCTGAGCTACATGTGTTAAACAGAAGCTGGAATTTATGTAGTCATAAGATGAGCAGTTTCTCCTGATGATAGTGGAAAATGTTCTCAAATCTGCCCCACACCCCCAGTGCAGTATTTTCTGGAAGTGCCTTCCTGTGGGCTGAAGGCATGTGGGAGGCTTATGGAGGGATTGAAATAGTGATAGTGAGAGATATTTATATTAATATATACACACCTGTACCTACCAGTTGTGAGGTGAAAGGAAGCACAGTTGGTTGCTGTTTCCTGAAAGAGAAGAGTAGAACTTTCAGTTAACATTTTAGGAAACAGACATTTCCTTTGGGATTACCCTGCCCTGGAAGAGTAATTTTCTCAGGGGTTTGCAAGCAGAAAAACAGCCATCCCTAGTATGACCTTCTGTCAGTGGCTTTTCCTCCATGTGTGAATGTACTGTATTTCTGCTTAAAGCCAAATCCATGTGTTTCAGATTGCTTTACCAGTTAAATCCACTTGTTCCATTTTCTGATCAACTTCCATCTGTTCTATGTCCTTTGCAGCTAGTACACAGCTGGGGAATGACAGCCAAGAAACCTTTACAAGCTGTAACTCCAGTTCAGTTCTAATATGACTTTAAATTACCAAGGTAGTTAATAGGGGCCACTATTTTTCTTTTGATGAATTTTACTTAAAACATTTTTATGTTACAATCCTGCTGTATAGAAGACATTAGGTTTCTTCACAACAAAGTAGTTAAACAACATGTAGTGACCTGCAGAAGCCCATCAATTGTTCTTTGTTAAGCCTTGTGGAAAGACGTGACTTGTTTTATCTACTTCCCTCAGAACTTCTCTTCGTAGTCTTTTCTCCCTGCATTTCTGGCTGTACCATATTTTAGTTCATTGGCAAAACCAAAACTATGTCCCTAAAGTAATTTTATTTGTTGGAATTTGTTGGGCAAAATGAAATCACTCAGGCAGAGAGAATGAGAGCATTAGAAAGGGATTAAGGGAAGTAATGGAAACTGCTAAGACAATATAATTTTAAGCCATATAGAGAATTTCTCAGATGCCCAGAAATTAACACACGTTGTGCTCTGAAAGGCAGGCACAGAGCAGCTAAAACAAAAGCACCAAATTAAAAAATGCCATTTCTTTTTAAGAAACATTTTATTATCTGTTGCTTTAGTTGCTCTTTTCTCAGGACAGCTTACGTGGAATGGAAAGCTCTTATTATGGACAGTGGCAATTCCAATTATTCTGTTTGCTGGAACAGCCGCTGGTAATTTCTTTTTAGCACAAATCTGCATGGTCTTGATACTGAATCATTAAAATGTTGAATTATTTTTCTTTCTCCAGTTGTCAGCCTCCAGCGATCTCAAGAGCCAGGTCCACTCTCCTGGACCTTGATTTGCTGGCCTAGGGCCTTTCCTTCAGAGCAGCTGGGGAAAGTTTCCCTAGGCAGGGCTGTGTTGTCCAGATAGCCAAATGCTTGGGCCATGTTTTATGTGGTGGAGGAAGTAAAGTATACTGTGAGGGAAAACAATTTCTTATAGGGGAGACATAATTAAGTTATAAACATCTAATTGAAAATTGAGGGGGAAAGCTTTCTGGTTTGTGTGCCTTTGTGAGTCTGTGTGAGTGGCGACAGAAGGAGGGATGCATGTTGTAAAGTGCTTCAAAGATCTGTCACTTTGTGGGTCCCTGCTCTGACTGATGTTGCTGTATTTCTTCTGGCTAACAGTGTTATCAGAGTATCATAGCAACAAGATCTATCCGCAGCAAAATGCTAGTGGAGAGAAATGAATTTTGAATTTCTTTGAATGAAGAGGAGAGAGTATTTGAGCTGATTTTTGTCTGGTTGAGGAAGGACAGTTTTGACACAGTCCCTGAAGCTTCATATTTTATTAGTGCTGAGCCTCTATTCTGCTGGAATTAACAAGGAGAGAATGTTCATTGCCTTTTTTTGTCTCCCTAATGTGTTTTCTCAAAGTGAAAATGAAATGTGTTTCAGTCTTGGATTGTGACAGTTTTTCCTCAATGGTAACTGCTGTAAGGCAATAAATATTTTGCTTACTGTTCCAGTATTTGATGAAATATTCAGCAGTGTATTTTCAGATACAGATTGCTAAATATATTTGCTTAAAATTTTTGTATTAAACATTACAAAACTTTTTTAATGCTCGCATTTTGATAAATAGATAAACTGGGATGAAATTATCTTTTTGAAATAAAATATTTACAATATTTTATTCTAATCCTTATTTTAGGGAAAGCCAGGACAGAAAGGATATGTTGGTGATCCTGGACCAGAAGGTTTAAAGGTAAGTTATGGTTTTATGTATGAAATAGAATGTCTTTGGAATAGAGTTATGCACAGATATTTACAGTGGCATACCAGTGAAAGAATATGAGCACACATGCTTCCAAAGAATATAAATGTGTATCTTACTGATGACTCTGCTTTCTTGCAAGATCCCATTTTGAAAAAGGAGAAAATTGTGCCTCTCTAGGAGACAAGGATGTGTGGGCAAAGACTACCCCTGCTAAACTGAAATTAAACAGCCTGGGAATGTGGGGGTGCCTGGGCCAAGGGGGCAACAAGGGACTCAGGGCAGTTCCCACTCAGGCAGGATTTCGGGAGTGTGAATGGGAATGAGATTAAGTGCTGCAGCTCAAAAGAGGAGCTGGTGGCAGCAGAATTCCCAGTGCTGATCTGCAATCAGTGTGAACAGTACACAAATAACTGTTCATCGGTTATTAGATAACTGAGATTATAGTCACAGCCAGATAATCAATAGTGCTTACACACCCAGCTTCCACCTGTGAGATACACAGCAAAATGTTCCAGTTATGTAACAGTGTTGTTTTGAAGAAGAGAATTAATTAATGCTTAATGATGGTTTCAAGATTTTGGAGGAACGGGGAGAAGTTTGTTAAAATGTCATTCAAATGTCAATTTTTCTAATATTGCATAATAAAATTACAGTTATTAATAAAGTGCACAGGCAGCATTCACTTTTGAAGCAGTAGTGAAATAGTGAAGGTCATTTGCTGAAAGAAAGATTTAAATAAATTAGAATAATTAACTTAGAGTATTTGCTGACCTAATGTGTTTTATGAGCACTTAATTGATAGTTTTTATTTTTGCAGGCATATCCTGAATACATTAGGGCGTCATTTTACCAAATCAAAATTAGCCACTGACGAAATTTGTTTTGATTCATTAATTTTAGCTTTTAAAGTTTTAATTGGCAGATGCAATTTAGAAAATAAAGAGGCTCCTAGGAAAACAGAGGACTTTAATATGCACATATGAAATATATTATTTTTCTAGTGAACTACATCATCTGTTTTCTACATTTAACAGGGAGAACAAGGAGACCAAGGAAACCTTGGAAAAACTGGTGAAGCAGTAAGCTTGTATTCTTTTTCCTTTAATTTTTCATTCTGTTTTATTTGAGCGTGAATGAATAATTTGTTGTAGACTTTGTCTGATGATGTTTGCCTGTTTTTGAAGCTATAGTATGTCAGTTATACATTTGTTGTCTTTGAGATTCATACTATTTAAAGAAATTTCCCATTTTAAGAATTTTCCATAATTAATTCTACTTTTCTCCCAATATGTTGTGTGGATATTGCAGGTGGTTGTAGGGGTTTTCCAAGGCACGTCTGTGTAAGTGAACAAGTGATTCTTTTCCAAATAAATCATTTCAGAGGCTACATTTAGCCCAAGATGGATTTTGCAGGCTTGTTCTGCCTATGCTCCATAAAATCACAGAGCTCAAGGTGACCTTGTGGTGACACAAGAATGTAGTTCATCCTCTCCTGCCTAGGCAGGATCTGTTGTCTTTACATAATTTCTAACAAATATTTGTCTAACCAGTTATTAAAAAGCTCCAAGACCAGGGCTTCTCTATTTTTTAAGAATTTTTTAAGGTTGTGTAACCTGATTCCTTTCTGCTGGAAACAGCATTTTACATTTGGTGGTTGTTGTTCTGTGCCTCTTTCATTCTTTCTTTCCAGGCTTAACAGTCCCAATTCAATTAGCCAGTCATGTTTTTGAGATAATTTAAGTCACATTCACTGTAGTCTGTTTCAAATTAATCCAAACATCTATGACTCCAGCCTACTGCCCAAGCTGCTAAGAATACTGAGAGAAAGGAAACATTGCTTCTTACAAGCCTACTTCTAGCATAGATGTGCTCACTTTTACAGTGGTATGTTGTTATTGAGATCCACAGTCTCCTTCATTTTTAAAGGCCTCATCTGTCTCAGTTCTTCCACTGTAGGTGTTTTTTAGTTGATAATTGTCACTGAAACATGCCACTTTGGAATGCTCTCTACTTAATTTCATCCCCATACCTTTTGTATTTTAAACTTTTGTCTGGGATTTATGAGCAGATGTGAGCTTGTTGGTCCATTCTTGAGTGACCCAAATCTTGTGTAGAACATGGTTAAATTGATTTTATTTCTGGAGGTAACATGTGCTGAGGAGAGATACCCCACACTGGTTTGGGCTTAGTGCTGTGCTACTCACATAAACTCTGTTATCCTTACTTGGCAGTCAGAGTTAGCTCCCCATTGTCTGCAAAATACTGAGCAGGTGGACCTGAGGCAACTCATCAAATGGTTGGTTACTAAAAATTTAACAAACTGCTTTTTGGGCAAATCCAGCTCCACTGTGCACTCTGGAGATTGTGCTCTGGGGAAGGGGACTGAAGCTGGACTCTGTCATTTAAGAGTATCTGCTTACACAGGAACCAACAGTGCCACGACATGCCATAAGGTCCCCTTGAAAGTTGTCCAGCATATCTCAAAGCGTAGCTTTTATTAGATGTGAATTCTGTTTTTCAGACTGTAACGTGTTATAGAAAACTGATAGCATTTCCTATATTATACAGTGCCACATGCACCAAATGTGAAAAGCACTCATGCACTCAAGCCTCATTAATTACAATTTCCCACATGTGATAGTTGACAAATTTATATGAGATACAGGATGGCACACAATACCTAAAACTGAAATAGTTTCTAAGTTCATAACTATTTCTTGTTTTTACCTGTGGATTTTAGAATGTCTTCTAATTTATGAACAAGTCAAATGAGCTTCATAGGTCGTTGATCTGTTGTTACCTTTGCATTATCTGGCAGCAGAGAATCAGTGCCCTCTATGTGATCTTTAGGGGGATAATATATTGAGGCCTTGTCACTGAGGCCAGTGGTGAAACTCCAAGAGGAGCCAGAAGCACACTCAACTCTTGGACTTTTCAAAATCCCTTCCCTTCACATTTTTCACCACTGCAATCTGTAAGAGTTCAGCTTTTCCAACAAGAATTGAAAAGTACTAACAGGAAAAAGATGGTTTTTCTCATATGTATAAAATGCTTTTCCAGACGTGGGTCCTGATGCAAAATATTCACTTCTGTGTGCTTTGGATGCAGATTTTGCTTCCAGCTTCTCAACAGCTTCTGCTTGTAACAAGTAATTTCTCTTTGCCTTAGCGTGCACATAGAATATGGACTTCTTAATTCACAGGTAAATCCATTCCCTGCTATTCAGTATTGGCTCTGGTGGCATGAGGACATCTCTGGAATCTAACATGCCATGCACAAAACAAACAGTTTGAAAAACCAAGTACAAGAGCAAAGTACAAGTGCTACCAACTGCTGGGACAGATTTTGAGGTGGAGTCCAAGAAAGTTATGGACTAAGGCATCTGGCCTTACTGATGCCTTGTGGAGTTTGTGTGCTACCTGGTGCTTGATGACTAAATACAAAGAGGAACTGTAGAAATAGCAGTAAAAAATGTGCAACCACTGTAGAGTTTATTTAATAGTAAAGGCAAAGGGAAAAACAAGTTCCTAAAAAGTTGATAATAAGCCAAATGTCTAAAGAAATTCTTTGTATTTGGTTTCTCCCTTCTGCACCACAACTCACCAGCATCCATTTTTTACTTGTCTACGGTTTTCTCTTTATTCATTATCTCTATAAACAGATTTCTTCAAATTATAGGATATAGCAGGATATGTTTAAGTCCGTGGCTAAAATATATTATTCTGGATTTTAGCAATGGGGAATCCATCACAGCATTCCAGTTTTCCACATGATAACTACTGCGTTTCCAGAATAAGCTATCCAGAGATGCAATTTTGCAATAATAAGTCCTGTAAATGCTGAATTCATAGCAAATTATGCCATGACCACGTGTCTGTCTGCTAACGATATCAAAGGGTTGTACCAATATTTTTCTTCTGTTTCTTTCAATTTTCTTGCTTCCCCTCATGTAATTCATCTCCCGTCATTCATTAAAATGTCTGCCACTGCAGTTTGAGGTGCCAAAATAGTTATTCTTTTCTGTAGCAGCTTTCCCAGGTCTTGCTTAATACCTGCTTAGGAAAGTACAGATGGCAACTCTGTGCATCCAGGGAAATTTCAACAGCAGGAGATTGAACTATAACACTTGGTTAGTCAGCCTAGCAAGGTGGAATATGTGCTGAAATACAGCTCTGTCAATAGGCTAGAAGCCACAGCATCCAACATTTCTAAGGTCACATGAAGCTGCTGATTCTTCCGAGCATGTTTCTGCCAAAATGTTTCTGGATGCTTGTCCGCTGTGGAAACAGAGTGGACCAAATTTATGAAATGTTCTCTGTGCTCGTAAGCTTAAATGACACACATTGAAGAGTAGATCAGGAATGGGCCTGAAGTCAGACTTCAGACACTATTCCTTAACCAAGTCCTACAATGAAAACTCTTTTTTTTCTGGCTGCAGCACGGGTTCTGTTTGTTTAAAGGGGAATGGAGGCAGATTGAGGTGGGGCTGCTTGGTTCAGCAGAGCCCTGAGCTGTGGTGGAATCCAGCAGCTGTTCCTTGCTGCAGGATATTTGGTTAACTGCAGGGCCATTGGGTCCAATTGAAGAGGGATTGGTTAAGATAGCGAGAAGCAGGGGAACAGTAGACAGAGTGAATGTGCACTGCCAATGAGACAAAATCTTTTGAAAGCCATGCCAAAAGAAACAACCCCTTCAGCTACTGAGAAAATTCCCCTTACTTTTTGGGGGAGGAAAATCTGACTTTGCTGACATGTGCAACTGGATGATTTTTATTTTTTTTAATGCTTAGATAAGATGTTCTTCAGTGATGGAGAGCAAATATAACTAATGATGCTAACTTCAAGCATCTTATACAAATGATCTGTTTATTAAAATGTCAGGGGTGATTTAAGAAAATTATTTATTGAGTTATTCAGAACTCATCTGAACTTGAAATAGGATTGAAACTTGTTTTCCAGGATTGTTTTTACTGTTTGATAAATGCTAGTGCTTACCTAGGCTGTGCCACTCTGAATGACTAAGTACAAGTTAATTCCTATTTTTCCTCGCCACCTCTATTAAAGGAATTCAGCCTGTACACTTCTGAATTAGAAATCCTTGACATTTATACACACAATGAGACAGAGTACAAGGGTAGAACTGCCAGCTGTAGTATGTGGAACTGGTATCAGAAGGCAGATTTCATAAACAGAAATCCTGGAAAAATAATCTTCAGAAATTACATGTCAGCAAATTTCTCTGGTTGCACATAGTTTTTGACACAACAGAAGGAAACCAAGTTAAAATAAGAAGTGCTTTGCCATGGGAAGAAAACCAAAAACCTTACAGTGCAGCAAAGGAAAACCAGCGATGCTCAGGCTGTTGATGGCAGCTCCAGAGAAGGCTGCAAATAGTCAGCAGGAGTCTGTGAAGGGCAATAAAATATGCAGTCAGCCATGTGCCTTGTAGCTGAGTAGCTTTTGGGAGGAATTACAATAAAGCAATTATTACCACATCTATCAGAGGGGTAAAAATTAGCTGGATTAGGCTCCAGGGATGCATAATTCAGGGAGAATGGAAACTGCACTTTCTTTTCTTGAAGAAAGGATTAAGTGAACTTCAACTGATGTGTTCAGGATGCTCAACAGAAGGAGTTGTTTGAATTATCCTGAAAAGTCCGGGCTTTAGGGATATACAAAAGAGAATTTTAAACCATAGGCCAAAAGATAAGTCAATTGAGGAAAGCCTTTTTTTTTCAAAGTCTGGTGAATGCATGGGACATTGCCAAGGGCTTCCAAAGAAGGAACTGCTTCAGCTGCTTTCAGAAAGCAGTTGGATAGAGATTATTGTAAGTTCTGTGAAGAACTCAACGGTGAATGGTGATAAAGATGCATCTGATGTTGTGCTTCTTGGTTTTACCCTACGTGACCTGATATACTGTAACTCCTGCTGAGAGGAGAGGAGAAAGGCGTTCAGTATCTAGGAGTTAGCTTAGTGGCTCTCTTTATCATTTGGTTTTAGCTAGAGGAATATACCTGCACATGGTATCTGCAGTTTAGCTTCCAAGGTTTTGTCTCTGAGCACATCCTATGCCACTTTGTCAGGCAGCTTCCCTTAAATGCAAGCGCTCCTCTGCAGGTGTTATCAAACAGAATTTCCCTACACTGGAAGCAATGTTTAATCCATTTATTTATTTATTAAAACTGCTGTAGTTTAGGTGATTGATGCCAGTACATTTTGCTTTTCAAATATCCAGGTAGTTGAATTTTTGAGTCCTTTAAAGAATTGAGTGAAATATCAGCTGCAGCATACAAATACGGTGCATCTCTGCTCTTATTCACTTCCTCCATTTGCCATAGCAAATCACAGATTTTCACTCAGATTATCACCTCTGGTTGATTACCAAGTAACTTTCTCAAAAGACAGAAAATGAATTGAAAAATGTAATTTTGACCAGATAGTGTTTTAAATGTATTATGTTATCTCATTAAATGAAGTTGAATAAAAATATTTGAGAATGCTGAATAGTAAATGAAATAACACTGAATAGTAAAGTTTTCAATTATCGCAGAAGAACACATTAAAGTAAAACCTGGCAGGTAACTGCTGCCACGGGAATGTTTGGATTAACTGTATATTCATTTCTCACTACCAGGTTTTTCAGTGGATTGCTGTATACTCGGGTTTGCATTAAGTGTACAATGTGTTTTCAATTATTCAACTACAGTCCAGTTTCTAACACGGAACACATGCCCTGGCAAGATGTTTTTGTCTTTCTCAGGCATTTGTTAGTTGTGAGATCTGGTCTCTGATTAATTTTCTAGAAAATGCTCCTGTCAAGAGGGTTTCTAAAATGTTCTTATTATGCTGTTATTGTCACTGGAGACTTTTACACAAGTCCTTGTAAATGAAACTTGATGACTATTTTTTTAATAAGTTGCTGATTTTTTAAAACAATCACTTCAGGATTTTTACTTCACTTTTTTGTTTTCTAATACATTCAGTTTTATCTTTGGAATCCACCACTGCTCCCCAGAGTACTGAAGGGATGCTGGAAGACATTGATTCAACAGATCTGCTGGACTGGATTCGTATTCTTACATAAGATGGAGAGAGAGTTGAAATCTCAATCTAGTCCTAGTAGCTGGCTCTTATGACAAGCCAGTCCAAATCTGGGATTTTAAGAGACACATGATCTTACAGAAAATCTGTAGGGAATGATGTAGGGAAAACATCACTTTATGGCTAATATGTTGACAGAACAAGATGTTTTGCTCTCTGTACTTTCTTTTCACTGAATTCTACTAACTTCGAAAATTCAAAATTCTGTTCCTAAGTAAGGTTTTTGGCTCTCTTTCCCCTGTATATACCAGCCCTAGCATTTTCTCAGTCTCAGACACTTGACCTCTGTTTTGAATAGAGGGGTGGAAGAGCATTTAGTTAACCTGTCATTAATTTCTTTCCCCTTCATACCCTCTGAAGTCCCTGTTGCTTTTAGCATTTCCCTGGCTGCACTTCTAGTAATCTTGAATATTGTTTCACTTTCCACAGATATCCAATTCCAGTTATGTCGGGTTTCTTTTGTATCTTTTGCCAATATAGATGCCAGTAAAGATGCCGGTACATCTTTTGTATCAACCTTCTTAGTGTTTTTGCTGTTAATTTTCTTAACTACTTTTGAGGAATAGCCAACCTATAGGAAGTTATTTAATAGCCAGCTTCTGTCCTTGCTCTGGAGGGTGCCATAGGCTTGCCCTAATGTGCTAGGGAATACAACAGCACATTCACAGTTGCTGCTTCCCAGTCACTCCTGCTCTTTCAGCCCGGAGCAACCAAATAAGGAAGACAGTATTTCTAAATTGAAAAGAGAATTTGATCAGAGGCTGTCTATTAAATGGTTCACTGCTGGGGCAAGGCACAGCTCCCCATCTTTCTGATCAGCATCTTCAGTCCTGTAAACAGTGGCATTGGGTGGGAGATCAGGGGTGTCTCTGTGGAAAGAGAATAGGTCTGAGTTTCACCTTGGCTCTAATTATGTTTTCTGTCCTTTCTAGAATAAGGGAATCAAAGTGATTAGTCTTTGGCATTTTGAAACTGTACCTCCACACCTCTTACCTTGATAAGCAAGAGTACAGGGTAATTCTTTGTCTCACAGATTTCTGCCTGCTCCTGGGGCCTGCTCTTGGCACTGACTGGGAGCCCTGGCTCTCAGAGTTCATCACAAAAGTCCCTCATTGCTGCCAGTGACGTCTGGGCTGTTGCCTCAGTGCCAGTATCACCAGGACCCATCTCTGGCTGCTGCCAAGGCAAGAGACATCGCAGTTCTGACATATAATACACAAGTTCCCACACGTAATATATCAGTCCAGCTGCCATAGACATCTCTGCTTATCTCTTCAGTTTCTTCCATAAAGTGATTTGTGCCAGTATTGTCAGCCTCAAAGGTAGCTGTATCACTGGCTCTTTGCCATATATTTAAACTGCAATTTCCAGCCTAGCTAGCAGACCAAGAGAACAAGTAATCTTAAAATCTACTTACTTTGCACCTGTTCTGTGAAAGTACTTGAGCCTGAACTGTATTCAAATTATACAGATAAAGGCTGCATTTTAGATTTTTTAAAGTAATGCCTCTTTTTTTTGTTTGAATCATGCTTCAGAGCCAGTGTAGTGGTACTTACTAATGTTAGTTCCTTTATGCATAAAGATGGAAATGCCATTGAGTGAATTGATGTAACTTTCTTTTTCTTCTTTTTTTTTTTTTTTCCATTTTTAAGTGTTAGACATTTTACAGTAGTGTATTATATCACCACTGGGAGCTTCCACATTTCTTCCATGTTTTAAAAGCAGTTGTGCAATGTACTCTTAGTACTTTTTATTCAAGCTCAATGTGTCATATTTTTTTCAGTTACAACCTTGCACTGTAGTTTCTTTTTCTTTTAGGTTTCATAATAAAGTAGATATTGTAAGCACTGGGAATAAGGTTTTTAAAAGTACTTCCTCTCATGTTTCCCATCCCATATGGTCATACTTGTTCTATCCAGTGGAAATTTGTGAGAGAGCCTCAGGAGAGAATTATTTCATTTTGAATGCCTGAAAGGGCTCTGATCCTCTGACTTCAAAGACATTTGAGGCTACTACTCTTGAAGGAAAAATTCTGACAACACCTGATCCAATATAATTTTTGTTTTAACTGCATTTTACTTTGTCCCACTGAGTTAATTCCCTTTGAAATTTGTGGTCAGAGTGAAGCACTAGCAGAGCAATTATCACTTTTATTTCTATGTTTGTCAAGATTTCAGCGGTGCAAGATGGAGCTGAGTGGCAGATGTAAGTTGCTAGGGTGGTATTGTGATGAAGTGGATGTGATTTCCCTTCTGGCAGAAGCTATTTGCAGTTGGTGTAGACATGCAGGGTCCTTCTGCCTGGCTGTGAGCCAGGTTAACTCTTGCAGCCCTCACCTTCCCACGGGTGCTCTTAGACATGGGGCTCTCTCTGATGAAGAAACGGGCCCTGCTCTTTGCTGGAGAGCTGCTGACCATGAACTAGTACAGATGTCATGCAAGTAAAAGTCTGCTTTCTTTTGATGCAGGGATCAGCTGGCTTACCTGGAGAAGCTGGGCCATCTGGAAGCCTTGGTGAAAAGGTATAATAATTATCTGACTGCTCAGCAACTTTGATACCCATTGGGGTGATAAAGTACTGGTGAGAGATCATTTATTTAGCACTGTTAGAGCTAATCTTCCTGTAGCTATTTCAGAGCATGGGGATGTAGTAACTGGTAATCCAAATGTTCTTAGTTGAGGTATGTGTCTGACATCCTTGGTTTTACTTCACAGTTAACTTAGAGCTGATCGGTTTGATACCACACTTATATCACTTTACTATACTGCTATTGTTTCAGAGAAACTGGCATGAATTATACTTGTTTTATACAGTACTCACTGATTTTGCACTATTACATAATGAAGACAAAAGGAGAAAGGTAAAACTTGGCTTTATACGTTCACGGAATAAAAAAGACAAGACTGAGTTTTGTCTGCTGTGCTGTAACAGTTCTGTTTGTGAAAGCAAAGTTTGACAGACTCAACATGACTAGAACAGTATAAATAGCTTAAGTGCATTTGACATGGTTTTATTTAGGTGAAGTATTTTAAAACTGAAAAACAGGAAACTATTATTGGACTGCAGGTCAGCTTCAATTATGATAAAAACATAATTGTTTGTCGGAGTTATGCAGCAGCATTTGTGCTTCTTTCCTGCAGGGCTGAATTATTTCACCTAGACTGGTGACTGCTACTGAAATATTTTATTGAGAAAGTATTAATGTTTTACAAATTCCATTAAAATCTGATAATAATTTATATCATTTGTGAAAGCAAATACATTGGTGGAAAGCCCTGCTTTAGATTTAGAAAAATCTCATATGGTTTTAGTCATAATATCATCTTAGAATTTCATGTCAAAGGATTCTTATTCTTCATAATTACACTTGGTCCAGCAAAGACTTTTGTGATTAGTTTAGCTAGGAGGGGAAAAGCAGTAAAAGAATAATTAATTTATCATCAGCAAATGGAAGGAAGCTTCTTCATGGTGCAATAACTATCCCTGCTAGGCTGTTTCTGTAGAATTTATTGTCTTCCTCTCTTATGGATTAGGTAGTGCAAGTTAAATGTGCTATGTGGATTTAAATGACAAACCTATTTCCAGCATAATTACAGTATGCAAAATAAAATATTGTGTTATTACTATGTCATGTTCACTATTTGTAATAAAAGTGTCATCTTCTGAGGGTAATCTATAGCTAAGTCTGATATTTGGGCTGTCTGTGACATGAATGAAAGGTCGAAAGGCATGGAACACCAGAAAGAGACCCTTCCTTCTTCCCCTACTCAAGTTGCTTCAACAGCTGGTGAAGGGCTTCCTTTTAGATCTGTGCTTTCCTAACACATACTGAAGAAAAGAGGAAGAGAGAACCAGAATTTCCTGTTTTCTTTGTTTGCTGTCTTGAGTTTTATGGATTAAGGAACATACTATAAATATGATGCATCCCAACAGGGAGAAAACAGATCTTAGAGCAGCAGTTCTGTGAGACTGATGTAGCCAAATCTGTTGTTCAGTCTTCTAGGAAAAGAGAAGACAGAGAAACTCAGGTTTATAATTTTTTTTTTTTTTTTTGAAAGGTGGATAGGCTTGTAGGAGGAAGAAATGCAGAAATTTTAAAAAGAAGTCAAAAAAAAAAGGGCTCAACACTGTTTCTGTAGGGCAGTTTCGCAACCAATACTGTGAGGCACTTCGAGGTATGCTTAGTGGACATGGAGAAAGGGGAATACTCAATGTTCTTTTCTTCT
>VWZN01012750.1:26250-57917 GCA_013396955.1 Regulus satrapa | reverse complement strand
GGGGAAATCTCAATTTTTTTTTTTTCTCCCGCTTTTTTTTTTTTTTTTTTTTTTTGCCTTTTTATTTTTTTTATTGTTAAAAAAGGGAGAGCGAGGCAGTCCAGGACCTGTAGGTCCACCTGGAGAAAAAGGTGTCATGGTAAGTTACAAGTAATGCAGAATCCACAATTATGTTACTTATGCACTTTAGTCTCCAAAACAGTAATAAGTCTCCTCATCCTTCTGGCTGTGCTGACCTTATGGGGGAGTGGTATTTATGATGCATAGTTCCTACAAAGTTTTATTTTATAGCTTTATCCCCTCTGTAGCAGTGATTTGCAAGGTGATGATCTGCTGAATGAAATGGCCGAGCAACTGCATTTTTGAGAAATGGCTCAAAGCAGCCTCAATAAATTAAAAGGAGGGAAAGTAAAAGAGCCATTTCCTGTGTGAACTGGGGTAACCCAGGTTGTTCTAGTAGATAGACTAGTAACTAACATCACCTCTAATTCTACTGCCCAGCACTTCCCAAACAGCTCCTGGGTGCCACCTTTGTGGGAGGACGGGCTTCCTGACAGCACCACGTGTCCTAAAGCAGGACACAGCCCTTCATGCAGCCCCGAGGCCATGCCAGGGAGGGGTCCTGGGGTACAGAAGGGAAGGACCATGCACTTGTGCCCACGGCCACGTTCTTGTTGAAGTTCTCTAGAAAGGTCTCAAGGCTTAGCTGTGTGTTTGCCTGTGAGCACTGTGAAAGCTCCAGAGTGTACAGAGAGCACCGCAAGGTTTAACTGCGAGGAGATGATGGAGAGTTTAAG
Source organism: Regulus satrapa (assembly GCA_013396955.1). Lineage (NCBI taxonomy): Eukaryota > Metazoa > Chordata > Aves > Passeriformes > Regulidae > Regulus > Regulus satrapa. The sequence continues at coordinate 57,120 of VWZN01012750.1, read as the reverse complement.
TGCAACATAGTAGGGGCTGCATCCTTCTCCCTCTGGCACTGCTGTGGCTGGCAGGGCTGACAGAAACTGCAGATGCAGGCCTGAACATGGTGCACTGGGTGGTGTTCTCACCATCGACTGGGATATGATGTATTTGCAGTAATTTCTCTTTGGACATCCATTAGCAAGGAAAAGACTCTGAGACTCAATGAGTCATACAGAGCCAATGATTTTTTGAAGCTTTCTGTCCTTCATTAAGTCCCTCTAATCTAGATTTGCCTTCAACCAGCTGCTTTTGATCCATGAAAAAATTCTTATTAGGGTGATTAATAAACAGGGATTAATTAATATAGCATCCAGTCTCATCAGCTACTTTTTGTGGACTGTTATTAATGCTTATTGCCATAGGTAAATCCACTGAAGTCATAGCAGAGAGAACTTTTCCCAGTAGTAAGTCATTGCAGTCCTCAGAGTTTTCTTGGCCAGGTCTGTCTACACCACAATGTGACCACTTTCTATTCCCACTGTCACAGCCTTCTCAAGAGGAGTTTGAAATTCATTTAGAACTCAGTTTTGTTTCAGTACGTTTCTGCCAGCTAATGCCTGTGTGGGAAAGCTTCCTAGCCTACTCTAATGGTTACTAGGATATATCCAATTAAGCATTTAGTTTTTAAATAACATTTGGGGAACAAATTTTGCAAAATTAAATATTTTATTAACTTACCTCCAGTTATTCAGGTACATAACTGAATTTATTACTGTTGCTATAATAAAAAATGAGCTAAAACTGTTCTGTCTTTTCTATGTTTATTTTAATTCTAGGGCTATCCAGGACCTCCAGGAGGCCCTGGACCTGTGGGGCCAGAAGGATTACCTGTAGGTATAGAGGGGTGCTTTGGTTTGACATTAAATGAACTATTTTCAAATGTCTTTTTGCTTTGCTGAAGCTAAGAATGGTTTCTAGTTTGTACTGCAGTCTATAAAACTGTTATGAAAATGTAGCCATCCAGACAGAATCTGTTAACTTCTTTTTGCCAGGATGGTCTATGAGAGACGGGAAAATAATTACATGATTTACTCATCCATTTTAAAACCACTCCATTGAGACAAGTAGGGAAATAGAATTTTGCAAGGATAGTTAAAAATTGAATAATATTTTAAAATTCCATTGGTGCCTAATGTAGTGTAAATATATTCATTATGTGTTTAGCTTCATTGTTAATAAAAAATAAATTCTATTCTAATATGCTGTGTATAATTGTTATAATTTGTCTAATGTGCGTCTTCAATACAGTTAAAAACTGAACCTTTTATCAGGAAATATTCATGCTTTTTAACATAATGTTTCTGAAATACAAGTATCTTCTAAAAATTTTGGGATAATAGATGTAGTAATCTATACAACAGTCACATCAGTGCTTTGCAAAAATAATGTGATAGTCTGTTAATTAGATTTTTCAAACATGACTGTAAAAACACGATTAATTGAATTTGAACCATGAGTGGAAGAGATTAGTTTGCATGTCTTGCATTGATTGTTGCTCAAGGTGCATAAGCCTTATAATTTTCAGGAGTCTGTGTTTAGAAGACAATGAATAATAAATTTGTTTGACATGTAGGGTCCTTCAGGGGCACGAGGACCATCGGGGCTGCAGGGACCTAAGGGAAGAAGAGTAAGTACTATTGTTCCTTCATGTTCCTTAGAGCAGAAAGTAGTGTGTTGCAAATATTAATCTGAAATATAACCCATTTACAGCTGCTCCCTTTGTCCTCTGGATTTGACTCTTCATATTGAAATGAGATAGATTATACTTGTATTTCCATGTAGGAAACGATATGAATCTTAATTTGTCCTCACAGTGAAATGGGCTTTGCCACTGGTTTCAGCTGAGAGCCAAACTAGAACCAAGATGACCACTTGGCTGTTTTCTGTACACATAAACATGCAAAAGTTGTTGTTTATAACTACCACTAGACTATTTCAGTGTTTTAAGGACCATTTTCTTTACTGACATTTAATTATTTGGAAGTACAATCAAAATCTCTTAAACAGTTTTGAGGAAGGAAGAAGTATAATCAGTAGATACTGTGTGCTAGAATCTTGAACCTCCACTTGTTAGATTGTCATTTCCATTTCACTTTTATCAGGGAAATGGGAACCATTTTTTCCACTGTATACAAAACACTAATCTAAAGCCCACACCAGTGAAGTGTCTCTCACCTTACCAACCAGCTTGACAGCATATCCACAATTCCTAAGAGGCTTGTACCAGTGAGCTCTTGTACCTAAGAGCTCATACCAGTGACTGGATCAGTGTGTCTTCACACTTCTGTTTATTGCTGATAAATTTGCCTGTATGATTTTGGCAACACATCATGGAGATTAAAGATCACTCAAAATAAGTCCCAAATATTCCAGGCTCTGTGGAAGTTTTATTTTAAAACTGTGGTTTATGCCTTTGCCTCTACCCAGCGTGACTGGGAATGTCTCATGAAAGAGGGTCTCAGAACAGACCCAGGTCTTCAGGCTCTGAGAACAAACGGTTGCTGAAGCCACTGAAAATTGTATCTGCTCTCAAGATCAAAATACCAAACCAAAAGTAGAATCTTATATAACGAAAATATCTGAGTGCCCTGAAACCTGGGGTTTGTCATCACTGGATTCAGAAAGAAAAGTGTCAGAACGCTGAGGTCTGTGTGGAAGGCCTCAAAAAAGGCATTCCACAGTCAGGTACAAAAGTTAAATGGAAGCATATGGAGATTTCCCTTCACTGTGTATGGAAACAAGAACGTATCCTCTTCTCACAGCTGGAATCTGTGGGAAGTTTTAGAAGCACTGACCCTCTAGTTGTGCACTGTCACAGAATAGAATTCCTTTACTTCATAAATTCTGGACCTTTCAGCAATAGTTTTGCATCCAAGATAACCCAGCAGCTTCCTTCTGTCTGAGAGTGTCCAGCTGTTCACTCTCCAGTACACCCAGGAGTTCTGGCCAGCTGAAGGCAGGCTGGCTAGAAGTCTATGGAGAAGCTCACTCTTGGGGGATTTCTGGGAATATGCTATTGAACACAGCACTAGCACTCAGCTCATGCTTGGGACCTGATGCACTTGGCTAGAATCATGTGGAAGGTTTATTACACTTTATTTCTTAGTGTTAATCTCTTGAAAACACAGAGGGAGAGCATTATTTTGTAGATTCATCAATGGCAGAATGACACTAAGGGTGAGAGTATCAGTCCTATCCTTCAGACTGGCATTTGGTGTTTTAAAGCTCGAAAGAAGTAATTTTTCTGCCCTTACTTTCCTGTTTTGCAGATCGTGAAATTTTGATTTGAAAATGCAGGTAAATGACACAGTGAACTGCTGTAAATTTGGCATCAGGCAGCAGTAATTTATGTCTCTAGCAGCCAGGAGGGTTGGCCCTGGTTTAGTGCTATCTCTGCTGGCATGAAGACCCTCAGCTGCCTCAGGACATCTGTGCTCAGTTTTAATGCAGGATATCTTTCATATTTCTCACAGCAGGGAATATGTACCTTAGCAAATTGTGTGCACTTGTGAAACAAGAATCCAGTGTGCTTGGTGGCATATGGGTAGCTGAATATGTTTATCTGTCTTAATTGTTCAAAGGAAGTGAGATTAAATTGATGGTTTTTTTCTAATATTCTTCCATTTCAGCCACCAAAAAAGAGAAGTATCTATATATTTTGTTTGTTATTTTTGCTTTTCTGGTATTTGAGAGTCAGGATAAGAAGAATAAAAGTAATTAATTTGTACTTTTTACTTTCTTAGATTAACTTTTCCTCATGTTATCATCCTAGTGTTTTCAATGCAAAATGTTCCATTTTAGAAACAGAGCTGAATTAATGCCAAAGAAAAAAGTAGTAGCAATCCTTTGGCAGCCTCCCTCCCCAGCTCTGTTGCAACCTAATTTAAATAACAGCAGACAGATCAAGTGTATCTCTCATTCTGTACTAGCTATAGTAAGAAATTGTACAATCCAATTCATCTGTGCCAATAAGGAGTCACACCATACTATTTATAGGAATGTTATGGTGTGCTTTTGTCAGGATATTAAATTGCCTTTCCCTTGGATTCCTGTCCTTTGTTCTGTGGCTGACTAAAGGAAGGCATGGCCCAGAGGGTCAGGTTGCTTTCTGTTACTTTGATTTCCATTCAGGGTTATATAGTAGAAGGTTGGTGTTTTAAATGGTAGATTTTTTCACTTAACTATGAGCAATCAGATCAGTTGTCATGGGCTGCCAAGGTGAGCTCCATTGAAATGGAGATCTGTGTGAATGCCTAAAAGGTTTTGGCATGTTATGTGCATAACACAGACAAAGAATCTTGTGCAGGACAGGCCTGTTTCTCAAACTGCCAGCTATGATCCTCTTTATGACTAAAGTTATGTCAGAAGTATGAAAGAAGTTGAAAGAGTTTATCTGGTAATTCTTAATGATAGAAGACAAATCCTAGAAAGACATTTCCGTATTATATGAATCTGTAAAATGAAAATATGTCCTTTTTGTTTCTTGAATATTGCCTCTTGATATTCTATTTTCTGGTCAGTCCTGTGGAGAATACACAGAGAGAAATGACATATCACATTTCTTGAAAGTCTGAGAAAATCTAAAGCTCTCCTGCAATTGCTTAACTTTACACTCTCCATTTCCCCTTTCCTTGTGTTGCTGTAGGTGGTTCCTCCATGGGTCTTCCTTGAACTCTGTCCCTTCTACCCCCACAGCTGAATGACTTGTCTTCATTCCATCTCAGTTTCTCCTTGTCCCTTCTCCTGTTCTTCAAGACATTTCAGATCAAGGGACAATAAACCTGCTAAATCTGCCTTGAATCTTCCTCACAACTGTTTTTGTGTGTGTTACAGATAGCAGTTACTGAAAAAAGTGAAGAATAGTAACCTGAAATTAATTTGATCAAGATGTTTAGCTTTCTTTAGAATTATACCATATAGCAATTCAACAGTTGAGTTACCCATTACATTATCTTAGCATGAGTCCCAATATAAATATATTTATAAAAGCCTCCTCCACCTTTGAAAACACCACTTGTGTTTGTTTCTAATCTCTGAGCATACTGAAGTCGCAGATATTTTTTCCTTCAGACTTCTGTATTGTTTGGTTTTGGGACCTTTCACACTGAGTGTCATGTGGCAGCTCAGTGTAGTCTTCTGTAGCCTCTTTTCCTCTCTAGCCCAGAAAAATGCCAGTAATTGATCAGTCCTGGCTTACACCAAACCAGAAAAGGTGGTCAGACTAGCCCAAGGGTTGCCTCACAAAAGCTGTGTCCCAAACTACACAGTATTTTACACAGCTCTCCCTGCCTGCCCTTTCCCCTTTTCCTATGGTTTCTGTGCTCCTTTGTGCTGGCCAGAAGTAGCAGTGCTGAAATGGTGACAGATGAGTTCTCTTGGGATATTTCTGTCTTTGCCAGGGGTTCTAGTTTTCTATCAGCTCAGAAGAAAGGCCTGTTCCTGAGAGGTTTTCATTTCTGGAGAAGAGCTTAAATGATTCTGGATACACACTGTTCCTCAGTTAACCAGTCTGCCATTTTCACTTTTGCTCCAGAGAAAAGTGGATGAGCACTCACCACATGTTCCAAGGGAGGTTTTATATGGAACAGTAAGTCCAAGTCAGAAAGAATAAATTCTGGAATGTTTTTTCTCAAAATATTCAAGACAGATATGGAAGTCACAGATATTTTTGCAGGGAAAGTAAACTAAACTAACTCAGACATGTTTCCAACAAAGTCATTTTACAAGCTCCTATTATCATTTAGAACAGTCTTGTGTCTGAAAATCAGTCATGATTTGATGCCCTTCACCATGACCCAAGATGTAAGGGTCTCTACAACTGCGAAATTCACCATAGAAATGGAGACTGTTTTCCTCTGGGCACTGCCATAGTGCTGACTGCCTTTGATGCCAGCCCAGACCAAATGCCACCAGGAAAGCTGTTATGTCTCATCCTCCCAATGCATACTGCTGTAAAGAGCCTGTCTTGATACTTATCTGGCTCTTCCTTTGAAGTGGTCATTAGTTTAAAGTTGTTATTAACTGGTTTTCATTTATTGTTCCATACCAAAACAGTCATGGTTTTTAGAATTATGGAAATAACCTCCTAAATCAGCATGGATAGAATATCCTTTTCCATTTTGCTCATGACCTATTTAAGGATTTTTCATTTGCTTGTAAGTTAACAGATTATCTTTGTTCATCTATTGTTTCTAAAAATCAATTTACGAAAGCATTTTAGCGTAGTCTAACAATAGAGCACAATAGTTCACAATAATAAATTGCCTCTAATCATGCCTCAAACTGGTTTACTAGTAGAGGAACTTTATCTGCTTTTTAAGAGTCCTACTAGCAAGACTAATTTTTGCGTATATATCTTATATCTTATAATGTGCTCAAAAGCAAGCACTCTGTATATACAGTGATCATCTAAATCCCTCTAAGCATGTATCTGTTGTGCAGTACAAGGTGGATGGAAAAAAATGCAGAAAATATCAGTGTGCCATCTGGCTCCAACAGACCCACTAAATGTTTTGTTTACATACTTCTCAAAAAAATCTTTCTTCTTAAATTCATAATTCAACAAACCAGAAACTTATTTTATTCTTTGAAGCTTTTTCTCACACTTGATGCACAATGAAAATTGGTTTCCGTGCTAACAAATGTTTCCCCTCTCCTAAAGCATATGTAACATCTGCTTAGTGACAACCAAAAATAATGCATAATTAGTATTCCAAATCACTTGTTCAATATTCAGGGGCCAAGAGGTCTTGATGGTCCTCCAGGAGAGCTGGGAACAGAAGGCATTAAGGTGAGTGTTTGCATTGCTCAGTACTATATAAAGCATTGAGGTAGAGCCTAACAGGTAAAAGAAAACAAACAAACAAAACCCCAGCCCATCATGGCAGAAAACACCATGTTCCATTTAATCCAAGAGATTGGAAAACTTCTGCCTCTTCCAGATACTTTGAGCACTTCTAAACTTGAATCTGCACTTTCTGTAGTTACCCAGCATCTAAACTCACAGTAATTTACCATGCAGCTTGTCAAGCAAATGGATGTTGAATTTACACATTGTTTGTTATTTGTCAGGGAGAAAGAGGTGATTCAGGAAAGAAAGGAGTTCCTGGGCTCATTGTAAGTATTGAGACCAGTCTCTGTAGTAAGCTTTAACACAGCAACTCTGACCTCTGAGATGTGTTTAGAAATTACTTGAAGTCAAGCATTGTCTTTTGTTATTTCTCTTTAACCAGGGTAAAGCTGGAAATCCAGGAGAAAGAGGAGATCAGGGTGCACTTGTGAGTATGAAATTCACTAGTAGTTCTACCCAAAAACATCCAGAAAATCTCATATTTTGTTTGATGCTTGTATGAGTGTCAAGGTATGAGCAAGTTTATCTATTTCAGAGCAGCTGGAAAACTCTGATAGTTTGCATTTAATCATGCAAAGAACCAGGGATGGAAGTGCAGTTTTAAGGATGAGTCCTTGTGACATAGAACAATAATTCCTTGATAGATTTGGGGGTAGGTGTGTGTTATCCATGTAGGGATAAATGTAGGAATGTGTTAAATGGATATCATGTATACGAGAAAATTCCTTATTTTAGAGCTTTTTAAAATGGAAATCTAATGTGCTCTATTTGAGGCTTTTTTTACAAAGTAGGTAATCAGTCCTAATTGTACTGGATTTCAACAAAGAGGGAAGCAGAAGAACAAAAACAAAGCAGTAATGGTGATGGTTTTATTCTGCAGTTGAAACACAAAATGTTGGTTGTCACCATACTTCTCTTGCCTTTTCTGCTCAGATTTAGGAGCTTGTTGCCTCACCTTTGACACAGGGGGTTTTCATCTCCTCTTCATTCACTACTACTTTTAGATGTATTTATATACAAATATAAACTGATGTATTTAGATGTATTTATATACAAATATTTATATACAAATATAAATGTATATAAATACACAGAAATGAATGAAGCAAAACCTCATTGGGCTGAAATGATGTGTAATAGCGCATTCATTGCAAAGTACAGGATACTGATCTATTACTGCTACAGCTACAGTTTCTAGGAGACAGTGTGGGATAGAAGTGCTATGAGAAAGGTTGAGCAGAGAGAAAAGTGTGCAGCGAACCTGACTGATTATCTAAAATACAGCTTGTAGGGCAGTTTGGACATAAAAGCAACACGTGGTTCAAAGGAGAATTACAAGGAACTGGTAAATGGTGGTTCAGCTAAGATTCATTTGCATGTAAAGCAAACTAAGGGAGGGCTTATTCAGGGCTCCCTCACCTGCTGCAGAAGCTGGTGATATGTCAATGCATGTCAACCAGAAAAAAAAAAAAAGGCTGCACATATTTCTTGGGTGTTTCTGTGTTAGTTACTATGTGAGCAAAAACAAGAGAAGAAGTGGTGTTCTCTGAGTACAAAGGAACTTTTTTTCCAGTGTTTTTTTATTTTCTTTTAATCTTCCAGGGCTTGCTTGGGCCTCCAGGAACCACAGGAGACAGGGGACAAATGGGAGAGCCAGTAAGTTGATCCTTATGCCTGCATCAAAGTTTTTCCATGTCTTACACAAGCTCTCTGACAACTCAAGCTCCATGTTACTAAGATTCAGTATTGCCAGCTGTGGTTAGGTAGGAATTGTGAGGTGATTATTCCAAAACTGCAGAGCTGGAGTCTGCCTCCCTTGTAACTTGTTCATGAGCAGGCCTGTTAATCTTGTTGGGAAGCTCTGTATAAGGGGTGCACAGCATAAGGGAGCATCACAGAGCACAGACTACGGTGTAATGTGGCTTTACACCACACTGAATGGTGTACATCTGTTTATATGTGTGTAAATGTATGTGCTAATACTTCAGTGATGGCTTTTTAAGCAAATATTGGGATTGTTGTTCAGGACCACAGGGGCCATATCTATTTGGCAGGTTAAATTTTCAAGAAGACACTGCTCTAATAAACCTTAGACATTCCTCTGCTGGATGGATTCTTGTTACTATATCAAAGCCAGGCTCACTTTCATGTGGCTAATATTATAACAGAAGGTCACACAGAATCTGCAGCAAATATATGCAATACACTGCAAGATATAGCTGTGACAGGAGCAGTACTGCAGCACCATCTCTGGGGGTAAATCAGGTTATAATAAATAAAGTGAAAGAATGTTTGCAGGCTTAGTGGGGTTTGGGAGAAGGCTCCCATTTTCTGGTGCAGAAATCTAAAGAGTTGTCAAAAATGGTGTGTTTACATTGCTTCTGGAAAGTAATTTTGCAGTTAGTTGCACATAGTTAATTTAAATCTTGAAAGTGAAGTGATGGTAAAAATTATGGGTTTTTAGTAGTATTAGTATTTCTTATTTTTAATAAAATTATTTCTACTAATCCATTGACTGACATGCTTACAGAAAGCAATTGTACATTTTGAGGGATAGAAAAACACCAACAAATTTTCCTTAGGATAGAATTGCATACTTAACTTAAGCTGTCAACCTGTAGGAATATGCCAAAATATTTCACAGAAAATCTGTTCTTACAATAGTTATCGCTGGATTCCTGTAACTTCATCTCTTTTATTTGTTGTATCTTATCTTCATGTTGCAACATCTGAGAGCCTTACAATGAAAGGTTTACATGTCAAATTCCTGCCATTTTCTGGCCAAGCCTGAATTTTCATATCAATAGCACTCCTGTCTGCCTTACCAAATCTAAGTGGTCTACCCTTGAGCAGCCTGCATTTCTGTTGTGCTCATCGTTATAGAAACTGCATATTCTCCTTCAGTCAGAAGAAAAACGTTTCCTGTGAACAGGATGTCTTTTCTATCAAGTGCTGAAAGGGTAAAATATCTTCAGAAAATGGTCTGCAGAGCTAGAAAGAAGTGATAAAATGGCAGAAGATGTTGCACAATGAAATGTGTGGCTCTCTTTTTAGCTGCCTATCCAAGCAGCTTGATTTCATCTTCTGTCAGCTGGTCACTATCCAGCTGCTGAGGTTTTTCTGGCCCTGTCACTAGTTGTACACAGAGCATAAAAACCCTAATTGTTGGTGGAGGAGCAAAGAAATGTAGGCAATTAGAACTATTTGTATAACAGGATTGATCTAAATTGCCCTCCAACTTTATCTACTTGTTAGACATTTCAGTGAAACCCTTTGCGAGTTCTCTGATGTTAATGGTTAAAAGGAGTCCCCATACTGCTATACGTTTTTGGCTTCTGGAATCTCAGGAGAAAGATACAGTACTGGCCCAGCAGCCTTATCTGAATGGTAATATGAAGATGTACTTGACTTGTGAAGAAAACTGAAGCTTTGTGACACTTGTCTAGTGGAATTTCCTGGAGTTGCTGCAAATGAAAATCAGTGAACTTTGTTTAGGATGAAGTGAATTCTCAAAGGGAAGTAACTGCAGTTTTCGTTGTTCATATGTAAATGAAGATGAAAGTACAAATATATGCATCTGCTGTGATTCTGCCAGAAATATGCAATTGACATTGTTACGAGGGAAGAGAATATTCACATTGTCATTGCCAGGTCATCAGGAGGAGCAAAACCATATGCACAGTCTGTAAGAGAAAGTGAAAAAAAAAAATAGAGTAAATATTTGTTTAAAAGGCTTCTATCATAAATTGAAGCAGCATCTTTCTTTTACTTGAGAATTGTAGATCAAGAAAATGTTTTCAATTTCGAATGTGTTTAGACACAGATGAATCCCAAAGGGATAAATAGATACAAACTTTCTTGAAGTTCAAAGATGGGTTATGGCAGAGGGTTGATGTGTCTTGACATACATTCACGGTGGGTATAGAATCAGCTGTAAGCTGTTACAGACAACTTCTACTCCCGAGCACACAACTCTGAGCCCAGATCTTACATGAGCAGAGAATTTGAGCATGGCACTTTGGGAAATGATCCTTGGGTGTTACTGCAGTAAATTTACTACTTACTTGTAAGGCTTATAATAAAATGCTTATGGTATAGTTATTAATATTACTAAGAAGGCTCCAGCCTTTAGTCTGTTATGCCTCAGTGACTGTTCTGTACAAACGCTGCTAAATCCATGGTGAAGTAGTTGTTTTCAGTTAATTCCATACCAGACTGTAGGCTTTTCCACAAAGCAAACCAGACAGTCTAACAAACCTTAATTAAACAAAGTCTCAGCTAGTCAAGAGAAGAGCTTAGTTCAGATAATTTATTTTTGATCTAAAAGAAAATACATCTGTGCTATTATTTGAGTTCTGTTATTTCAGTGTGTCAAGGTTGCTGTTACTGTATGCCATCATAGGGCTTGAGTGCATTGTTGGATTCAGGAGGAAAGACAATGAAATACATTTCTTTATTCCAATTGGAAAAGTTGTGAAGAGACAAATTGAATGCTCTGCAATGTGATTTAATGTTAATTGAATGATGCATCCAAATTTTTGTTTAATGGCAGGGTCCAAGAGGACAACCAGGGGATGCTGGTCCCATTGGAGAAATGGGTTTTGAGGTGAGTTTTTAATCACTTATAGAGCAATTACAAATATTCAAACAGTTGACTATGCCTGGATAATGTTTCTGAAATATTTTTTATTGCCTGCAACTGACTTAAATATCATGAGCTAATGAGACTCTTATTTAAAGCTGTTATCAAAAAATTTCTCAAGTATCTGGCTTCGTCTGTTGTGAGCACTGTCTTTGGGCATACAGTCATGACATTTGTCATAGAAGAAGAATATTTAATTGAGCAAACAACTTTATTTTCGTTGTTGTTGGGTTTGTTTTTTTTTTTTTTTTAGGGGGGGGTTGTGGGTTTTTGTTTTGTTTTTTTTTTGAAGCATGGCTTTCCTTGCAGTTAGGCAGTAAAACACCAATAATCATATGTTCTTTTAAATTGTAGATAAAGGAAAGCAGCTATAGACAGCCTTCTTTCTAGGTTTTGTTTTCTACTTTGTTTTTAATATTTCATTGAGAGAAATGTGACAGAATGTATTAGCCACGTTTGTAATGAAGTACCTGAGGGATGAACTCACTTAGAAGAGTAGGGATTTGACTTATTCAAAGAAAGGCTCTTCCTCAGTCACCCCAAAATCCACACTTCTAACTATTAAGGTTTATAGGTAAACCTTACAGAAAGCAGCCTGATGCCATTAACTCATGAAGGACTGAAGTCTCCGAGAACAGCTTTGTTCTCAAAGGCTGTATCTACTTGGCTCCAAGCCTAAACAGAGATGAAGTTGTCAGTCAGATTTACAGAAGAGAGATGCTTGCTCAGCAGTAATTTATGGTGAAAGGTACTGCTGAATCTTCAATATATTCCTGATCCTCAGGAACTCTTTCTATACCCTCTTTTCTTTTCTGTTTGGCTCTAGGAAGAACAAAGAACTATGCTGTCTTGCTTTGTTTTTTCTGACCTTCATCTTTCCCTGTGTCTCAGGCCATTCTTGTGCTTCAGCTTTAGGTGTATTATTTAGTTGTTGCAAAATTATTACTTGTGATCATGTAACAGTAGCCTTTATACCATGCAGGGACCTCCTGGCCCTGAAGGAGAACCTGGTCTGCAGGGGGAACCAGGCACGAAGGTAAACATAGAAATTATTCTCTTAAGTTGTTTATATTTTCAAATTCGCATAAAAACAAACCAGAGAGAGCTGATGCATTAGCCAAGGTAGACAGTGATACAGGAAACAGACCATTAAAACATACTGTTATAGTAATGATGACACCATCAGCTGTAAACCCTGTCATTGTTACAAATATTGTCTTTTAAAATGCAATGATTTTCCTTGTGGCATCCCAGGGAGACGTTGGACCTGCTGGGAAGGCTGGAGAGCCAGGTGACCAAGGTTTAAGGGTAAGCTATAGATGCAAATTCTCTTCTGCAACAGAAAAAATATGTAACGAATGAAGTGCAGATTGAGAAATCTTGATTTATCAGAAGAATTCAATAAGAAGTTATTTTCTGATAGCCTCTTCTTTAAAATAATAATAATAAAAAAAAACCAACAGTGTAGTATTGTAGCAAGTTAAAAAGAATATTGATTGGGGAAAGGTGGCATGAGAGCTGCTCAGCAGAAAGGGACTTGGGGGTGCTGGTCAGCAGCATTTGAACATGAGCCAGCTGTGCCCAGGTGGCCAAGACAGCCAATGGCATCCTGGCCTGTGTCAGAAACAGTGTGGCCAGCAGGAGCAGGGCAGGGAATTTTTCCATATTAGTAGGGAAAAAGTAGTGCCAGCAGCCTGCCCTACTTGGTACTGGTGAAGCTGCACCTTGAGATGTGTGTCAGTTCTGGGTGTCATTTCAAAAGAGGACATTGAGGTGCTGGAGCATGTCCAGAGAAGGGCAAAGCTGCTCCTGAAGCACAGATGTTATAAGGAGCATTTGAGAGAGCAGAGGTTGTTAAGGCTGAAGAAAAGGAGATTCATTACTCTCTACAACTGCAGTGAGGTGGGGGTCAGTCTCTTCTGCCAGCTATCAAATGGTAGAATAAATGGCCTTAAGTTGTACCAGGAGAGGTTCAGATTGGATATTAAAAGTAAAATCTTCACCGAGTGATTAGGCATTGGAATAAGTTGCCATGGGAGGTGGTGGAGTCACTGTCTCTTGAAGTGTTTGAGAGGAATCTGGGTGTGGCACTTGGGAATATGGTCATGGTAGTGCTGGGCTGATGGTTGGACTAGATTGGTCTTGAAGCTTTCTTTCGATCTTGATGATTCTGTGTGATTATAATGTTGAAATATTTCTGATGGTAAATGGCCCTACAGTAAGTCTGTAAACATACCAATATAGTAGTTATCCACATAAACATGAAAGTTTCAGGACAGAATAGGTACATTTTTGAGGTTACTGCAATTACATGTTATATACTCTGAAACCAAACAAAATCTCAGTGCCACTGTCTAAATCTCCAGGGTTATATGGACATAGTGTTGCCTCATTTTTCTAATGCTGATCATCTTTTATGTTTTCTTGTATTGAATATTCATGGGCTATGACACTGAAGATAAATAACTGTAACAGCAACATAAAAGTTGTTAAAAAGATAATAAACATGTGTAAAACTAGTATGAGTTAGGAAATGTAGTCAATACCTGTTTTCAACTCTTTCTTTCTTTAAGGGTGAACCAGGGCCTCCAGGAGAAGATGGTGTTCAAGGAAAAGATGGCCCAAAGGTACATTAGGATTTTGTAGCAGATGGAAAGTACTCTTATTAGCCTAAGGACCCAAATCTCCTTTTTTATCCTAGGTCAGCACCAGATCATTGAGCCCACTTAGTTTGAACGTAGGAGGTCCTGTAAAGTACAGTTTTTTCTGTACTTTTTAGGTACATATCTACCTCGCAAGGCTGAACTGCTTGACAAAAAAAAGCAAACTTTACCTGAGTAGAGCTTTTGTCTGTGTGCTGGAGACAGCAAGCCCAAGGCTTGGATCGGTGCTGTGCCAGGACAGGGCATGTCACAGAGAACAGCCTCAGATACTTGGTGGTGGATGAGGCAAAATGTGGCTGTAGGAGTGTATGGATGAAATAGAAAGGGTTTTACCCTAACTTAAAGCCTGATCTAAATTTGATTGGTAAGATTTAAATCAGTTTTAGTGTGATTTTTTTCAACTTCAGCGATCCAGAATATTCCCTTTTCTTATGAACAAGTAATTCTGTAGCAGCAAGTTGACAAAGGGATGTTTGGGGTTTTTTTTTACTCTGTTTTAGGGAGACCCTGGAGACCAGGGACTTGTTGGAGAGGATGGTGAAAAAGGAGAGATGGGATTACCAGGAATTGCTGGGCCCCCTGGTGAACCTGGCATAATGGGAATTGCTGTAAGTGTTTCATGGTTGAAATGGACTTCTTGCTCATTTGCTTTTAGTAAACAAAGTTAATTTTTGTCCCTTTATTTTTGTTTTTTCTGTTTTTGCATGTAATTAGAGATGGCCATATTTAAATAAGCTTCCAATGTGGTACAGGATTGGTAGAGAGAGGAGACAAATGCATTTCCTATCTTAAATATGTGACCTCTTGGCAAATAATGATTCCTCACCACCTGTCATCCAGACACACATACCACACATACCACTGGAGCCTCTCACTTCAGATCTCTCCTCTCCAAACAGTATGGCAGCAAGCATACACAGATCAAGCAGTAGACAAGCACTAGAATTCACATGCAACCGTGTTTGATCAGTTTGCCCATTTGTTCTGGCATCACTCTCAGTAACTAAAGTCCATCCGTGAAATTGTATGTAACTTCTTCATGAGAATTAATTTTGGAGCACAGTTTCCAAAGCAAGTATTGTGGCTTTAAACCAGAGCATCTTCCCTTACCAAAATCATCATGGTGTCGTTTGCAGTCCTCTTACTGCCTTCTGTGTGGCTCTTATGTGATGGTGGGGTCTGACAAAACCTTAGTTGGAGCACCAGCTGTTCACAGCTGTGAGCACTGTCCACTCTGTCCTCTAAGCATCAGTGTTCCATTCTGCTGTCCTGGGTTCTTCACAGTGAACTACTTTCCTAGAGAAAGAAAAACTGTTCTTTTGGCTGTTGGCACCTTAGTGTGCTGCAGAACAAGTTTTGTTTCTTTGACTGTCTCTTTTGAATTGGTAATTTTGGGGAATATTGAAAGTTTCATATGTTGAAATTATTGTAAAACAACTCAACCCTGGCATATCTGCACTTTATGTAATTATTCTGTTGTACAATGAACAACATCAGCAGTGCTTCTGTGCCTCTGTGAGAGAAGCACGTCTGGCAATTCGATTTTTGGGAGGATGTGGTTAGGGAGGGATTTTTCACGTTTTTTCTCTACGTGTTCCAAAGGCAGCTGTAGAGCTGCCTTCTCTACTCATCCTCCCTGGCATCTGGGAGTGTACACATCACAGTTTTAGGTTGACCTCCTTCTAGGGATGCAGATGGATCATAATATCCTAGTCTAAACATGGAAATAATTTTCTGATAGCCCATTGTCTGAATGTTTCACTGGAGGTGAGGACAATATTGCATTTTCCTTAAAGAGTAGCTTACAGTACAACAAATAACCTTCACAAATCTGTAAAGTAATATTTTCTGTGTGGACAAGATTTATTGGGTCTTTTTTCTCCCTTATTTGCAGTGCATTTCCACTATTTTGATAAATGATCCCTGGTACTTGCCCACTTGTTTATGCTATAACTTGAGACAGCCCTACTAGCTTTCTTACAGACCCTGTTAATGATATTTTTCCTCCCACCTCTCTGATTTACATAAGCCACCTTAGTTATGCAGTTTGGAGCACAGGTTAAAGGTGTGTTTCCAGGCCTTTCTCAATCATTTCGTTTTCTCTCCCTAATAAATCTATAGGGCCCCGAAGGAACACCAGGAAATCCAGGTCAGAGGGGCCGTTTAGGAAAGAAGGTAGTATTTTTCATCTTCCCCAGTTCCCTTCCTTTTATCTGAAGCTCAAATTTACATTACAAAATTCCATTGAACCAAAACTATGCCTGTTTTGTGTCATGCTTCGAGCCAATTTTTTTCTCGTTAGCCATAGCAATTAGAATTGTCCTCATTCTGCAATCAATAACATTCAGGGTCTTAGGAGATTTAAATTTGTATCAGGATGTGCTTTTGCAACTCAGAACAGTTTCTGCTGTAAGCTTTGGCTAAAAGAAAACAAAACCATAATGGTTTAGCAGAGACTTTTTTTGTACTGTAGAGTTCTGGGCTCAGATATTCTAATAACTACAGTAAATAACATACAGTAAATGTCATACCTATTAAATAATGCCATTGCACATTTTGATTAAGCATAAACTGCATTTTGAAACTTAGTGTCAATCTCTTATTATTTTTAATACAATAACACCAACAGGGGGAAAAGGGGAAACTTGGCCCTCCAGGAGAAACTGGACCTGCTGGTGATTCTGGCCAGCCTGGAAAAACTGGTCCCAAAGGTTCAAGAGGAACTCGAGGTCCCACGGTTAGTACAAAACATGCTTTCTTAAGAGCTCAGAGGTCTTTCAGCATCAGAATGAGACCTGTTCACCTTTCAAGAGAGAAACCTGGGGTGTGGATCTGGAAGGAGCTATCTCAAGCTTTTGGTCATTTGACAGTTAGAAGAGGTGGATGGCAGAGCTCACCATGGAATTTGTATGTCCCATGTTCCACATATAACCTCACTGCTATGGGTGTTTATAAACCTTTCCAGATCCAAGAACAGAAATCAAGGGGTTTGCCATCACATACGATAAGCCTTAGCCATGGCTGAAATGAAGCATTTCAGATTAAGGCTATTACCCCTATCAAATAGGAATCTGATCCAAAGTTAACTGAATGAAGTCCATTCCATTAACTTTTAGCTTCTTTCATAGTAAGCTCCCCAGGCTTGCCCCATCCTGTGTGACAGGTGCACAGAAGCATCCAGGCTCCACACTGGAGAGGCAGCGTGCCTGCCTCGCTCCCATCCTGTGGCCACTGAATGCAGCAGTGCAGAACTGAACACATCAAGTGCAGAAGCAAGGTTTGCTATCTAATGGCCAATATTTTCAAGAGAAGAAGTCAACTTTCTGAGATGATCACCACCCCCCAGTTCTATTGGCACACTAGCACTTATTAAGAGAGTTCTTTCACCTCTCAAAGCTCAGATCTTTTTGATGTAATGATGCACAAAGATTATTAGGTTAGGACTGAAAGCATTGACCATTTTTTCCACAGAAGAATGAAAAGCCCAATATTCTTTAATAAATTAAGTAGGATCTACAGGAAAATATTCCATGTCAAATGTCAATATTTCAGTATTTTTCCAAGTACTTACTTTGTAAAGTAGTCATTGTTGTAGCACTTTACGAAGGAGCTCCTTTCTCTCTCACTGATTACTGCATTTAACAGGGACACCTAGGAGGAATGGGACCTGAAGGAGAGCCAGGAATTCCAGGTTATGGGGTACGTTTTTTTACTGAATTCAGGTACACATACATCCCCAGGCAAGCCTGTGGTACTCTAATTTCAAATATCTTAGGGATCTGTATCCAGACTATACAACTATTTTCAGGAAAGCCAGATACTCACATATGTTTATATGATGTGTTTGCCTACTCAGAAATGTTAGCCTTAAGCAAGGATGCCTGGTTTTTGTGAGCTCATTCACAGGGGGTTTTTCCCACAAACTTTCAACTGTTGTTTATCCAATGCATCTCGCCCCTTCTGAATAAAGTTCCTCTAAAACTGCTATGGCTATTCATTATAAAGAGAGTTCAGCAGACACCACCACCTCTGCTTACTGTCTGGCCATGTAGTTTCTGTTTCAGTAACAGAAACTGATTGAATGAGGTTAGTTGAAGGACAAAGATATTGTGGCTTTCACTGAAAAATAGCTGTGAAAATCATCATAGGTGGGTTGAGTTATCCTCTTACAGAGCAGACTGTGCAGTTTCTTTTCCAAACACACCCATCACTGACCCTAACCTACAAGGAAGAACCAGCCCAGCTCCCATTACTTGCATTAAACCCAATAAGAACATGTAGTTTCCCAATGTACGTTGAGCTTTTCTGCGCACAGTCCTTTTTCTGCCACTGATTTTGCTGTCATAACATGATTTAGAATAATTTGCAAGCAGAAAAAGAATTGTAGCAAGTAGCTAAAAGAAATGTTGACATTAATTATTTCTTTAATTATTTGTTTAAAAATAATTTTTTTGTGTTTGGCTTGCTTCTTTAGGGTCACCAGGGTCCTCCAGGGCCCTCAGGGCCCCCAGGCCCCAAAGGAGAAAAGGTACGAACATGGGATTTATTAATCTGCTTTGTGAAATTATAAAGAGAGGAAATGTTACTGCACACCCACTGTTTTCCTCAGCAAGCAGCAAAAGCCATCATTTGCAGTATTTGTTAGTATTATCAAAGACTGTGAAAAGAAATGCAAAGTGAGGAAATGGGTAATTCAGAGATGAAGTCCCAAATTGTACTGTTAAAATGTTTGAGGTTTTAAAACACAAGGTACCATTGTACAGAACACAGTCTATTGTGTCAGACAGCACCACTGCCCTTAGCGAGCACTGCTGACAAAAATAATCAGTGCAGAACCAGCTAAATATTTACTTAACTCTGAGCCTGTGAGCACACCCACAGATCTGCCTAAAAGTCCAGCTAGGATGGACAAATGTCTGTGGTTAATATAAAATGTTAGGGACAGGATGTGGCCTCAGAACTGCTATTTTAGTGTCAAATTTACTGTTGTTCTCTCAAGTCTCAAATCCTGAAAACAGATTTGTATGCTCACTGAAACCCGTGGGACCCCAAGAAGGCAGGTACATGGATCCACTTCACAGAGATGGGATTGGAGCTGTCCTTGACACAGAGCTACAACTTAGAACAAGTTTTGCAATAAATACTGGGAATAGGCATTTTGTGGTTGATATTATAAATAGGTTTTGATATGATTTAAGAAACAATAACTGAAAACTAATTTGTTGAGAGCTAGGTGTCTAGGTTGCTCAGTCACTTCTGAAAATCCACTTTTGTGCACTGAGAAGTCCTTAATGATATTTAAAATGTGATTCGCTTTGCGTTACTATTTCTAGGTATCATCTGGAATAGATAATCTTCTGTTTATTAACTTGGATGGCAGTTATTTCATATTTGAATTTTAATAGACTTCAGAATTAATGTTGGAGTCTTCTGTACTCTTGTTTTTCTTTACATTAAGTGTATTTCTCAAAATAGTGAAATAAATTTTCTTTTTTTTCCCCCTTGTCAAATACTCTATACTTTTTCCTTTAAAGAAAGACAAATTTACATGGATATTGTTCAATTAATCTTCTTTTTTCCTATAGCTGCCTTTGAGAATAAAGCAAATATTTAGCTTTTTTTAGTCCTTAATGTCTTTGGGACATTTAGATGAATGCTAAAATAGAGTTACCATATCCATTATATTAAACCATAAGCGTCATATTCACTTTTAGCATCTATACAATACCTTCTGTGCTTTTTATTAGCATTTGTACTTATATGCATGGCAGATCAGGTTGAACTTCCAAGTTAACATTTTTTAATACTTATCTTTGGTTTAGGGTTACCCAGGTGAAGACAACACAGTCCCTGGACTACCTGGGCCCATAGGTGAACCAGTAGGTCTTTCTTTCTCAAAAAGATTTTACTAGTGCATCTCAACCAAAGAGCCAATGCATTAATTTCTGGGGCTTTATATGATTGTCTCAGGAACCAGTATAAAAATACGGAATGATGGTCTTTAATGAATAACCTTTTTCTGAAAATGCTTTGCGTGATCTTTCCTGCTTAACCATCTGTGCCCTCTATTTAATTACACTAATGCCATTATTCTGTGTTTAGATCAGCACATTTTAGAAAATAATTTTACCATCTTTTTACCCTGAGTTATACTTCATTGGTTTACTAATCAAATATATATTTTGACGTATTTCATTATCACTGCAAACTAATATAGCTGATTTAGAGAACTTTTTTGTAGCCACTTTTGTCCTAAATTCATATGTGGAGTGTATCTCTGCAGCATTTATGAACCTAGTAAAATTATTAGGGACAAACCTCAAAATTCAAGCAGATTTTGAGTACAGCAAGTAATTTCAGAAAAAAATCCAAATTTTAATGGGATGTCTTACAGATACCATAAGAGTATGTATGTACATTTACTTGCGTGTCTTGAAACCAGAGTAATTTCATTTATCCATTCATATTTAGTTTTTTTTTAAATTTTTTACATTTAAGTTTTAATCTGGAGAAATTCCACTGAGGTGAATCGTTTCATTAAGCTCCATGTAATATTTATCTTTTAAATTCTAGTCTTCAGTTACAAAAAATTTTAGATTGTGGCTACTGTCTGACTGCAGTGCATTCCGTTTAGAAACAAATCATGTTTATTCCTTTCACCAAGCTAACCTTTGTATTCCTCAGTTGCCTCGCAGTGGTCAGTCTGTTTTGAGAGAAATCCCAGCTTTCTGCTCATATTTCACTGCAGCAGTGTATTCAGTTCAGCCATTACATTTTACTCATTGGTTTGCTCTCTAGGGTGGAAGTGGTGAGCGTGGAGATAGAGGAGAACCTGGTGATGAGGGCTACAAGGTAATACAATACCTCCTGGGTTTTAGTCCTTTTATTTGAACATGGTGTGCTCTGTATACACGTGGAGTAATGCAGCAGAGGTGTCGTCTTCTCTCACAAGTGTGCAGGGATCCACGTGCTGGTCCCTGGCAGCACTGGTGCACTCGTGGAGCACGTTGGAGCGTCTTTCCTGTGGGGACGTGGGAGCTGCAGCTCCTCATCTGGAGGAGATTTCAGTGACCTTAGTGTGTATAAATACCTAGTGAGAGGAAATTAAGATGAAGTAGACAGATTTGTCTCAATAGTGTCCAGTGACTGGACAGGAGGCAAAGGGCAAAAACTGAAACACAAGAAATTCCTTTGGAAATGGCTTTTTTTTACTATGAGGATGACTGAGCATCAGAACAGGCTGCCCAGAGAGGTTGTGCAGTCTCTATCTGTGGAAATACTGAAAACTTGACTGGACATGGTCCTGGACAATCATTCCTAGCTGACCTCGCTTGAGGAAGAACGTTCCATTAAGTCATCTCAAAACATCACTTTCAACCTGTGTTTCTGTCATACTGTTTAGGTCATCGGACAATTAGGGGAGTGGGTAATGTAAAATGTAAATTAGGGAATTGAGTAAATGTATTAGTTAACATTTTTCTCTGAAATTTAAGCACTACTAATCCTAAAAATTATTCATGAATTATATTCAGTCTTTCAGCACATAAAAATTGGATGGTAACTCATGCTTATCACTGATGCAGTTCAGTGAAATACAAGACAGACACAGAATATCCAATGCTAATACAGAGAGACATGATAACAAATGGATGAACCAAATCTATGCTTAAAGAAGTGCACAAATGTTTAAAGCAATATGTCATTCCCACTTGCAACTTGAAGTAGAGAATGCAATGAATAAAAGCTCTGTAGAGTTTGATCCTGGTGATCTGGCCATAGTTTATCTAGATTGTGTCAATGAATTTGGAGTCTCCGGGCACCTCCCAGGATGGACTTTACAAGGAAGTATGTAGCTCACTGAGCCTGAGTTACCTGCATTGCAATATGTTCTATTTTCTCCTTCCCAGGGTCATATTGGTCTTCCAGGGCTTAGAGGACCCATTGGACAACAAGGGCCTCCAGTAAGTGTTTCAAACATGTGATATTTCCATACTGACTGCTGAAAATGTGTTTTCATTTGCATTCAAATGATTCTTTTCATTTATTAAATGTTCTTTTCAAAGGGAGAGCCAGGTGAATTGGGAGAGCAAGGTCCAAAAGGAGAAAGAGGTTCAGAAGTAAGTAGAAAAAAGTAAACCAAAACTGCACTTAATAGGAATTTGTAGGGTTTTGTTGTTCACTGGCTATCCTTGGAAAACAGTTCCATGCGGTGAAAACTGAATGTTTGAGTTTCCTTTTCGTACCTCCAGGGACAAAAAAAAAACCCCAAACAAACAAAAAAAAACCCCAAAAAATGTTAAATGGAAAATTGCGAAACGGTTTTGGTTAGTAAATATGTGTTATTTGATAGGTAAGTACTTTTATTTTGGAGTGATATCAAGCATTATGAGAGGCTCTTTTGGAAGCATTTGAGTGATATTTAATTACCCCCTAAAGTGGAGTTTCTTGTGGCAAAGTTGCTCTGGAGGCCAACTGGGATTTTGCTTCTCTGGTCTGTAAATGAAGGCTCCTGGTGCTGCACTGCACTGAGTTTTCAGAGACCTGGGAATAGGGAATTTGCTGCAGAATACTAGAGTACTAATGGCAGAGCAAGTCATGACAAAAACAAATCTTTCTCTTTAGAAATACTAATTCATCTTGGTGATGTGTTGAAAATTGCCAAAAGTGTTTATGTTCTCCCATGGACCAAATGTCCAAATGGCTGCTGAGATTTCAAAAGATTTTGGCTAAATGATTTCTTAAAATACCAATTACCATTGCAATTTAAATGAGATATTTTACTGAGAAGTTCCAGAAAGCAACTTTGTTAGAGTTTCAAAATTTTGTAGGTAACTTCAAGAATCTCTAATAGACTAGAACTGGGGAGCAACAGAAAGGAAACGTGATGTGGAGACATTGTGAGCATGTACTCCAGCTGTGAACTGGGATATATTGCTTTTGACAAACTACTCACATCCCAGGATAAAATCAGCAATTCCTCCTGAAGAATGTTTAGGTTTTTTTTGTCTCGCAAATGCTCCATAGATCAGTGCTGCCATTTACACATATCCAGCATGGAGCAACCCATAAGAGCTTAAAGATTTCCACAAAAGTGGAAAAGAGTGAAATAGTGAAAACATTAATATAGTCTTAACTCCAGTGGCATTACTGGTGGTGCTATAGCAAGCCTTGCAAAGCTAACCCCATAACCTACAATGCTGAGTCATCTGGGTTTATTTTACATGCATACAGTAACCTTAATGAAAACAATATTAAGTTATTTGAATGTCCACATTCCAGTTCTGATTGGTGGACTTTTTTATGCCATTTTTAACCAAAAAAAGGCATTACATTGAGCAATAGAACAACATATTGCTGGTTTTATCATATCTACATAATTATAAAACTTTTGCACTTTTAATAACCCAAACTTTTTCACTTTATTGTGTCTTGTGTCCTATTGCAGCATGATAGTTGCAGCATAACTTCTGCTTTAAGAAGTGTTTGAAATAATTAGTATGGAAAATCTTGGAAAATATTTCTAACTTGTTCTATGCTAACAAGTGTTGTTCTTGTCCCTGTTCTTCAGTGGTTGCATCTTTCAGAGGTAGGATAAAATTAATGCTATAGGTCTCTCTATTCTGCAGAGATTATCTTATAACAAAGCTTTCTGAGAAGCTTTTTACCTTTTCTGAGCTTTTCTTCCATGATGCATGACCTCCTGTGTCACTAAACCACTTACTACAATGTTATCTGCTCATTATCTCTCAATTTTCTAATTTCTACCAATTTCTAGATCAGTCAAGAAGAAAAAAAGTCTGGTTTTAAGCAAAATTTATCTTTTGTGTAGATATTAGATAAAAACAAACGTTCACATCTGTGATATGTAATACTATTGTTTTCTAGTATCTCTTCCACAGATGTTCAGTGCATTTACGTTACCTGCTTTTCATGACTTCCCTTTTGAAGGGTTCAGGAAATGCTGTAAAACTTCCTCACAAAAGGGTGGCTGATACAAGAGAAATTACCAGATTCATAATGAAAAACATTTTATGCTTATTGTTGGAAACGTTTTAAAAACTGGTTCTCAACAGGGAAAACCACACACGATTCTGCCAAAAATGTATTTGCTTTTACTTGAAAAACTTTCTGCTGTCTCCTGAAATGGGAACAGGCCGGTGCCAAGGCAGGCAATGTGAACATGAATACCAGAGGGGAACAATCCTCAGCACTTCTTAGGGGATTGAATTTAAGACATTTGTCAGTTCACTGTTGTTTGTAACTTCTAGGGACTCACGGGGAAGAAAGGAGCAACAGGTCAAGCAGGCAAAGCTGGAATTCCTGTAAGTAACAAAATTCTACAGCCTATTTTCAGATTACAAAACAAAGAAAATACTAACTAATAAAACCAAAATTGAATCATGTCAGGGTTACCAGAAGGTCTTTTATTCACTCGAAGGAACCTTCTTATTATCCAGGAAGTGTAAATGAACCCCTGTAATTTTTGAATAGTAACAATTTTTGAAATTTTCTTAAATTACACTGAGTTTTATTCAGTTACTCAGCCTATGGAAGTGATGTGCAACTAACAAAAAGGTCCCTACCACTTGTGAAATTATTTAATTAGACCATTTTAGGAGTCCGTTTGCAAGTTATCCCATTATATTGCGCAGAACTGTACTTGCATTCACTTCTGACCCCATCAGCTCTTTGATCCACTGCAGCCTAAAGGAGCTTGGATCCATATGTCCATGATGGATACATGTGGTAAATGCCTTGAGGTTTATTTATTTCTCTTGCTTGCCTTGAGCTGAAATTTTTCATGTTTTTTTCTTGAGTTACTGTAGAGGAGCTGACTTGCACGCCCTTCTCCCTGAGGGATAAAACAGAGCAGGAAGCAGTAGGTGTTCTGTAAACATAAAGAAGAACAAAATGCATCGAGGTTATTTTGGTCCCCTAATAAATAATGCCACACAAGCACATACTGTAAATAACTTTTACTACCTCACATCAAAACATTGTCGGTAACTGGAGAGACGCAGCTGTTGCACAGAGCTTGTACCTGCTGGGCAGAGTGCAAGAGGAGCCCTTTGAAGACAAGGAGCTGTGTGTCCTTTGTAAATACTTGGCATTTTCTTCTGGAGGACTGCAGGGATCATTCAGCAGGCAAAGGAAAGAAGGAAAATGAGACATGAGGAGAAGACAGAAAAATTAGAACTTGAGGAAGTTTCAAAGCACAACCCAAATAAGATTAACATGGCACACATATTCTATATGGTTGGTGTTACCTATACATTTTCAGACAAAATGTGTTGTAGTTACAACATTTTACATTTCTGAGAAATGGCATTTATTAAGAGATTACTGCAGAACTCCAAGCTTCTTAAGACAGTGTATGTCAGTCTAAAGTGAAATATTTGTAAGGAAAGAAATCCATGTTCCTCTGCTAGATGTGACACGAGGCCTTTTTTTGTGCAAGTATAGCAACAGTTGCCACAAACTTGCTATATTATAAATTAGTATTTTTGACATGTTCTAATTTGAATACCATAAATTTGTATAAGTCCAGCATTTAGTAAAATAAAGGCTGAAAAGATATGTGGTTGGGTTTTTTCCAGGGATAAATAAATTACTTCATCAAGTTTCCTCACTTCAGTGTAAGAACTGACACTCTCGGGCATCCTTCAGGCCTGGCACTCAAAGGGGTCAGCCCCACAATTTCAGATCCCATGGCAGGGCAAATCTAAAGTTAAACCAGTAGAATTCTAAATGAAGCATCCCAACTCAGAGCTCCCTCTGCCACTATTCATTCATATCACCAGGTCTGTTGTCATGCAGGGTTTAGGAAATACTGAAATCTAGTTAATGGAGGGTGAATATTAAGAGAGCCAGCAGCTCTTTTTGATTTGAGCTCAGCTATATTTGATTTGAACTTTTTTCAAGGGAAAGCCAGGGCCACCAGGGCAAAAAGGAGCAGTTGGGTACCCTGGACCAGAAGGCATTCCTGGGAACCCTGGAAAGACTGGGCTGTCAGGGAAGCCTGGACCTAAGGTAAGTTGCTTTCCACATTTCCTGTGTTGTTTTGCATTATAGATTTTCCAGGGTTAAGGTATTTAGAAAGAAGAGACCATTCTCAGTTCCCTGAGTATCTTGAAAATTAGACCAAATTTTTATTTTCTTTCTCTTTTGCTCCTGATAATCCAGCAGAGGTATAAAGTTAGCATAAGGGAATTGTGCTCTGAGTAGAACTTTCATTGGTATATGACAGGAGTAACTACAGCTAAATGAATGCCATTTCTTAGAGAAGCTGCACAATTCTGTTTCTGAGAATGAGCCTGAGACTATTTCCTCTTAGGGTCTGAGATAATCCCACATTTTCCTTACTGACTTTGCATTTGAAGGCTATGTCTCACTACCTAAATAATTAAGAAGCTTTGTCCAAAACCAGTGAAATTGAGTTTCGATAGAGTGAAATGAATTTCTAAGTAGTTTGCTCAGTTGGCCCAGTAGTTGTTTATAAGACATTGCCAAGTCAGATTTGGCATTAGGAATTAGCCAAGATGCTGGATGAGGCACTGTTGTTTCAGGCAGAAATTTCCAATCTGGTTGAACAGAGAGAAAATGAAACAAGTTACCCATAGGGGGCAGGTGTATCCCACTCAAGCTTCTCCAGTCTCAGGTCATGAACCTCTTCTAAGTTCTTAAAATTCTTTGGAGCTGGATTTAGGACAATCACCTCAAAGAATTTTTACATTTTTGCCTTTCCATTGAACATGTCATATAATCATAGTAAAGGCAACTCCATTAGCCCATTACAATTTCTAATATTGGGAGGCTTATAAGTGAGTTTTGCCCCAATTAATAAAAAGAGCAGAACTTTTGCTATGTAAGTTTATCTGTCCATCAATCTATAAGCCACAGCACCATATTCAAAAGCCCAGAAAGTCACATTTAATATAACAATCATGTTATATGCCATCCTTTTATTTCTGAGTGCTTAACTGAATGTCATAAGAAACAATTAAGATTTATATACTCATATATCTCTATTAAATCACAGAAATATTCATTCTTACTGAAGCAAATTTCCATTTTGCATTTTTAACATGTCAAAAGTGGCTTAACTCCATGTAATCAGTAGAATGTTTGGGGTTTTTTTTTAATTTAAAATTGTTACTTTTGTTTATGGGCTGATGTTTTCGTACATTTTCATAGCAAATGTTCTTACCTTTCTTCATGTGGTACTGTTATTGTGTGTGAATCTTTACAGAGTGTACACAGCCATACTAGTGTTATCAGTATGCTGATCCTTATAAATAAACATGTATTTTGAATATTTCTTTGGGAGGGTAGTCTCTGTTTCATGTAGAGTTACTCCTTGAAAAATGAATACTGTGTAGTTTAAACTTTTTTCAGCCTTTTAGTTTTGGAATATTAGCAGAAATCCAGATTATCCTGCTGATTATTGTCTTTCTATATATACTGATGTACTGTCGGTGTTTATCCATATATACAGAAAGCATTATGTGGTTTTGACTGATTTTATGTTGTTTGCTTGTTTCAGCATACAATGAAAAAAACATGCTTGGCTGTTCCACTTGTAAACCATTATTTTCAATTTGTTAAGGGCAATAAAGGAAACTCAGGCTTACCAGGTCTAGCAGGTTATCCTGGAGCTCGAGGTCCCAAGGGATTGCCAGGCATGCCAGGGCCCATGGGAGCACCAGGACTAAAGGTAGGTACTTACATGGGATCTGGCTGTTTAAGTACAGTTTTGTTGGTGTTGTGTATTCCTCATGCTGCATTTCGTGGCAGTGGAACCACCATGCTGCTGTCAATCATGAGAGTAACAGACATCAAGTCTGATTTGAAGGGTAAGGTTACTAGTTGTATTTACCACATTTCTATAAACTGTAATTTGAAAATAGACATCTCATCCATCTAAATGCTATTCCTAGCTCCAGAAGCCATCAAAACACTTTGTATTTATTCATTCCAGCTTTAGGGTCAGATGTTTCCTGAGCTATTTCTAAACATCTGTAAGTACTGGAAAAGTCAGGACATTTTCAACATCAAAGCAGTCTAATAGCAGAGAATTACCATACCTTCAAGCTTAATTTTCAGGTTTGGGGGCTAATAAATATATAGTTTATCACAGGTCTTAAATTGGTTTTGTTCAGCCCTTTCAGAAAGAAAGAAATCTGAGTGTGCTCCATTTTCTAGGCAGTTCCAGGTACCTGATATCAGCATATCCTCATATAAATTAGACTCCTTTCAGTTTTAAAACAAGCAAACAAGTAACAATTACAGATAATTTTCTTCATTTTAAGTAGAATTTTCTTTATTTAGAAAATAATTTTGTATCTACAATCATTATTTTTATCTAATCTCATATTCTTTGTGAAGTTTTATAGGTAAGTCATTGTTTAAAACCTTAAGTTACTTGGAACCTGGAAATATCTTTGTTATCATTTCATGAATATATTTAATATAAACTGTATTCATTATTTGCAGTGTTGATTGCCAGTTCCTCCAGCATGAATTTTAGTTCTTTGCCTGGACAATGAGCTGTAGGAGGTAGTGCCTGCAGTCTGAAAAAGGCAAGGAATAGATGAGTTGAGAGGAAACTCTTGCCACATATAATACAGAATAAGCATTAGTAATGCATGTACTGACTCATGCCAAATAGCACAAAGGTAAAACCTGGAAAGAGCAGAGGCACAAAGTATGAAACCTGTATATTCACAGCCTTTATTGCATCTCTGTAATCTCCTGAGCTAGATATGCCTTCTGTGTATCTGGTAGTCCTCAGAGGGTTTCTCTTGCAGAAACCTTTCGTTTCCATTTGAATCAATGTAGATTTTTAGTCTAACAGCAGGGAGTTTGACAAGTACACTGTGTCTTGCTCAGAGGGTTATTTTTTAAATTTACTTTTAACCTGTCTGCTCTGTATTTCATTTTGTGAATTTTACTGCTTACATTGGAAGATAACATACTAGAATTGATCCAACATGTATGGTTATGCTCCCAATTCAAGGAACAGTCAAGTCACATTTGCACTTTATTGTATGTTGAATTATTTTCCTGAGGGAAATAAAATGAATGGAATAAGTGTCTTTCTTAAGGAGAAAGCATGTTCCACACTTCTGACAGTAAACCTGTATTTACATCTGTAACTTCCATAATTGTAATAAAATACATGTTTTCTTCTTATTGACAGGGTGAGAAAGGGCTTCTAGGTCATCCAGGAAAGCGAGGCAAAAGAGGCCTTCCAGGATCACAAGGTGACCAGGGACCAGCAGGAGACGCTGGGCTGAAAGGACAGATTGTACGTAATCACAGTGGTTGATGCAAAACAAGTAATCCAAGAGTTAGCCACGTGAACTAATGGTAAGGATGCTTGCTCCTGTTACAGGGAGAAGATGGAGATCAAGGTTTAATGGGGTTTCAAGGATTCCCAGGTCCAAAAGTATGTGCTCATTCTTTTCTCTTAGATCATAAGCTATTTACAGAGTGAGAACATTATGAAAGCATAGAATTAATCAGCTTTAACACTAATTTGTTAAAAATATCTCCAAACTATTGGAACGTGGTATGCAGAACGGTGTACACCGTGTCTAAGGACAAACATTCTGGATCAGTGCACTTGGTATTTTCACTGTTATTGCTCTGAGAAATTATCTTATTTTCACTGATTACGAGGGTTTGAAACGGGTGGATAGCTGATGTCCATGTTTGATTAACATCAGTGTTCCTTTGCATTTTCAGGGTCCTGCAGGGGACATTGGCTTAGTTGGAATTCTGGGCCCAAAAGGTCCAACAGGCCAAACTGTAAGTGTTTCACTGCATGAAAGAGATTGTTAGGATGGTTTGCCAGTGAGACACATTTCTAACTTAGAGAATCATCTTTTTCCTTATTAACAAGGCCAGAAGCCTCTACCCAAACCTTTCTGAGTCTAGATGCAACACTGCTCTGGTTGCATCATGAGTACAGTCACACAAACAGAGCAGGGCTCTTAATCTTGAAAGAAAAAAGCAAGCTCTGCTGGCTAAGTGTGGATCTCCTAGTGTACTCTTACAGCTGTGTATTTGTGTCTGTTGGAGCTGAACATTCTTCTTACTGGCAGCACTGCTGTGTAATTGTGTTCAACAGCAAAAGAAAACAGGGACCAAATTTTGCCTGCAGTAAGACACAATGGTGCTCAGGCATTATTGATCGATCGATAGGTGATCTTTTTTTAATGAAGATTTTCTTTTTATCTGAAATGTTCCTTACCTTCATTGGCTCATTCTTCATGACATTCTGCTTTGGTATTCACCAAAAAAAGTGGAAACATGGTTAGCATTTTTTGCATCAAGTGTGAAAGGTTGAAGTATGGGAGCCTTACTGCAACATGTTCTCTCACTGCTGCCTTTGCAGAACTGAGTATGTTCAGTTAATCAGATGCAGAGCAGCAGCTTTAGGGGACTGTTATAATAGCTACTTTATTTTTCTAAACATTCCTATATGAGATAAACACTTGACATGAGCAGTTTGCTCTAAGGGAAATGGAACTGAAAAGTGGCATTTTAACAGCACTTACTGGCAGCCTTATCAGAGTCCTTTTGGACAATAATATAACTCAAGATATAGTTGGTTGTAGCTCAATAAATAGGTACTATTTTTTAAATCAGAGTACTTAAGTTTGCACCTTCTTTAGTGCATCAGTTT
>VWZN01012750.1:13499-26231 GCA_013396955.1 Regulus satrapa | reverse complement strand
GGGGGGGCTTTCCATGCACAACTACTACAAATTAGTGAAATACTTACCTTCCTGATTTTATTGTAATGTGCACTGAATATTTAGAGAGTATCACCATGATCTTTTGGATATTTGACAGATCTGTGTGCTGAGCAACTTTAAACCAGGACATGTCATTGGGATTTTCTCCATTTAGGAAACATGGTGAACTAATAAATTCTTTGCTTGTTTACAGGGATATATTGGCCCTATTGGTCAAGAAGGCATAGCAGGCCCAACTGGCAGGCCTGTAAGTTTCCCTTCACTTTTGCATAATTTGTTTATTTCATTCCCTTTTGGTTAATCATCTTGGTTTTCTACTAGCCACCTTCTTATTTTTCTTTTTGGAAATAGCAACTAACAGGACCTTCCTTGTTATACCATGCTGGTAAGTTAATGTGCGTGACTCCAGCATCTTTTTTACAAACAAGAAAAAAAATTACAAAAACCACTGACATAAAAGCAATTGCAATGGCCTTCTGCCTAAGTACAGCATGCAGAGGGTACGGGCGCAGTGGGTGTAAAGTCAAGGTGTAAAGCAGCACAGAGTAATTACCACCTGGATATTCTTTCTCAGCCTTTGGTCTGAGATATATCTACAGAGTGTTCACACTCGGTTTCAGCGTAGTTTATTTTTTATTTCCTGTGGGCTGAACTTTCCAGAAGAGACTCTAGACTTTCCTCTAGAGACTCTGGGAGTGCCCATGAGCCCTTGTAAGGCTGTTCCAGGTGCTGATAAGGTCCCTGTTACAGCTCAACTGTCATTGTGGCCTCTCTGACAACTCACAATGCACCTCAGGTTCCCTGCACTGGGGGAACTCTGCCCTCATCCCCGTTTCCATCTCTTGTCATGCTCACGGTACCAGAGCCAGACTTGTTTTGCAAGAGACCTCTCACATCTCCAGATCACCCAACCATGTAAGACAGTTTTAGAAGCTCTGTGTACCATGAAGGTTCCTCTGCCTGATCAAATAGACTTGGAGTAAATGAGAATGTCTGAAGATAAAAACAATCATAAAAATAGGAAATACACAAGGCATGCAAATATTTGCAAGTGAAATAGAAGGGGAATGTTCCTTCTATAATTCTTTCCACTTGTTGGAAAAATCAGTACTTTGTCTTGTTCCATTCTTTTCAATTGCATTGAGGAGAAAAACTTTACACTTGTGTGCACTTGTATGAAGGCTTTCAATGAACTTCATATCGAATGTTAGAGCTGGCCATTATAATCAAGAAAGCATTTTAGTTGAAGATTACTTCAGCATGTTATGAAATGCAGCCATCAAGATGCAAAATATTTCCAAGGAATAATTTTAAGATAATTGCCATCCTTGGGAACACAATTTAAGTGGAAAACCAGCCAAAAATAGGGACAGAAAAAGAGTGTCTAATCTGATTATGAGAGTAGAATTAATAATATTATAAAAACATGTATGTGGTGAATGGATTTCTTCTATGATAGACAGTATTGAGTTTTGTTCTCTAAAGATGGTGAAGCACTGATGTATTGAATGGTGATGAAATTGAGGAGAACACAGCCGATCAATGGACAGCACAGTTAAATTTATTGAGAGAAAACATACTTGTAAGCTGCAAACCACAACTTTACACATAGGGGAATTACAAGATATTTTCAACTAATTTCACTTTTGACTAGTACAGGAAAATTAAACCCCCAGAGCTGTGAATACTTCCACAGATGAGACTGGACTTTTTATGTGAGCAGTATAATTCTCATGGATATTAATCTGCTTATTTCAGTCCTAGGCAGCCTAGAAAGCATATCAGATTAACAGCTGCTCTTTCTTACAGGGACCGAGAGGTGAAAAGGGCACGAGGGGTGAAATGGTAAGATAAAACAACTTTTGTGCTTTCATTCCTTCCGCTGTGTAAAATCTATTTCTGTGTTGGGTTGAATGTGCTCACGCATGCTCTGAATGCCAGGCAGTCGTGCTGTGCTCCTGGAGAGCGCTGCCAGGAACGCTGGTGGCCTGTTCAAGTGGGCTTGTGCAGCTCTGCCCAGTAGGCGTGCGCTGCTGGGCCCTACGGTCACACAGCAGCCACACACTCAGATGTAAGAGGAAAACCTTGTGTCACATTTGTTGTCAGTGCTCTAATGCCTCACCACAGGCACGTGTTCACAGATCAGTATCCTCTTGTCTAGAAAGGGAGAAGCCCAGGAGAAGCCTAGACCTGTGCGTGGGTGTCCGTGCGATGTGCTGCAGCCTGTACTGCAGGAGCTATGGGCAGCCCTGATGGGTTAGAATTTGCTGTCTTGAGCTTTTCAGCAAGAGTAGCTGTACATTGGTGAATGTTGGATTTAATATTAAATTTGTGTTAGAGCCAGTCAACTCTCCCATTAATTATGGCTATATGAAAAGTCATTAAGTTATCATATTTACAGCAAATACGAACAGAACGTTGATAACTATATTACCTTCTATGACAAATTAGTTTTTTTTCCAGTAACTAGCAGATGCAATCTTGTTCCTGTTTCTCTTACCCTGCCTTTCACCCCATCTCACTTAAAATTAATTTCTTTCACTTATTGTATTTTGCTTTTAGCAGCCACCTCCAAAAAATTCAATCAAACTCCCATCTAAAAGTTTTGAAAACTAAATCTGAAATATTCAAAACATTTTTAAAAGTTAAAGCTTGGGATGAAGCTTCTTGTCTGTGTCTTGGAGAACTCTCCTCTTTGATTCTAATGCTCTTGAGGCAATTGCTATCTCAGAATAAGAAAAAAGCAATTTTTAAAATTTGCTGTTATTCATCTTAGCTGGCTTTTTTTACTGTTTGTTCATATGAATTGTTATGACAGCATAGAGCTAAAAATGCTCCCACTGAAACAAATCAAAAAATTATCCTTAAAAAAACACCCAAAATGGTGAACAAGAAACATCTGTTTCCATTATTGGTGCTGGTGTTTAAGAAGTTATTTTGTAAATAAGTTCTTTAATTCATCAAGATGAGTTAATCTAGTAAGGCTGTCTTCAGAAGAATGTTTAATTTTAAATCATATACAGTGGCATTACTTTGCCCCAAGAAAGGGATTTGTTTCCAACTACTTTCACATACAAAGGAGACCAAATTTTCTTTTCATCCAACTGTGTATTCTGAGCTTTAATTTATAACTTTAAAATTTATTTTGGCATTCTTCCTAGAATCACATAGATTTTAACCTTTTTGTAGTATGTTTAGTTATATATTTTTAGTCTGTCAGGGTTACAGAGTTCATTGCTAGAAAGAAATGCCCTTTCATCCCCAGAAAAACATGGAATGTAAAATCATGTGTTTTTATTGAGGCCAGTGGAGAAGCACACATTGTTTTTTAAAAATGCTCTCTTCAAGAATTTAAGAATTCTTAGAAAATATGAATGTCCTTAGGATTGCTCATGCTTTCAAAGTTAAGTGTATGTATCACTGTATGGAAAATCAGGGCCTCTCAGCATTAGTCAAAGATTGGGATTTTGGTCTTTGAACTTCTGTTCAATCAAATGGAGCGATTAAAGAATTAAAGAACACATTGAAACTAACTGGTTTAGTCTCTGCTTTTGTTTTTATGAACTGGAATTACACTTTTTTTGCTTAAATTCTAATGTGACCAAAGGTTAAATTAAGTAGATTTGTAAAAGTAATCCGTTACATTCCAGCATAACATTTAGCAATTACCTTAGTTCATGGAGGTGTAATTTAGCCTTATTTTTTCTGCTCTGCAGAAGAAAGAAAGTACGTTGGTAAAACCCCTATTCTGTGCAGTACCATTATATTTTAGAGATTTGTAAAGATAATTGCTATAGCTCTCTGAAGTTTTAATGCATTGAAGAAATGTGATATTCCACAAAGTAGTTCATAAGTAGTATTCAGTATTTACCTCTTTCTTTTTTTTTTCCCCATGGATTTTATTGGCAAGGGGACAGTGGATCAAGACAAATGACATTCCTGTTTTGCAAAATACCTTAAACTCATTGGAACAGTGCAGGCTTTTATTTTTAAAATATTCAGTTCTATTATCAGAAACCACTATAAATTTGAACTGCTCTTGTCCCAAGGTGACTTGGGTCTTAAAATGGTGACACATGCCAAGAACATAGAACATTAACTAAAACATTCAGTCACCTAAAAAAATATACTGCAATGTCTAAATCTTGGCATTCAGAACAAGGACATCTATTCATCCGAGCACGGTGGTTACTTAGGGGGACAAACTGTTGAAGATTTTTTACCTTTCCTTGACTTGGTATTTGCATGATCAAGTCCTGAACCAAGACAAACAAATAGATCCTTACAATGTCTAATTTGTTTCTCAAGATTCCTTTTCACACTTCCTCTTTCATTTTATACTAAACGTAGTTGGCCAAGCATGATCAGGCAGGTCAGTAATATATTCACATGAGACTGAAGGTATCCTGGGGCAGTCTAACAGCACCTGAGCATCTGACCTGATCAATTAAATGTGGAGTCAACCTTCCCAGGTGGCATACAACAGTACAGCGCTGTGAAGCCCAGTTGATTTGCAACAGCTGAGGAATATGCCAAAATAGGGAATGTAATATGTGTAAATGCAGATCAGTTTTGTAATAATGAATGACAACAATATTTTATGTATATTTAATGGTAGTAGGATTTCAAAGGAAATTTCAAGCTGGGCAATATTCAAATTCAGAAAAGTAAAGAAAGCTAGTTACTTGACACAGAATCCACAGGGATATTCATGCTGTTAGTACTATATATGCTAAATCTACTTGGTTTTTTATTTTCGTTTTCCATCATTAATGGTTAACATCTTTTATAAAGATTTAATCATTAAAAATCTGCCTAGAAGATGGCTTCCAGTCCCTTCTATAGGTCTAAGTGATGAAACATATATAAATAGGGTCAGGATGTATCAGTTGAAAAGCTCACAATAGTTAGAGTCCATGGACCTTATCTTATTAAGGTGTTCCTAGTTAAGTATCAGAAAATCATCCATATAAATATCCAGAAGTGGCTTCAGTTTTGAATTTCCTGTATTCTCCAAAGAGCACATACAAGACCTGGTTCTTTCCTCAAAGCCATTTACAGTCCATCAACATAGCCTTTTGTGGAGCTGGTACTTTAAATCATCTGATAGCCCCCACTTTTCACCTTTTTTTTCAGTTTCCATCCTTTGTAATCAAGCCCCTGAGCCCCTCGGGCAGGGCCAGGCCGGGTGATGTGCAGGCACACACTTCAGCAGTGCAGCTGTCATTGTAACCCCTAGCAGATGCATTCCCTGGCACGACCACCTGCTCTGCCTTAGGACCTAAGAACTGATAAATTCGTAGTCTCAGTGACTTAGCTCCTATCTAGTTTGAGATCCTTTTTTTTTTTTTTAAACATACATGAATTAATATGAGATTGAATCTGGTCTTTCTTTAACCATTTCCAGCTGCCCTTGCTTTTGGCAGCTTGAGCACAGCCCGACTTCAGCAATTGTAGCATGAAGTGACGCTCACACAGGTCTTGCTTGCTGTGAAATCTCAACAGAAACGCTTGTTATTACTATATCAAGTGATTTACAACTTAATTCCCATTTGACTAGATCACATTTCACATTTGCCAGCGTGACCACGTCACATCAGATTATTTCTCTTTTGGCAGAGATTTAGTAGTGGTGTGACCATGCTGACGTATGAGAGCTCTTGCTGGAACAGCTTATTGTGCTCAAGTAATTGGTACAAGCAGCACTGACAAAAGAATGTTCTGCTTAAATTGACTTAGCTGTGTTGAAAGGTTATTAGTAATTTAAGGTGCAGATCTAGCCCATGCCTTTCATTCCTTCTCTTTTTTATCTTCTTAAGGCACTGCCACCTATTATTTTCCTTGTTATCATTTGTGCAATTGTTTGTTACAATAGCTCTTAGAAGCTCTGAGTTTATAGATCTCAAAGATAAGAATCTAGCAGAGACACAAGTGTCACTGCATGTTAATAAACATCCACAACCATTGCAGCTCAATGTGATTAGCTGATTAAAGAAAGAATGATACAGATGGGTTTATTGTATTGGAAAGGTCCATGTTCAATCCTAAGGCAGCCTAAAAATCGGATTTACGTGCATGGTAGGCACATGGTAGCACATGTAAGCTAGGGAAAAGCAGTTCCTTCTTCTCTCTTCTGCAATCATCCTACACATTAAAATGATGCCACTTACAATGAGAAAATAAGGGCATAGCTTCTTGAATAAAAAAGAAGTTTGCCATACCACTGTAAAACAATGAACATAACATGTTCTGGCTGAAAATTGACACTGCTGATAAATTAAACTGGTAAAAGCTTGGCACATACTAATGGACTAAAATGGATCTGCTAGTTTTTTGCGGTTACTGATAACTTTACTTACAATGTTTTTGTGATTATTTACCCCTTCTAGTATTTATCTTGTCAGCGTACATATGACACTGGCGCAATGTATAGCACATTATATATATTAATACTTTCTGTGACTTTTAAGGTTCCCTTCATATCAGAAGTAATTGGAGAAACAAGGAACTAGACAGCACAGCAATTCCAACATTAACAGCCATATGTAAATGGAACAGGGTGCCTTAACAATAGTAACTGATAATCTACAACTTTACCATAGTTGGTATCATACCTTCTTCCTTATACACATTGGGACATTTTTGTGATTTAATAAATACATAAATGTAAAACCAGGTATTTTAATGTATTACTGTTGCGTTCTATCTCCATTTCTTCTAGGGGCCTCAGGGACGGCAGGGCCAGCCTGGGCCACCTGTAAGTGCATAAAAAACCAGTGCCTGTATTTTTCCATTTTGATTGCACTATATAAAGATGTGAAGAACCTAATATCTGTTTTTTCCCGTTTTCCAGGGACCACCTGGACCACCAGGACCAAGGGTAAATTCTGTAACAACCCTAACCTACAATACAGTGCTTTATTGAAAGTGAAAATAACAGGATCCTCTTCAAATGTACTGCTTGTTCCGCTGCCCAAAAAATTTGCCACCTGCACTTTTGTATATTCTTGTTCACCTATTTATATTCTGAAATACCTGTTTTTTAGAAACAAGTGGATCTCAATGCTGCTGTTCAAGCTTTGTTTGAGTCAAATGCTGCCTTGCAGATGGAGGTATATATTTAAATGTATTTATATTATTATACAGGGAATGCAATAATAGGTTTGGGTTTTTTTTGAGGATGTAACAGGATTTCTTTTCAAAGACTTAAGTTAATAATGGGTAATGAGTAATTATAGAATGTAATGAAACATGCTAGAGTTTGTAGGATGTAGTTGAAGTGAAATTAAGAGAAGCAGTGAGACTTCTACCTGTTGTCATGATTGGTAGTAATGGAAATGTACTGACTGTCACACATAGTGGGCTGTATCTGTTCAGATACAGATAACAATAGCAGCATTTAAGGTTTGATTTTTTTAAAAAAAATTACATCTAAGTGTCTGGTTGCATTGGTTGCAAGAAAATCCCCTACAGTCAAATCAGTTTGCATATATATTTTAGGTTAAGCTTAAAAGATTAAGAGTAAAGCCTAAGAGTGGATTTCCCTATTTAAAATCAGAAGCCTCTAAGTTTACTTTAAAAGTGCACTAATTTTTTCTTTTTTTCCCCATATTTTTATGTCAATATATCATAATGATAAATTTGCATGCCTTAACATCACTGCTCTGACAATTTTAATAAAATATCCTAGTTTGTTTATTGGGATTATGTTACCCTTACTTTGTTTTACGTGGCTGATTTCATTTGTATAAACACTTTGATTCTGTCTGGCTATTCAATGGCCATTTGACATTTGACTCTTACTGCATATACTGTTGTTGTGACACTTCTTTGTGGTAACACATTTGCTAATGGCCCTTGGCAGAAGTACCAGAATACTGAAGTAACTTTACTAGATCACAGTACAGAGATATTCAAAACGCTCCACTACCTTAGCAATTTACTGCACAGCATCAAGAACCCTCTTGGCTCACGGGATAACCCAGCACGCATCTGCAGGGATTTGCTTAATTGTGAACGTAAAGTGGCAGATGGTAAGTGCCCACTTTCAGACAAGTACCTTTAAAAGGTGTTATTTCCAAAAGTTGCTTTCTACATTAGCATTCTGATCTGATAGATTTAATGGTTTTATTCTTTTTTTATTTTATTCTCTTGCAGTGTGCCTGTCACAACTATTTTTATTTCATCTTTAAGATAAAATTTCTGAATTTTAAAGGTGGAAGTATGTAGTTATCCAATATAAATATTAGACAGATTAAATCTACCAGTAAACAGATGTATCGGGAAAATTTGAAACTGAATGCAATTTTGTGATTCAAAGTTATCCAAGTATTTATAGCTAATCTTATAATTAATTTTGTGCGGATCAGATTCTAGATTCCTAATGAGAAAATTGTATACCATACATTACCGTTTTTGGATACACTGACAGTTTGTATCTCAGAAGTTCTTGAATCAATATTTCAAATTTTAAAACCCTCCTATTTAAAGTGTAACATCAGAGTAATTGTAATCAGAAGTGGTTTACTAGGGTAATTTTTCTCAGCACCTGTTATTAGTATAATTTCAATAGTGAAAACATTTTCATGTTCCTTTTCTTTCATTTCTTGTGAAGGTATGGTGATAATATATGTAATATTTACCAAGTATGAATATTTTATTAAATTTCTTGGTATTGATTATATTTTGGTTTTATTTTCTGTCTGGAATCATGTACCAATAGGAAAATACTGGATTGACCCAAATATTGGATGTCCTTCTGATGCCATTGAAGTTTTCTGCAACTTCACTGCAGGTGGTCAGACATGTTTAACACCACTGTCTGTGACAAAGGTATGCATTGCCTCTAGAGACGAGACACTGTGTCTGTGCTTGAACTCTAAATAAATGCATGCTTATTTACCTACTAAAATGTGCTAGATTCCAGAGGGGCATTATGGTGCATCTTTGTGGAAGGACACCTAAGCATAGAGATGCTGAGGTTGTTACGATAGAAAGGATGAAAATTATTACTGCTTTCAACACTTGGGTACTTTTAAACACTGTTAGGGAGGGACTAGTTTTCTGAACATGATTAGTTCATATTCTTCTTCACGTGTAGTTCTTGAACTCTTGGGAATAGAAATTTTAAGTTTGTGAAATTCTGTGTGTGTATATATATATACACACACTGTTGTCATTAAAGAACTTCAGAAATACTGAAGTTCACACATGCATTCCATTTCACTGAATATGAAATAGTCTTGGAGAAATTCTTGAATAATGAGTTACTATATTTTCTGTCTAAAATCATGAACTTCTGCATTTGTAATGGACTATCAGTGTTGCCAGAACATTTGGTCTAAGAAGACTAAACAGCAGAGTGATGTGGCTTCAGTTAAAACCCTGCTGCTGATAATATCCTTGTCTGAATCACAAAAGCATTTGTTTCAGTTTCCTTATTTAAAAATACTGTTTTCTGACCAGCTGTGCTTCAGCAATCTTGTAAGCAGCAGCAAATGTTTATATTTAAGCTTTGAAAATGTCCTAGGAAAGCTTCTGTTTATAGTAATGACTGTAATAGAACCTAACATCTCTGCTGAGGAATGCAAATCATGCATTTTGGCATTGACCCCAATGTATATAAACATGTGTACATGCTCCCGTGCCTGAACACCACACTTACATGTCCGGGGCACGTGGTGCTGCTGTGGCCATTCAGCACCGTCCAGCTGTGCATCTAACAATGCTTTCCTCTTGGAATTTAGTTGGAGTTCGGGATTGGAAAAGTGCAGATGAATTTCCTTCATTTACTGAGCTCAGAAGCAACCCACAGCATCACAGTCCATTGTCTAAACACACCGATGTGGGGATTAAATAAAGCAGGTGGCCGGAAGACATCAGTCACCTTCAAAGGATGGAATGGTCAAATATTTAAAGCAAATACACTACTCGAGCCTAAAGTGCTTCTGGATGAATGCATGGTAAATACCTTTTAGCACCAGATTATTATAGTGATGGCACAGGTACTGTTTCGACATTACTAACCTTCTGCAAATAAATATCAATAATTTAGATTCACATCCCTTAAAGCTTGCTTCTTTACATAGCTCTACATATGCCAGCCTTTAGAAACTCACCATCTCTTCAAAGGTAAAAGCAATTGCGGTGATACAGGGTATGTATATGTGCTGTTTGTGTTGTGTTTCAAATGTTTTGACTGTATGAAGACACTGCAGAAACAACAGCACAGAAAGACGGAGATCCTCCAGGAAAATTTAAAAACAGCTACCCTCAAAATGAAATTCAGGCTTTAGAAATGACATTTGTTAAATTACAGTTTCTTTAGGAATTGCTGAGAGAAAAAAAACGCTTCTGTGCACTACTTTTTTCACTCTGTAAGCCCAATTTTAATTTGTGTTTTGAAGTTAATCTTTTATGAGACTCTAATATGCTTCTCCTGTGTGTTTCAGATTGAAGATGGCAGCTGGCATAAGACACAGTTCTTTTTTCACACTCAGGACACAAATCAGCTCCCAGTTGTTCAAGTTAATGCACTTCCTCACCTCAAACCAGGACAGCAGCACTTCATAGAAAGTGGCTCCGTATGCTTCCTTTAAGGTTTCTGCCGTAGGTTTCTTGTTGTATCAACATGGAGTTGCTGCATAGATTGAATACAAAAGTAATGATTCATTGCAGGCAAATTTA
This sequence comes from Regulus satrapa, assembly GCA_013396955.1. Taxonomy (NCBI): domain Eukaryota; kingdom Metazoa; phylum Chordata; class Aves; order Passeriformes; family Regulidae; genus Regulus; species Regulus satrapa. The sequence continues at coordinate 15,524 of VWZN01012750.1, read as the reverse complement.
TAAGGAAACTGAAGAATCATTTCAAATGTTGTTTGTTAAAGAACCTCAGGAAGAAAAAGACTTCCTCCTAAGGAGAAATGGCATTGAAAAATAAAAGAAAGGACTGAAGCTATTTTCTTCAAGTATTTAAAAAATAAATTTCTTAGTGCCTTCTTGCATAATTTTCTGGAATGGAGTATCTGAACATGGAATTTTTCAGGACGTCAAGTGTTCTTAGCCATCTTTTTAACAGCACTGCACAAAATCCATCCTGAGGAAAGCTGGAGACACATGATACTGAGGAGCAATACCTGCTAATGCTCCTGAATGTGCAATAGCTTTGATATAAAAAGTGAATCATGCCACAGTACACTACAATAAGTCCTCTTTGCTTAAACATTGTTTTATTCCAGTCCCTCGTGGACACACACATCTGAACAGATGGCACACTACCTCTTTTTTGTTTCCAGTCCATGTTGCCTTGGTGCTCTTCACAACACAGGGTGCTTGTGGCCTTAGCAGAGATTATTTGAGTCCCTTTTTATCTTTCAGACTGTATGTGCTGGTTACATCAGGATGTGTTTCTGTTGTAAAGCTACTTATTCTAAGCTGTTGGTCACATACTTCACGTAATGAAAACATTATTTATGTGGATTTCTTGTTTAAAATATTTTTGTGTACTATTTTGGAAAAGGTGTATAAGACAGCATATTGTATATGATGCGTATAGTCGGAGCAGTTTGCATTACAGCCATTGTAAAAACTGTTGTAAGAAGAGCTATCTGAAGTAGTTTTGACTATTGAATTCTGTATTTCAGTTAACATTGCTAATGCCAAAGCCTTCTTAAGATTATATATTCTGTATATATTTTGTAACTTCTGAAAAAATCTACTACAGCATGTCTTCTGAATGGCTGCTGTTAAATTATAATCAGCATTTCATCCTCTTAGAAATTCCTTTTATTTTTTTTTTTCCAAAATTTATTAGATCACTTGGGTTTTTAAAATTAAGCCTAAAATGTTCAGTGAAGGTTGTTTTTTTTTTTGTTTGTTTGTTTTTTTGTTTTTTAGTAAAACATAACATTTTTACCATTAGGAAAAGCACTCTTTATATTAATATGCCTCTATCTCTTAGCAGTTCAAAGTGTGCTCAGGAGTACGTGGCAAGGTGATACCCAATTATATGTGAGGGAGCCTGGGAGTGTTCAAACAACCTGTCTGTCTTCATCTGCAGGAAACCACACCACCAAAGTATAATAAAATAAACTTCCAAGCCATCTCCTTGTCATTTCCTATTCTGTTTCATACTGTATGGGTCATTCTTAGAAATGAGGAAAATCCTCTAGAAGGGCACTTTTCTCAGGTGGCAGTGCTCCTCTTCCCAAGGGGCAATGCCTATACTCTGGGCCATGGATTACTGCCAGAGGGACAGCGTTTGCTCTCACAAAGTCATGTACATGCACACCCCGTCTTACATTTTGTATCAAAGCATCATCTATGACCACTTTCAGAAAAAACTGATAAAATGAAAAATCAAGATTACAGAAGGGTGAGAAAATATATCACTACTTGCATTTTCAAGATCAACACACTCACATTGTGATTTGACATTTGCTCTTAGTTTGGCTTTGGAGGTGATGTGTTGGTGTGAATGTTTGGGGGTATTTTGTAAGATTATAATTTATTTATTTTTTTTTTAGAAAATGTCTGCTTCGTGTTAATTTTTATTCACCTCATTGCCCAAATTTTGGAGTGCTTCATCACAGCAATTATTTACTTTAAAAGCAAGGAGTTTAAAGCCTTAGATGTGAGTATGAGCATTTCCTTAGTTGCGGCAGCACTGCGCTCAGTGGGACAGGTGAGGAGCGATGCGCGGTGTGCGCCGGGGGAGCGCGGGGCCGTGCGGCCGAGCGTTCCTTTGGCAGCGCTGCTGTGCGGGGCACTGCGCGCCTTGGGAACGCTCCTCTGCTCCGCAAAGCCTCTGCCTGGGGCAGCGCCCCGAGCCCCGCAGTGCCCTCAGCTCCCGGAGCCCCGCAGTGCCCTCAG
>VWZN01012750.1:226-13110 GCA_013396955.1 Regulus satrapa | reverse complement strand
GAGGGGTGCGGCCGGGCAGAGCCTCGCTGGAGCGCTGATGGGCAGCGGGCACTGCGGAGATCCTGCAGAGCAGGAAAGGGAAAATCCCTGTTCAGAGTAACTCTCCGTTTCTGGTGTGCGGTGTTTGAAACCCCTTTTCCCGGTTCGTAGAATGGCTTTGTGCTGCCGATTGCCAGAGCTCGTTCGGGGATGGTTTTGCTGGGCTGGTCCTGCAGGCCCTCGCTCCCGCGGGCACGGAGCACGTGGTGGGAGAGGAGGAGAAACGGGTTAGGGCTGGCGATGGTCTGTCGGGGTGGAAATGGGGCGTTTGTACTGCTCTCAGAAACCTTACCGATGTGGGGGAGATAGCTCTCTTTTCTCTTTCTCAGATTTAAAATAAGAGTGATGATTATTTCAGTTGACGTATCAAGACCTTTTTCCTAAGAATGGGAGAAACAGTCTAATTTTAATGGCCTCGTTAAAAACATATGGTCATACTTGTAGAGGAATTTAATTTTTCGCTGGTATTTATTAGTTATGTTGATAAGCCTTACCCACTGTGCCGGAAAGGTTCCCTGACTGAAGTTTGCGCTGCTGACAGCCAGAAGTTGTTTGGCTGACCGTGTTGTCATCCTCTTTTCTTTTTTTCCCAGTGAAGGAATTTGATGCATTGTTCAGCGTTTAGTGTGAATCCTTGAAATTTATTATTTTCCATCTGCCTAAGATGAGAGTACTATAAGCCAGCCACTGTTATAATAATGAACATTACACGTGATGCTTAAGGAGAAAAGTATTGATACAACCAGGCCACAAAGGCTTACTATGTTTCCAGCTCTGGAGTTAGCATGTGGGTTTTTTCTTTCAAGCATCTACAGTGTTTTAACGTGTGTGTTTGGAGATACTCTCCATAGCTTGTGTTATTTTGTCTGCTGCCTTTCCTAATCCAGGGTATTTGTATTTTCTCTTTCTTCTTTCAACGTGCACTTACAATAGCTTTTCCTGAAAATGCTAATGGATGGCCTAGTGCCTGGTTTTTGAGCAGGCACTTTCATAGACCAGTCAGGTGCAAAAATGTTCACTTATTGAGAAGTGTTTTTACTTCTTTCAGATGTGAAACCTGTAGCAAAGAAGAAGCTAAGTACAGATGTCCACGATGCATGAAATATTCGTGCAGGTATCTGTTATCTGAACTAAATAGTTTTGGTTATTTTCCCCATTCACGTGCTGAACATGTTAATTTTTTTTAATTTTTTTTTGTCATTTCAGCCTGTTGTGTGTAAAGAAGCATAAGCTTGCACTGAGCTGTAACGGAGTGAGGGATAAAACAGCATTTATCTCTGTAAATGAGTTTACTGACTTGAACCTTCTGAGTGGTAAGAACATACCCAGTGTGTTCTAAAACTCCCTGGTGTTACTAGGCTGGCACTACATTTTTCTTTGTCCTATTTAACCTTCAGATTATCGTTTCCTGGAAGATGTAGCAAGGACAGCTGATGCTGCTGCTCGACACTGTGTTGTGCATAGTCCAGCAACAAAAAGACTTGTGAGTTTTTGATTCTCCTTTTGCTCTGTTGGAGTTAGTGTTGGCTACCTTTGCATTTCCACTGAGGTAGTCCCAGTCCAGATTCCAGAGATGGTACCTCTCTTCTGAAGGTATGAATGACTGAATTTTGGATTCAGAAATCAGAAGAAGTCTCCTGGTTTATGCAGCAATGATATTGATGGCTACATCTAGTTGCTTGGAAGAAAAGATCACTAACAATTCTTAAAATTTATGCATGGCCACTGTTGCTGTTGAATGATAGATGTGTATTAAAAAAGTTTGAATGTTTCCGTGCACCTCCACAACTTTTGAATTTTAAGTTCATGCTTCCCAGGTAAACAGTGGATTTATTAATCACCTAGAAATTGTTGTGTGGTTCCCTATATACCAAATGAAGACAGCTAGAGCTCTTCAAGGACTAAATCTAGGCAAGAGTGACATAAAAGCCAGCCTTCTAAGGGAGGAGGGGTTTTTGCTGAAGCTCTTTCAGCAGCCACACACACTCCCCAAACTTAAAACAATGAGCGGACAAACAAAACTTGACAATGCCCGACTCTATTCCAAAGTATTTTGGCTCGTTGATAAATCACAAAAAGGCCTCAGGGCCGTTTTGTTTTCTAGTCTTGTGAAGATATCTTGAAATATAGCCCTACACTCAGGGCTCACATTGATGACAGAATAAATTCAGAGGACTCTGGCTGGAGTCACATCCACGATGTACTGGCAGTGTGTCAGTAGAGGGTGGGATGCTGCGTGGGTGGCACTTTCAGGGCTGTGGTACTGGGCACCTTCATGGGATTGTGCCCTTAGTGCCACCTTCAAATCAGAATTTGGCAGTGGCTGGGATGATGCTTCAGTATCCATTCTGCCCGCAGGGTTGCAACCCAGAAAACATCCTGGTGGTGGTGTTACACCCACAATGGTCACGCTGTGACCTCATGGTGTGTTAAAGAACTTTTACTATGAGGAGGTCGTTGGCAAGTTCTTTTTTTAATAGCAAAATACTGAGTAAAAGTGTTTCAGAGTTTCTAGGTTTATTTTTTTCATTCAGGATGTTTTTTTAAAGTTCAGTGTATTTCATTAAATATTGCCTTTTCTATAGTATTTTAATAATTCCTGTCAGCTTTTTATTTCATTTTCAGGGGCTTTATATAGTGGGGTTTTTTAACTATTTTTTTAATTTTTTTGCCAGTTATACTGCTTGAGGAACAAAGCTCGAGGGTGTAATATTGAGCTGAAAACACTGCCTGTTGGATTCACAAAAAGAAAAGAAAATTCTACCACCTTCAATTCCACGTGAGTCTTCTGTTGCTTACAGTCAGCAATTTTATTTTCACTGAGCGTATAATGATGAGAATTTGAGTTCATACCAATAAGCTTGCTTTAAAGTCTCTTAGATGCATCTTTATTTTGTAAAGGCTGTTTAATATTTCGTGCTTTACGTTTTCATTCTCTTTAGGTTCTTTGAGCTCAGTTTAACAGCTTACATAATTCATGCTTTATTTTGAAAAATGCTGACACTGAGTAACAGTAGAAAGAATCAGTCCTGTTGTGGTCTTCTCTTTTAACTGATATTACTGTTTTTTTGCTGGAGAAAGAAAATGCTTCTTTAGAGGTTTTACAATAGGGGATCGATGTAGAAAGCTTCCACAAATCCCTGTCTCTGGAAAGGCTGATTTCAAATCTGAAGGGGGGCTTCAGTACCTGAGTTGCATTCTGTGATGGGAGTTGCTGTGCTGGAGAACAGGAATGTTTGATACAGCACAGCTTAAGAGAGACAAGTGCAGACACAAACTCAGGGAGAAGGCTAAGGAAAATTTGACTGTTTCTTCCTTTATCCACTTTGTGGTTTTTCTCTGATATCCAGAGATGGTATTTTAAAATATTTTCACAGTAAACATGAACAAAATTACAAAGTATTCAGTTGTGGCAGGAATCTGGTCTACAGTTCAGCTCAATAATATACTGGGGTCAAATAGAAGTGCTTTCTGAGCTTCTCACAGCAATGACATCCCTGATGGCTCCTTTTCTTCTTTTGTTCATGGTCTCAGTTTCGGTGGCAGTTTGTGTTTTCAGGGTGCATTTCCCCTCTGTTCTGGCAGCTGTGCACTCCACGGTGTCGGTCTCTGGCCGGCCACCAGAGGTCTGTCTCTGACAGGGTAATAACCCACCTGGAAACTGCTAACACACTCACCTGGGTCGTTTAGGCTGCTCTAGGGAGAAACATGGGCAGGCTTGGTTTTGTACACAGAGTAGGTTTTAGCAGAACGTTAAGCATCAAATAGATGGAGAAGGGTAACCTTTTAAAGTTACATAATTTACCAGTTCTGTTAGAGAAAACCCAGGCAGAACCAATGGAAAGAAAGGAAATCTGAGGTATTTTCTCCTCCCTCTGCCCCAGACTTATAGCTCTCCTCTCAGAACAGACCAGATCTGTCTCAGACTTTGCAGAGCTTGTCTCCCTCTGCACTGGTCTCCCTGTCTTTGGCTGAATGCTCTACCTTATGCAGATCCCTTTTACTGGTCTCATGCTGGAAAAATATCTCAGGCTTAGGGCTGAGTTTCACTTTAATGGGGAATTTCCTCAATGTTAGTTAAATTGTTTCTCCATGTCAGATGGAACAACATAAACACATTGAACAAGGACAGGGTAAGGAGCAGCCCTCAAGAGCAAGTGCAGGAAGCTCAGGAATGCTGGGGTCAGTAGCTAAGAGGACAGAAGGAGCAGAGACACAGGGAGGTTTAACACTTTTGGGAAGATCCTGGGCATGGTACTCTGCTGTACCAGCAGGACATTTGCCTTCATGGACCACCTCCTTTTCCCTCCAGAAAGCCATTTTGGATACACACTGAAGTGTAGCTTGCACTGGGGACAAATTAAACATTGAGCAGATTATGTTTTCGTATGTTTTGTGTACTTTTTGTTGTTTAGCAGAAGCAGATTTAAATACTAAGAGAACGGGGCAGATAGGCATGGAAATAGTTCACAGGCTTCCTGGTAGAATGCCTTACTGGTTTGGTGTCATTGATGAAGTCCTGGGGAACTTTCGTTGTTGCTGCAGAATGGTTGCTTTTCTGGGACTTTTACATCCCACCAGAAAGGACTTGGTAATATTCTCTGTCCTGTCCTTTCCTTGCAAATTCTGTCCAAGGGTATGGAAGATGCTCAGCGATTATTACACAAAGGATATCTTTCCTCTCTGTTGCTGCCACTGTTACTGACACAGCAGTGGGCTGTTTAAATTCAGTGATGCAGATTAAAAATTCACATTTGGTTTTTAGGGGGTTTTTTGGTTGTTTGGTTTGGTTTTTTAAATTACCATGTTCTGCCTGCTCTCTTTAAATGGGTTCTAAGGAACCAAATTGGGTCAAACCAGTGATTATCAGGCATTTAGCACCTATGTCATGGGAGTTCATGACACCCATAGCATTGTTGACTATCACACTGAAATGAGGTACAGCTATGCAAATAGTCATATATCCATAGTACAGCTTAGCACCTGACAGTGCTCAGGGTCAGGTGGGTCCCTCTCTTGTAGATGAGAGCCCCTTCTCATGCTCGTGTTAGTCAGTAGAGAGTTGTGGGCAGACTGCTCCAGAGGGTGGAGGCTGGAAGCTGCTCAACATCTGTGCGTGGAAAACGGAGAACAGGCTTCTCCCACGTCCTCTTGACACTCTCTGTCCCTGTGAGCCAAGCTGTTGGGCAGTACAAGGCAGGAATGAGGGCAGTCCAAAACTAGGAAGTACAAGATGTATTCTTGTGTCATCCCGTGCCTGTGCCAGCGCTGGAGGACAGATCAGTGTGGTTTCCATGTGGCAGCCAGACTCTTCACTTCCCCGTTTCCATGGGTTCGTTTGCTCAATCCTGAGTTGTGAAAACATACGTGCCAATGCTGGGCAACACGTGGAGCAGACTAATGTGTGCTCTTGGAGGTCTAGGTGATGGAGGGTCGTTAGAAAGTGGTGTCTGAGTCCAGAGTGTGAACTCATGGTGCCTCTGCCCTCTTAGTATAAATTATTCTTAAAGTGCTGCTTCACCCTACGTGTGCTGTGGTGTCCTTATTTTCAATCTAGCTGAGAGTTTCTCACGAGATCCATTCTGCCCTGGAGCTGATGAGGTGAACTGCTGGGATAGGAGGCCCCTGGGAAAGACCAGGCTGAAACCAAGGGCAGGAGCACCAACTGGGAAGCTGCAGCCAGCAGGTCAAATGGGAAGAGGGGAATGAGCTTGCAAGTCCGTGGCTCCTGTTCCCAGGCAGATGATGGAGTGAGACACTGAAATGGGGCAGTGCAGTTCCCTGAGCTCTGCAGCTTGTGCTGCCCTGCTCCAGCCCTCCCTGCTGCTTGCACTGTCAGAGACATCTCCAGCCAGCTTCCTCCATGCTCCATTCACAACGTATCTCCAAACAAAATCCTTTTTACCTCTCCTCCCCAGCAAGAGGGGCCAGAGGGCTGCAAACCTCCCTTGTAGCAGGCGTGCTTGCAGCGTGGGAGCATGTGGTCAGAGGGATATGTGTGGGAGAAGGAGAAAGTTTTTACATTGCCTCTCCTCTTTGATGTAATTGTGAGAAAAAAAAATACACTGTGGAGATCTGGGATTAGCATAATTTAGGAGATCATTAATGTGACACTTTGAGGTACACCTGAAAGTTCTATAATGTCAGCTTTAATCCTTAGCTAGATATAGATAATGAAAATTATTGTTTGAAGTGTTAATTTTGAGTTTTCTGAGCTGGGTTTTGACTTACAATTATGCCACCTGTAGCTGTTAAACTTGAATTTAGTTGTTACTTAGTACATAGGTTTGCTTGCTTGCTTGCTTGGACCCATGAAGAAGAAAGTTAAATTGCTAAAGGAGGTTGAGGAAGGCTGTATTATCCAAAACTGTGTGAGCTGAATGCCCAGTACTTCAATTAAACTTCAGTGCATTCTGAGAGAGTACTGGATATTGTCAGATGACAATAGGATAACTGGTCTGTCATGAAATTTATGTCCTGTTAGTCACTCGTATGAATTCAACAGGAAAGAGACAGGAAATAGTACAGCATTTGTACTTGGATGTAAGATATCCTGTATACTAATATTTTAAGAATGGTAGTTGCTAAATTGAAACAAAATCATCAATGAATGACTATCTTTGACAGGCTGGCAGTGAAATACTTGCATAGAGCCAGAACTGCAGTTGATGCCTTAAGATGTGATGAATTTGGAATTTTTGTCAATAAATATTTTCATTTCCATACATGTATACACACACATTTAACAGCACCTTCTAAACACGTTTAAAACAGTTCTACTGCATTCTAGACAAAACTGAGAGGAAATGCTCGAAGGAAACCTGGGTAAGAAGGTTAAGCTTTATGAGATACTTCATATATTTTTTAAGAAATGCATAAACATTAGACACTTCTAGAAATCTGCCAAGGCACTTAACAGGTATGTCCAAGTCCAGAATCCTTTGTAGATCAGTCCTTTAATTCCCCGCAGCTGTACTGTCTACAATCAGTTTTTTGAACATTCTCTTAGGTACTGCTGTAACTGTAAAGGTAGTGAAAATTTTTGCAGTTGTTCTGAGAGCCAGCTGGAGGACACAGCCGATTTGTATATACTGCTGCTCTCTTTGTAACATGAGAAATAAAAATATAACTACATGGCTACATTGTTGCAGTGAAAATTTTTAAATCACCTAAGTGTAGTTCTGGGAGAACTACAGTTGATGACAAAATATGTTTTTGTAAGTTTTAAGAGAAAAGAATGGTAGATGAGTTACTTTTTGTAGAACTGTAGTTGTGAAACAGCCTGTGCAGTTGTGAATGTATTTTGCATCTATATCTCATGCAGGGACAGAGGTGCTTGGCTCCCCTTTTCCCTCTGATCCATTTCCATGCTTCTGCAGTGGCCAGAACAGGAGATGAAACCAAGCAGTGCAGGGATGGGCTGTGATGCTGCTTTTACTGATGTCTTGTGCTTCACCCAGGTCTCTGCTGTTTGGGTGCTTTATCGTCGGTGCCTTGGTGCCCAAAAGGCCAGGGCACTGTTGGAGGGGCATTCCATGGCAGCAGAGTGCATAGAATGCTTCATGGAATGAGCTGTTATTCAAACGCAGATGACTTATCCAGTTTGGCATTTTCATTTAGAAAATGAACGTACTGCATGTCCATTGTATTTGAAGGAAATACTACCCTGGTGAGCCATAATGGAAAGTGAAGTCAGTGAAATGTGGAGCCAGAATGCTTAACTTTGATCAGAACTTGTTGTCAAGCAGCTTTGACAGCATCTGCAGTTGACATCAAGTTCTCAGGGCACACATGAGTGATGGTGAGGGATGCTTCACTTCCGTAGCAGGCACCCAGCGGGTTGTTTTTCAAGACTTCGTTGTACAGTGAAGAGTATGAGGCCATTCCTGTTCCAAGCTTCTTTTTTCTTGCCTACTTCTTTCTTTTTCTTAAACTCTCTTGCCTCTTTCTTCTTGCCAATTACTTCCAGGCAATAGTACTTTGAAGAGAGATGAAGTTGTTAGTTACTGTCAGTTATGATATACGTTTGCTGAAAAAAAAAAAATTTCAACATTTCTGTTGTTTCCAAGTGGAACTTTTTGATGAGAAATTATCTTTTTAACTTCAGCTTCCCTGATTCCCAGCAATTGCTATTCCATATTGTGCCTTGAAGGGGGAGGGAGGGCAGAAGTCTGAGAAGAATCTCCTTAAGCTGATTTTACAGCTGCAGTGCTGAACTGAGCCTGCCTCAGTGAGCCCACAGGGAATCAGTGTGGCGTGTGAAATGGGGATGTGCTGTGTGACAGCCGTTTGTACAGACACATGGAGAGTGTTCCTACAACAGGTGGCACATAGCTAGGAGTTCTGTTTGGAGCATTTCTTTTTCAAGTGCCTGTGTTAGAGAAAGTCCTTCGGGCCGGATACATGTTTCTGTGAGCTGTGCCATGGTTTGTCTCTCTCATGCTTTGGCTGTCTTCATTTAAACATCAAAGTGTCACAGAAAGGGTTGGTCACTTAGAATAGATAAACATGGCCATGTTAAATGGCAGATATTAACATGTCTGAGAGGAATCACAAGCTTGTTACTCGCAAGGGAGCTGAACTGGTTACATAACTCTTTTGATATTCCAGTTTTCTCTCTGTGTGTGGTAGCGTTGGTGCTTCCTTCAGCTGTCAAGATAAGAATTGCAAAACCTTGTTTTACTTACCTTGTAAAAAACTCCCAAGATTCCACTCAGTGGTTTTAAATTATTTCAAAACATTTTACAGATTGGTAATTTAAGACTGTCATACGAATATGCAAAATAGCATAAAATTCATGGGCCCAAACACTATGTATACTCTGGTTATATGTATGCTGTATGATTAATGTTTTCTGTGTTGTCCTTCAGCTCTGGTCATACAGTCTTCTTACCTCTTCCAGACGTGATGTTCTATAATTCCACCTTGTCATTCAAGGCTTTCTCATTCTCCACTTTAACAAACACGAGCAGAGAGAAGGGAGGAATCACGGGGCATGCAGCACAGCTCTGCTGAGGGGTGCTGAGGCGCACATTGGGGACCCTGGGCTTCATTAATTTGTTCTATCCAAATTACTCCTTTCTTGGAGCTGGGGACTCCTGCTTGCTCTTTTTATGGTAAATACTAATATATCTTATTTTACTTACACTCCAAAAAGTTTAGTTCAGTGGTAAAGCTCACTTTTCTCCTAGGACTAACTAGGTAAGGGAATTACTTTTTTGATAAACTCACTTTATAAAAAGTGCTTGCATTTAAAAATTGATATCACAGTTAAGTGGTCATAGCAGATATATTTTGCTAGTGGATGCACATACACTCCTCTCAGCCAGTTAGAACCTGCTGGATAATGTTTCATTTGCCTGATAAACAAATTAAACAACATGTTGGAACAACACTTTGTTTGCTTTTTATTGTAGACCAGAATCCTTGCATAACTGAGGGTGATTATCCTGGATGCAATGATTCATTGGTCTTAAATAATGTTTAAAAAAGTAATTAAAAAAAAAAGACACCATTAGATGTTCCTGTGCTTCACAGTATTTGAGTTCTGATTTCTAAATCTTTGCTGTTTGTCACAAGTGTGGGTTTCTGAGCCAGAGCCAAAGGCCAGGAATTTACTTTTTAGACTGTGCTTTCTCTTAGGGAGCTCCTGTAGAAAAGTTTCTGCAGATTTTCTGCAAATGAGCAAAAAGGCAAGTAGAGACTGCCTGATCTAGTTAAGTGTTCTCTAGAAATACTGCCTAAGATGATACTGCTCTCGAGCTGCACTTCAGTAGCTTCTGTTCTCAGGTCTTACTTGTGCTAGCTGGAAAGGGAAGGTGGGTCTGAAAAATAACAACTAACGTACAGAAGAGAGGAATGTGACATCACTTTGTCTCTACCAGAAGTTTTACGATCTTTCTGTAAAATGTTTGTTCTTTTTAACTTCTCTTATCCATGTTATCCCAGAAGGCAACTTCCTTCCCTGGCCATGACACAGTTTCTGGTGAGGCCATCATTACTGGAAAAAGTAGAGTCCTCTGTGTTCTGTAGGACCCGGCCTCAGCTGGGACTCTGGCTGTTATTGTTGTGGAGGTTTGGTAATCTTGTCCTGGTGATATGCCAAAAGGCAGTTTCCTTTTCTGAAATTCAAGGGCAGCTGGAATATACTCACTTTGAAAATATGGAATACTGTTGATCGGTTAATTTGTGATATTATGTTTGTAAGGGACAGATTTTCATCCCATGAGGACTTGAAATTTAGCAGGTTGTGGGAGCATTTAGCATTTTTCAAAGGGCATCTCAGTTTCTCTGCATGCCCTTTTGAAGCCATTCAAAATCTTAACTATGTATTTTTTTCTGCACACGTGCTGTAGGTTACCAAGCTTTACCATAGAAAAAAAAAAGGTAATTGTTACCAACTAAGACTAAGAATATGCATTTCTTTTTGTTTTCAGGGAGAACAAGTTCTACTGGCATTTGAAGCTCGTATTTCCTCACTGTCACGCCGAATACACTTTAAAAGGGTACAGAGCTTTAAAAAATATTTTTGTAGAGTTTAAATTAATCTGCTGAAGTTGAACTGTAAAATTTTTTGATCCGTTCTTACCGAGTACTGTTGTACAAGGTCAACTCGGATATTAATTTTAGTCTTAAATAAAAGGATTGAAATAAAATTTCAATCTAAAAAATATTAAAAGTTGTGTAGTCCTTTTCTCTCTGAAAGCTATCAGACTCCAAATCATGCATAATGTTTGTTAGTCCTTTTCTCTGTGTAAATAGAGAGCTTGTATATTCATAGTAGTAGTATCCCTACACCTAACATACTCTCTTCTCGTGGAGCAGATGTTCAGCACGATTTGCCACCCCTCCTCACCTGCACTCTGGAGCTGACCTTCATGCAGGGTGAAATGGTTGCATTGTTTGCTTTGTAGGAAAGTCCACAAACATGTTTTGAAAAGGCAAAAAAATAAGCTTTTATTGACAAATGTGTCTCCTTTTTCCCTAGCCTGAAGGGAGATGAGAATTATGTCCTTGTCTGCTTCTAGGGCTGCAGGAGCAGCATGTTTCTTTTGCAGGGTTAGAAATTAAAGACCTGCACCTGTTTACTCCTCATACGTTCCCGTGAAATCCCAGTGCTGAAATTGAGATAAAGCTGCCCCTATCTGCGCAGTACTGCTACACATTTAAGATCCTCCCACCAACTCCTCAGCTGTGGCACTGTAGCAGGCTAATGCAGAGCTTCCTGCAGGTGACTCACAGCAGGTATTTGTGTACACGATGAACCACGTCTCTCACGTGCTTGATTTTTATCTTTGCTGAAAGGGTGCCTGATGATAAAACACTTGCTGACATCCTCAAGCCATACATTGATCCAGTGGAGTCAGATCCTGTAGTTTGTCAAAGGTGTGTATTGAGTAACTTTCCTGCCTAGTTAATCTAATGATCTAATAAAAGGGAATGGTTCTGGATACAAGGCTTAAATTAGCTGCACTATCAGCTTGCAGAGCTGAGTTCCCAGTCAGCAGTGCATCTTTAATTCCTGTGTGAAAACTATCCTAATTATTCACCAACCAACTGACCCTGGGGTACATCCACCGAATTTAAACTAGAAAAAAAAAAAAGGCAACTGATTCATGGCATCAAAGACCAAATAAAGCAACTGTAATTCTGGAAAATGTAACTGTAATTAACCTCAGTGGACGTGACAGAAAACCTTCTGAATAATTAGAAAAACATGCTAATAATTGCAACCCACAATTATAGAAAACACGTAACATGTCACAAATTTTTGCTTTAATGAAAAAATGCATTATTTTGGCTGTTGATGTGCATAAAATATCCATCTCTTATGGATGACAGGAAGAAAAGTCATTGTATGTAGTTTCTGCATCTTTGCTGGTTTGTTTTTTTTTTCAGATTAAAAATCTATACAGCATCTCCTCAATCAGATGTACGAATTTTAATGAAAATAGAAAACAGGAGTCGAAACTCTGTCAGGTAAGGTGGTTCTTCTCAGAGTCCTTACTCTAAGGACCTAATTAGATCCTTATTAATTTAAAAATAACAAGAAGATTTTACACGTTTCCTAGTCCTTAATATTATAGTTGGAGATTACATAATCTCAGGGATTAAACTTCAGTGAGTAATTACAAATGGTTATTAAAATGATTTGGCGAAAATGCTAATTCTTTGTCTTTTAATATGTCAGTATTGCCATTTTAGTGCAATTATTGAGTGAGTGTGTACCTAAGCTGTTCCAGCAGCAGTCCACGCCAGTGTAACAGAGCACAGGTTTGTGTTAAAATGCTAAATAATTGTATTGACCCACAGAAATACATACATCCATTTCTTTCTGGAACTTCCTCTGGGGATATGTTAACCTCCCAGGAGTGTTATGTTTTTTAATCAGTGCAGAAAAAAATTAGGTGTTTATCACAATCCAGTCGCTGCATTTGAAATTACACATTTTTCTTAAAGTTACTTGCTCATCACTCTTAATGTTACCATATTTTTAGGTGTGGGCTTTTATGTCTTCAGAATTCAGAAGACATAAAAGAATTCAGAATTCTTGTGCAGAATTGTTTTCTTTGTTTTCAGAACAGACAGTGATCTTGAACTTCAAAATTACACTTCAAAGAAATATTTTTTGCTAGTGTAAATACCATTCTGAGCACTCCACCCTGTTGTCATTGTTACTAAAAAGGATATATACATATATATATATATATATATATATATATATATCACAATTTATTGTGGTTCACCAGTGATTCCTAGTTAGGCATCTGAGAGTGCATTCTTGTCTTCAGAGGTAACAAATGTCAATAATGTGCTTCCCTAAAATATGATACATTATTTCTAAG
>VWZN01012749.1:27197-45854 GCA_013396955.1 Regulus satrapa | reverse complement strand
AAAAAAAGAAAAAAAGGCATTGTTCTACTTACTTCACTATACATTGCTGCTTCTTAAAACTTTTGTGCTATTTACTTTACAACTAACTGGATGTTTCTTTCTTATCAACAGGTCACAACATATCAATTGAAACATGGGGATTCTGAGGCACCTATTAATCCTGCACCTCCTCTGGGCTGCTCTGGTCTTTTGTCAGTATGAAGATTATGATTTTGAGGATGAATATGGTGCGGAGCCAGACCATCAACTTCCCTATTATTTTAACCCAAACAGCCAAGCTGAAGTTCCTCGTTCTCCTTTTCCAGTTGAGTGTGCCAAAGAATGCTTCTGCCCAGCAGCTTTTCCCTTCTCCATGTACTGCGACCACCGGAACCTCCAGGCAATACCAGACATCCCCAGTCACGTCCAACAGCTTTATCTGCAGAACAACAACATCGAGGCTGTGCCTGCAGGACCCTTCACTAACGTCACCTTCCTAAGGGAAATTAACCTCAGCTACAACAATATTAAGTTCCATATGATTGACCACGGTGTTTTTGCCAAACTTTCAAACTTGGTGCAACTTCATTTACAACACAACGAATTAGAAGAATTTCCATTCCCTCTGCCCAGCTCTTTGGAGAGGCTCCTCCTCGGTTTCAATAAAATTTCCCGGTTACCTGGGAATGCATTGGAAGGATTGCCCAACATGACCACACTTGACCTTTGCAATAACTTACTTGATGATTCTGTATTCAAGGATAAACCCTTTTCAAACATGAAAAATTTAATGCAGCTCAACTTATGCAACAACAAATTACAGACGATGCCTCCTGACCTGCCACCGTCACTTCGGCATCTTTCTCTTGAAAATAACTCAATTTCTCATATCCCAGAGAACTATTTCAACAGACTTCCCCAAATCATTGCTCTGAGAATGTCCCACAACAACCTGCAGAACATTCCACACAACACCTTTAATCTACCCAACCTTCTTGAACTTAATCTTGGACATAACAAATTGAAGCAAGTGTTCTATATTCCAAGAAGCTTGCAGCATTTGTACATTGAAGACAATGAAATTGAAAGTAGGTTGACAGTCAAACATCATAAAAAGCAATAAACTTAGAGGATTTTTGCATTGCTTGTGGGAGGAATGTGGGGAGAATATCGTCCTATATAACTGTGCACCACAAAACCATTTTCCATTTGAAATTTCAGAACCTCAGTTTCACTTTTGCAGTAGGCCTAAAACATAACCACCTTCTGCATTTTAATGACCATTTTTCCCCTCTCTTACAGCCATCAACGTCACTGTGATGTGCCCAACTCTGGACCCACTGAACATCAAGCAGTTAACCTACATCCGGGTGGACCAGAACAAGCTGACGAGCCCCATCAGCACCTACGCCTTCTTCTGCTTCCCCCTCATCAGAACCATTTATTATGGAGAGCAAAACGTCACTGCCAGCAGGCCAACCCGGCTCAGAACACCGGTGTTCCGGCGGTTCCTAACACCAGAGGAATTCCAGGAAGCAGAAGACAACCATGAAACTCTCCATCAAGAAACTGAAGAAGATGGTGAAGCAGAAGACAGCTATTTTGATCCTTACTACCACTGAAATAATCATTGTTAATGAGGATGTATGGAAACTTTTCATTATTCCGGGTTACTCGTATCTATTATTCTAGAACAACTGGGCGGTTGGGAACGTTCAAGATGCATCTATAAAATAGAGGTAGGAGTTTCAAGCTGGTAAATGTGCTATTATTGATGTAGTAAAACACAATACTAGAGCAAAGAGCACTCAGCTGAGCATTAGGTCTGACACATAACCTGGGTTAATGATGGGCTCACCTTTGGGGGAGCAGCCAAAGTGAAAGAAAATTGACACCAAAAGTTTCTCTGTTCTAAAGTGATCCAATTGCAAAATGACTAAAATAAAAATAAGTGTAGTCATTCAACAGAGCAAGTGATTAATGCCAAAAATCCATCCAGCTCTAATTCCTACTGCTTACAGCAGAAACAAAGAGATGCACTGGAGAAAAGGACAAGAAACTGAGATTACAAAAGACTTCCACAAGGTTCCTCCACTTCTCCCAGGTATTTCTTCTGCCAAGAAGTTTCTAGTTGGCCAAGAACACCACAAATACAGAGCTTCAAACCTTCCCCATATCATGTTTCAATTGTCCTGACAAGCTGTATCATAATATTCACTTCTTTGGCTGTCCTATAATCGTTTGAAGGAGATTTCAGCTTATTACTAACACAGGCAATAAACAATCTTGAACTGAGCTGCTGGGATCTAGGGATGTGCATGAACCATTAGCATTTCCCCTCTGCTTCAGCCCATGGTATTTTAGGAGACATGTAGAAATGTAATCTTTGCATGTAGAATTATTCATCAAGTAGAACAGGAGCAAAGAAAAGCATTGCAGGTTTTTTTTTTTTTAACTATTAATTTAGATTATCCCTCTGCACAGCTAATACCAATTCACTGTATTCTGCTTCAAAGTAGAAACAACATTGCTTTAAGTAACCTGAAGAAAACGATGCAAATTTTTGTTATATCTTATGCCTAGAAACAGATCCAGATAACTACAGGGGAAGATAACATTCTAGAGAACTTTACTGCCTTTTTTTAATCACTTCTTTATTTTTCAGCACTTTTTCCCTGACAGAGCTTTACTGGTTGTGAGGGGGAAAAAAAAAAACCTTTCTCAACAGCAAAGTGAAATGTTTGCAAATGATAGATCCATACATCATACTACCAATTTTGCATAATTTTATGGACTCTTTTTAGTTGTCCTACATTTAAAGTACAAATTTCTATTAGTATCAGATTTCTATTAGAATTGGAGATGTTAGGCAGGTTTCATTTCTTCTCTTAGAATTTCAGTTATTTTTAGGCCCATCTTCATATTTATGGTTTCTGATGTATCAGCTGATATATTAAGAAAACAAAAATACTTTTTGACTTCTTTTTAAGAGAAAGATTTACTGTAAAACTATGACTACAGACTTCAAGCTGTCTTTAAGGACAACTGGTTGTAAGAATTTGTGGGTACAAAATTTCTTCTATTGTTATTAATTTGTGGATTTTCAGCCAACTAACCCAAAAAATCTGCTCCTCTCTCCTTCCCCTTTTTCTTATCTGCATTCTGAACAGATCCAGTATTCGCAGCAAACAATTTTATGGTCAACCCCCCAAATTTACAGCGTGACAAAAATCGTCTGCTTTAAAAAAAAAGAAAAACAAATCCTTAACATTTAACACCCTCAAACACCTCTGGGTTTCTGAATAGGGAAGGCATGCATGCATTCATTCCTTCATTTAAGTACTCAATATCATTTATGTACAGTATATACAAGAATTTAGACACATCTATAACTGTATTGCTTTATTAATATATATGTGTAGTATATTAACTTTTGGGAACCTTTCAACCATTTCAGATTTTAAGTGAATGGAGCACAAAATGCAAATCTAAAATAAGAGGCTTTTTTGAAGGGCTTGCTCAGCTTTAAAAATAAAAGAACACTATCCTGTATGAATATTACATCTTTTACCACAAACTTTCTGCCTTTTAAAGACTTTATGAAACAAAGCTTAGCTTTAGTTTTTAAAGTAGAAGTCAAAATATTGCTGTTATATGCATTTCTCAAAGTCAAACAGAATTACTGAAAACTTCAGAGCTGTCTTATTACACTTGACTCATTCAGGTGGAACATGAAATCTGTATTACAAGTAGAAATACTGTAACTCACTTTTCTTTCAATTAATATTGACATATCGTTTGTAGCACATCGGACTCTTATTGCAGAAAGGCTTTTTTACAGTGGACAGGGAACTAAAGACTGGGTAGTTTTGGAGAAATGAGAATTTATATTAAAGTACTGAATTAAAGGATATCTAGCTGAGTGCAATTTGCTCCAGTGACACAGGGGATGCCTTGTGTGTAAGTCATGTTGTTTTTGCCTTGCAAATATCTTGGAGTTCTCTGAGGGAGTCAAGAAGGATGTGGAAAAGGAAGATCCTGATCCAAACAATCTACAAAAATTCTTAAAGGTTTTTAAGGAAATTAAATTGCCACAGATTAAAAGGCATCACTAATAAAAATCCAATAAAATATTAGAAACAGCCTAAGAATAAATGTGAAGGGGATCCCTTATTCCAATGAAAATGTTAGCAAGAGACAGACAAACCAGGCTGAGAAGTGAGATGCCAACAATGACTGCAAAGTGCTCAGGATGCTAAAACAGCCAACGGAGCTCATCACTCTTACATGAGAAATGATGTGCATGGAAATGATGATCTGAGTTCCACATTAGCACTAAGGAAGGGTGACCTCAGCAACATCACTGAGGAGCAAGACTCAGGAGTGATTCAGTGGCAGTAGGTGTTCAATGAGGACTTCTGTCCCAGGAGGCACAGAAAGGAAACTCCCATGTTGAGAGTAACCAGAGACAAATGGAAAACAAGAGACTGCCATAAATCTGTGGCTCACCCAGACATTGAATGCACTGATTTGCAAAGGCTGAGGGGTGATTACACAGGGCACGACTGGAAAGGATTCGAGCAAGGTCACCAAAGGGAAGGAATCAACAGCACGGAATGCTGAGGGCTCAGCAAAGAGGTGGCTGGGGGGGGACATGGAATAAAGCCACAAAATTCCGAGTTGCACTGGCAGCCAGGGACTGCAGATGAGTGCTCCTGTCCAAGGGAAGGAGCCAAGTGAAGCTCACGTGTCCCGTGCACCTGGGGACACGGTGCTGAGAAAAGCCTGGAGCAGTAATTGTGCTCCTTGGAGGAGATCCATTAATGGCTGCTAAATGAAACACGGTAGGTACCAAAGTGCTGAGGTGAAAACAGCTGGAGAATAGAAGAACATCTGAAGACAGGATAGAGACAAGGATCATATGTGATTGACCTATTGTCAGTGCTCCCAAAGCATCTGTTTATGTGCACTGCTGGACACAGGACACCAACCTTTATCATTAATTCCACAGCCACTTTCATGTTCTCCCTGTCCTGAGCCATGGGCATGTGCTGGTACTGCCCCTCACTCCTACTGCCTTGGTATAGTGGAAAACATTCTTCATGTTTGCTCTGGTACTCACTCGCAGATTATACAGTGTTTTTAAAGGAGGAAATAGGTTACAAAACTAAGAACTAAATATTTATTTCATCCGTAACAGCAAAAGCCAATAACCAAATAGCTTAATGAGTTTGTTTACAGCACAGTCAGAAAATACAGAAACCAAGCTTGATCTGGGTTTTAACTGCATCTCTGTGAGCAATTCAGGTAAAGCACCAGCCACAAGAAGTTATTATAAAAATACAAAGAAAGAAATTACAGTAGTTTAATTCAGCTGTCTGTATTTCTTCCTTTAGCCCAAAAAGATGGGAATATATTTTGCTTATTCCCAATTATGCTTTGCTTCAGTACTCTGATAATAAAAGTTATGTGGATAAGGACAGAAGTTCCTTTATAGAAAACAGTCACATTTTCTGACTTAGTTTAATATACTCACGTTCCACTTCTACAATACAAATCCATTTCCAACCTGATAACTGTGAGCTATAAGCATAGACATTTCCTACCTGAAAAACAGGAAAGGGAAACATACTATCTTTTTAACAAAAAAAACCAAAAAAGACATTGAAGAGATTTCACAATCATTTTCCAGTACTGCTGCAAGAGTATGAGCTACTCGGCTAGAAGCCAATATGTGTATACGCTATTGCAACTTATGGAATTCCACAAATACAAACATTTTTAATGCTTTTAACTGGTTTGCCCAACATTTCCATTTCTAACAACCTGATTAATTTAAAAGGAAAACAAATGGAAGCACAGTCTTGTAGCTCACTGCATTAATTAATCGTCTATGGAGGAAAAAAAGCCCCAACTTTCCCCTTTTCTAAAAGTACAACACGAGAAAAACAGACAAATGTGAAGATGAGCCATGAACACAGAGTAAAGCAGATGCTATGAACAACGGAGGGAACAGATGCCTGGAACACTGAAGTAAAATATGGATAAGGCCAATGATTCTTGGAGCCCTGACTCAAATGTCCCTGTGGACATAGTAACAGCTCTCAACCAGTGATGGTATTGCCATAAGGAAGTAATGCCAAATCTGGAAGGAATTCTAAGAAATTGTAATAAATTGCAGTAGGTTGGCTTTTGTTTCAGGATGTAACTGATGTCATACAGAGAAGTTCAAGAGAACATGTGTTTGACAGAGGGGTAAATGGACAGCACTGTTACTCAGGTTATCATTTGTATTTGTTAACCATGGGTTGATTTCTGTTTCATATTGTGCATGATTGTTGCAATATGCTTTCTTCATTTATAACATAATTGATAAAATAAGTTTTTCTTTTCCATAAATGCAAGAAATAAAGGTAATGTCTTCAGCCTTAAAAAATTCTGATTATAAATCAGGAACATATGGAAGGATGTTCATACAATCACTAGGTCATTTTTCAGCTGTCTCCATTTTGCAGCTGTGGCCCTAAGAGTGACCTAAATTAATTTAATTCACTGAACCTTGGAAATAGTTGCAACTTTTCATACAAATCTGGAGGTGCTTATACATAACTATTTCATTTCAGGTACTTCTTTAGTGATTCTGAATCTTGAAGAATGTTCTCCGTTTTCTCTCTAAGACATTATGACATTTATTTTACATTTATACTGCCTCTGAACCCTCCTCCATCCCTCAAGGATGCGGAGTTGGAGCTGACTTTGCTTTACACAACGACTCTTCTACAGCACCACCTTCAGTTCTCAAACCAGCAAAGAAACCAAGGGATTGCTCTCTCCTCCCCCTGGGATATTTTTGGTTCCCAGAATAAATGCAACCATTTATAACTTACTGGCATTAAACTGCCTTAAAACTGTCTTTGCACCCTCTAACAGGACCTCAGCAAAAAGCAGAAGGGAATGAAGGAGTCTTAGAAGTTTCATATCACACATTTATGGAGCAGCAAAGAGATAAAAGTAGTTTTAGAAAGCAGAGTTAATCCCACACAAACATCAAGCAGAAAAAGCCAGTGTTTTAGAAAATAAAACTTGTGTAGAGAATCATTCCAAAAAGTTATTTCTTTCAGATTACAAAAGGAGAAAATAAAAATAGAACCATCGAGTTCGGTTCTAACACCACTTAATGCTTCTGCCCTCTTCAGCAGTAAATCTCTCACTGCTTGCACACCTTATTATGTACAAGTTGTCAGGCTGGTGCAGTAACTGTCCTTTCCTCTACAAAACCCTCTCATTATAATGACTCCAATCCGGAGCAGCTGCTCAGCACTGCCAGGTGTTTAAACCACACCCCACACAAGAGTTACGCCAAGGAGCCTCCAGCATGTGCCTTCCACACGAAGCAGAAATACCACACACACAAGAAAATCCAGCACTGTGCCCGGGTCTGGACGTGCCAAGGAATCGTTTAAAGCCTTCCTCATCTCATTGTGTCCCACACAGGTGTCTGGCCAAGAGAAGACACTGAGCATTCTGTGTCAGTGATTCCCAGCACCCACCATCAGCACAGGTCAGCTGAGCAATAAATAACCCATAGATTTTTTTTTTTTTCCAAGAACACTTATGAACAGTAAACTCTGAACTGACAGGAGTTGCTGTATCATTCTTTAGGGACTATGATACAAGATGAAAAAGCCAAGGTCTTTAAGCAGCTGCAAAATACACTTTGTCTAAATACAGAACAAACCTGAGTGATTAAAAAGCATCTCAGCTTTGGTTTATTTCATAAAGAATATCTAGACAGCAACGTTATGGGACTCCCCCTAGCACTGCCTTGTGGCCTCATTAACTCCTGCACCCCAGAGGGGAAGCCCTATGCTTTTTCCTCCCATTTTTCCTTTTTCCAGTGTTTTGCCTCCTGTTACACAACCAGAAATCTTTATACAGGCAGTGCCAGCCCCTGCCCTGATGCAATTCCTACAGGCACCTTGGAGAAGTCATTTCCAACCTGTCTTGCACAGAGCAAAGTCTACCCTGCTCTGTACTGACAGAGGAACTAAACACTAGGTTCTTTCCCAGAGGCTGAAAATGTGGTCAGCAACATGAATGGTTTGGATAGTTACCCTCATTTCTGTCTTGCTCTCCTCTGTTTTTTCTACCTCTGCCATCCACACCCATCCAGCTTCTCAGTTTTTCTCTCCTAAAAGCTCTTTATGCTTCATTATCTAGCAGGTCAGAAGACAACCCTGAGCAATAAATTTTACACCAACTCTGCATGCAACTCTTTTCACCTCAAGCTAAGTTTTTCTCCCAGCAGAATCCAATCCCATTAATCTGGCTTCGGTTCTATCCACTACAAGAAAAGAAGCCTCGTGGTTCCTTTACACCTTCAGCTACTCTTTATATCCTTACACAGTTACAGGGAAATGACTACTGGTCAAATTTAAGACACGATTCCATGTTAACCAAATTAGAAAAAAAGAACCTTTTTAAAGGCCTAACAGTCCAGCTGAAAGTATTTTGTGGGGAAATCAGTCAGTGCAAATGACAGGTCATGGGGAAATCAAAAAACACACCATGAAGACATTATCAAGGCCCTCTCCAAAAACTGGAGCTCAATGAGTTAAGAATGCAGCAGGCTGCCTTTCCAGGAAAGAAACCACCTTCCAAGTGCATCCATCACTTATACATCCAATTTCCAAGCACTACTGGTGCCTAGAAAGCACTGCCTGCTTGCCAGGGCATTTCCTGTGAGCTCCCCTACTGCCAACACACACGAACCCATCTTTCACCTCACCTGATGTGGATCCTGTGGTTATTTCTGGTCACTCTGAGCAGCAATAAAGCAGTTGAAGGAAGCAATGCTCCCCTTCCTTATCTGCAGCCACTCGTCCAATCCTCATCCTTCTGCTGATCTCAGCACCTGGTACATGTTCAGATAAGAACTGGCTTCATCTGACATTATTAGCTGATATATTTTCTTCTTTCACGACAATGCAAACTATGGGACAAGGTTACTGCTTTATTTAGCACTGTAAGCTACTCCTTGATGACATGACACCAAATGAACTCCTTAACATCTCCCTTTCTGAATGTATTTGTGAGGAAGCATTTATAAGCTGCTGAGAGAGGCCTCTATTGCAGTGAGTACACACACCACAACCTTTTTGGGATAAGCACATAATGAAATCTTGTCACCCTGATGAACACAGACCTGTCACATTTCGTGCAGAAGCTGTTCCTTAAGCTGCCTAAAACTTCAGAGCCACTTCTCTTGTAGATTCAAAACAAATGTTTCCTTGAGTGATGGCTTCCTACATTTCCAAGGCCTCATTTATCTAGTAATTTTCCCTCATGTTTTCAAGTTGCCATATGTTAGGAAAAGATAAAGCTATTCCTAAGACATTCTCTGGAGCTGTGAAATCTAGGATTTCACTACTTACAAAATAAATGATCGTAAGATTATAAGAAATACATTTAATATTTTATATCATGCTTTCTGCTTCAATACTCCCTAGCTTTTTTCCCCCTTTACAGCAGTTATCCTCTGACTGCATTCAAGCACTGAAAACATCTGGATGCCCCAGAGACAGAGGAAATCCTCCCGTGGATGTTTGGCAGAGGGGTGGCAGCTGGAAAGGGTAAGCACAAGGCAGAGCTGTGTCATTACTTCCCAGCCATGCAGGGGGATGCTGAGATGGTGCTGACTCTGAAATTTGACCACTCCCAAACTCCTGGCACATCCTTATTGTTCCAGCAGAGGAGCATCCAGTGCGATGCAGGGCCCAATCTCCATTATTGCTGAGCCTCTTCCCTTCTCATTTTATCATCACAGCATTACCCTAGAGTGAGGTTCAAATCGCAACTATCACACTGCTAAATTTCACTGCATATGAACTATGCTACAAACGCTTTTATAAAATCCAAACGAGTTCAGAAACTGGTAAACCCCAAAAGGTTTTAGACATCAACTAGCTGTAGTCACTCTGCAGATTTCCTGCAGACATTTGGCTGCTAAACAAGGCAGCATTTAAAAGAAATAGTATCCAAAAGGTCCACAGTTCATCACCAATATTACTCGAGTAAAAAAAGAAAAAAAAAAGTGTGACAATAAAAGAAATGTAAATCTGGATAGATTCCCACTAGATTTTTATCGCTACGTACTTCTTAAAGATTTGAGAAAGCTTCTCTGTAAACTCTCAAAGTTGGTCATCTGTCTCCCATTTGTGCTGACTGCCAAAAATTCATAATGAGGAAAAGGATGGGGGGAGGAAGAAATGCATTACAAATCCAGAGAACTGCTGCTCGTAGTTCAGATGGAAATTCTACACCTGGGCAGCGTTCACTGAGTTATCTGTAGAACTGAAACAGAACTTTATTCACAGCAAGTATTTTTTGTGAAACCCATTTTTCAATAAACTGTCTAACAAGCCAGTTAATGAGGCATTCAGACATTGATTGTCTAAAAATCTCAACACAAACACAAGAAATTCCAAAGAATATTTTTCCAGAACTCTTCAAGACTGAAGAGTTTCGGTTTCATCGGTAGGTGAAACTTCTCTAAACACATACAACTTGTAATAAACCATTTTACTATTCACAAAATGTGACTAATACAACAGACGTGTGTTTTGGCTCTACCTCTGTCTCAGAAAGCAGCTGCTTTGTCTCTAGGCTGAAGCATTTCACAAAATGGATAACACATGCCTTTATTAGAGACCTCCAGTTTGCACAATTAATACTTGATTTACAGAAAAAGCCTTGGCAAACAGAAAGAGCAACTCGCCACAAAGCAGCAGAAAGCTGCCACTTGAACGAGGAACACCAAAAGTAGGATGAGCTACACGGGCTCAGCATTTGCAAATGTTCAGCAAAGTACAACCCCCTGCTCCGGGATATTACCTCTCACCCTGGGAGAGAATGCTGGCAAAGAGCTTCTACCCCATGGAAAGAACTCTTCTGGCTGTCCAACTTGGAGAGAGCATTCAACAATTCAGATGTGATGCACAACTTGAACCTAAAGTACACTGACAAAAAGAGCAGCTGCAGATAAGGATAGCTGGGTTTTCAGTGAAGAGCTTGGAATCTGCTAAAAAGGTAGGTGGGCTTTTTTTCCTAAATGTAGATTAACTTAGAGCTTCAATAAAACTACAGTAGAGAGGAGAAAAACGCTATGCAAAGGTTTATGTTTTTCCAATATTGCATGCATATTTGTAATGTTTCAAAGATCACGTTTGCAGCCTCTTCCCCTTTCCTGCCTAAAAGTGCCCAGCATGTATAATTTCCTGAGGGTATTAAATTATCTTTTCTTGTTTGGTCTCAAATGTAGAGTAAAAGACAGTGAGAGGTTGTTGTTATAGAGCATTTAGGTTTGAAAACCCTTGTTTTGACAATAAAGGAAAATGCATTTGAACTTCACATATTTTAATTAGTTCACCTACATATATGCCAAATATTTAATATTAACAAAATTGTCTTATCTTTAACAAAAAAAAGTCAAACTAGGAAACAAGAAAATGCAATTAAGAGACTATTTTCCTTATTAGCTGGAAAACGTTTATTGTTCCCAGTTTTTTCTCATGTTAAGAACAGGTTCTACAGAGTCTAATTAAAGGACATCAAGAGTTAAAAGTTGTTCCATGTTCCTTATGTGTTAGAAATCACTGCCAACAAGTCCTCTAGCCTTTAAATATTGTTTTGACGGATTGCATTTTCATTTCCAGTCCCAAAGAAAGTGCTCTCCAGAGTCCAGGCACGAGCAGATCTTCACCAGCTCACTGAAAGCCTCATACACTGTTCTGGGCAAGAATGGAGACTTTGCAGGTTACTTTTTTTTTGTTTGTGTTTGTACCTTTGGTAAATCCAGCACCACCTCTACAGCAAGAATCACTCCAGTCTTATGAGTATGATACAGATGTTTCCATGGGAAGCCTGACCCAACAAGATTATGAAATGCAATCCAAGGATATAAGAAAGGTATTTTATCTATATTTTCTTTTTAATATTTTTAACTAAAATTATTATTACGTGAAAAAGGTGTTATGTGCATGCATGTGAATTTTATGGAAAGGTCCTAAAATAACAGGGAAACATACAATGGGTTCAGACATAGGGAAAGCCACTCAAACTGAAACCACAGAAATACTACGCTTGCTGCAGTCTGAGTAAGCCACAGAAGGCAGCCTTGCACAAATAAGGCTAAAGCATCATTTTAACTCTGCTGTTCTTACATGCCTGCAATCATCAGAGTTTCAAGAACAGGATATATTAATTATGAGCTCAACAGTTTGAGCTATTTTGTATTAACTCAGTGAGTTTGCTTAAAAACAAGGAAGGTGTTTTTTGGGGATTTTTAATATCAAAGTAATAATTGGAACCCCCTTTTTACTGAACATGATCTGCCAGTATAAACCACAGTTTCTCTTTTGACTTGCCAAACTATCGAGTATCCTGCCTCAGTTTTTCAGGGGTGGGTGGTTTGGGTTTTTACAGCTCAGCAGTCCTGAACTTCTACAGAATGTCCAATGCTGGAGGAGCCACTTGCACATTAACACTCTGAGGTCTTAATAAAGAGAACACCCCCCTACATCTCAGTGCCCTCAGCAGCATCTCCAAACAGAATGTTTTCCTTGGGTGCTCCACATTCCTGCCTCTGAATTTCAATACCAAAGCAAAAGATACAAAGCCAGGGAGAATTAAGCCAAGTGCCACAACCTCAGGTGCCAGGGGCAGTTACAAAGCTCACAGCCCCGTTCAGACCTAACCAGCTCCCACCAAGAGAGGAGGAGATCCAACAGTGCTCAGGGAGAAAAACCAGCAGCAACTGTCCCAGGAGCAGCTGCCAAGGAAAAGAGCACAGATCCAAACCAAGCGGTTACAGCCCAGTATGAAGAGCTCAAGGAGGTTTTCATTAAGATGAACTGTACTTGTTACAATAACTTCCAATGAGAAGCAAGAAAAATCAATCAGCAAAGGAGAGGAAGTAAAAAACTGCCGCCCAAATATAGAAAAATCACTTTCATATACCTTTTAAATATTTCCCAGTTCTACTTAAATGACAGCTTTCCACAGCTGACTGAAAGAATCAGCTACATATTTACAGCAAAATATAGGTCTAAGGTATTTTTAAATCTGACAACTGCCACAGGGATGAAGCAGCATGTTCTCATAAACCCATGAAAAAGAGACTATATAAAGGACTCTTAACTAATCGGTGACCATCCACTCAGAAGTAAGCTTTAAAAAAATACTAAGCCCCTTAACCAGCCAGGCACAGCAACAGATGACACTCATTAATAAATTGCTTGCAGAAGATTGCTGCTGCTTCAGTAAAGGAACAAGGAGTATACCTGCATGGAAATGGTGCCAACAGATGTGCCACAGACAAATCCAAGTGCTCCTGGCAGTGCTATAAGCTGGAGGTCTTCTGAAGGCCAACAGTTCTGCTTAGGGTAATTCCAGGAATGCAGTTGGTCATTATTTCCATCAGGTCAGTTCTCCATTGACATGTTTTCATTGCAAAATAATAAATGAGCTCCTTATGTGCAACAACTACATCGACACAAGTGCCAGTGTTCCCAGTTTAAATCCTGGGGTGCACAGACAGATCTTCTATTCATTTATTGCACCGATTTTACTCCCCGAATACTCCAAGTGTTAACTGGAACGTGTGCCAAATGTTTCCTCAAGCATGCCCAGTCAGAAATCTATCTGGAATACAAATTTAACTCCTTGCTGTATGCTTGAACACACAGTTAGAAAAAAGACTCTTGTTAAAAACATCAGAAGGAATTTATTCCTATGATTATTTGAAACCACTGCCAACACCGGTCTTGAATAAAAACTGAAGAATTTAAGACACAAAATCTTAATTTCCACAAGAGAATAGAACCACTCAATTAGATGCTGGCTCACATCTGACTAACTAATTTCATTGACTAGAAACTACCAGACCTTTGTGTTATAAGACTAATAAATTATTTTGCAGAAATCTGAAGATGGTTGGAGTATTTTAGATGGAAAGTGTTCACGTGTCTGTGCAGTACAGTGCAAGAGGCAGGTGGAATTTAGGGTAGGCCAATATTCCTTCAGTGCATTCCTTGCATGTGCAAGCAATGAACTTGTGGTTATAATCCAAACAATCCTCTGCACTGATAGTCCAGAGTTAGGAATTTTTATGGCAGATCAGCAAATACTTTTTAATTTTAGGAATTTAGTGGTATTCTGCAAATTACCAGTTTTCCTTTTCGTGACATTTCCCACTGGCAGAGATTATCAACACATTGCATTGTGCTAAGAAGTCCCACCAAAGGCTATTTTAATGGCTCAAGTAGGAGACTGTGCTAGAAATCTTCACCTGAGGGAGATAAGCAGTGCCAGCAAATGTTATGAAGCGTCCCCAAGGAGCCAAAGCAGCTGCAGCCATCCAAGCCCACTTGTTCCACGAGCAGTCCATGCACTCAGAAGCCTCCACAGGCACAGACACCTCAAGCCCACATCTTCCCGTGCCTAATGAAGCTATCTTGGAGAGCTAACTCCTGCAGCAAGCTTCTGTGAGATGTGCTGCTTGCTGGAGCGTAGCTGCTGAGCTGACAGCCCCCAGCTTCCCTGGCCAAGCTACTGTCAGAACCCTACTGAGAACCTGAAGCGTCCTAGCTGAGATCCTACAGCTCCACCAGGGCAAAACTAAGCTCGCCCAAACGAGAGCCAGACGCAGGGAAGAGCCAAGGGACAGATGATTCACAGGCCAAAAAGGGGTCAAAATGACAGAGGCTGGCCAAGATATTTGTTTCTCAGGCTTTATGTCAAGCCTGAGGGGTTTGTTTTGCAGAATAAAAAAATTCCCACAGTAAAGTACATGTAACCAACTAAATACAACTAAAACACAGGATCAGAAGGGGGTGGAAACTCTTCCTTGCACTTGCAGATGAACCAGCTGTGTGTCTGAAGGAGGGGAGGATGAAGGAAACTGAAAGGGGTTCATTTGTCAGCACTCCCAAGTGGGCAAGCAGCTCTCCAACAGAGCACTCTGCTCCTGCCAGGGCAGGGCCTGATCCTTAAGCATGTGGAAAGCAAAACATCTTCCACATCTCCCAGTGTTCTTTCCTGCATGTGTTTCCAATAGCCACGCACACCAAAAAAAAAATATTGGCTTGTTCTGTCCTGCAAATATTCCTCATAAAAACAAACACCCAAACAAAACCAAATGAATGATGCAAGCCAAAAACAACCACCACGGTCAAACTGAAATCCCCTTAGCTTTAAGGCATGCAAATCACAATATAAGGCACTGTATCTATACTGTAACAATAGTAATAACAAGTCATCCTCTAAAATTCCTCCAGTATCCAATGAATACCTCACTACTGTTCCCTGCAACACAAGAGGCCCTTTCTGTTAGCAGCCCCCACGTTAAAACAGACTTACATGCACATCACGGAAACAAATTACTCCATTTCAGCCAATACCTGCAAGGAATGTGTCTATCAACAAAATTGTCCTGCAATTGAAGAGATGCAATTATTATCTCCAGGAGGAATTCTGAATAGCTTTAAATGCAAGGACACCTCAGACATTTTACTGAGATTATTTGGGTAAAACAACAACAAAAAACCAACTTATACTCAGAAGAATTCTATTGAATTTTGCATTATACGCAAAATCCCGATCTTCAAAACTCTACTGTTTGTAAATATCCACCAGTTACATATTCCTTCCCTCCATATAGACTGCATTTTCTATTTCTATTTTGTCTCTGTTGCACTTCCCTGAAGAATTTGAGTTTTCTAAAGAGCATTGGCAGCACCTTCCCTTCTTGCCTTTCAAACTGAACAGACCACGTGTAGAAGTGACAATACATCACATCAGTCACCCAACCTATAAAAGCATTTTAAAAATTAAGTGCCATAAGGAGGTATATTCTAGGAAGCTCCCTTAAAAAGATGTTATTTCAGATCCTTGTAATGCTCTGTGGCTTTTTGTTTTGTGGTTTAAAATAACAATTATTCTCTCACAAAGGATGGAACAAACATTTCTCTTGACACTTCCCTAATGCTGCAAAGCGATGACAGCCAACTCGATGTCCCACCCACAAAGGACACAAGTAAGTTCACTGATAGGAATATTGTGATGGCTAAGATATCCAAAAGAATACATCTTAACATACAAATCTAATGTGCAAAGGATGATGAAGGCTATAGAATTAATCTTTTCATTTATGAGTATCTTTCCTATCTCCTGTGGAAAACCTTCTAATTCCTGATGGAGCAGGCTGAAAAATTTCAAGGATCCTCAGGTAAACTCTGAATTCACAAAGCTTGTCAGCATCTCTACATCTATTGCCCAGTCATATCTGCCATTGAGATGTACTCAAGTAAGTTAAACAAGACAACAAAGAAAAATACATCCCCCAGTAAATTCCACAGTTTAACAGAGTTATGATGAAATGCTTAAATTATTGCAACAGATTTATTTGAACAATTGACTATTCTCAAAGCTTGCATCTGATGATCGGGGAGGTCAATGTTTAAAATACATCAGAACATTCTTCACTTGCCAAAGGTGTCTACAGGCTCTGGGTACATTATCCAGATTTCTCCTCATAAGCTCCAGTGCTCTCTGCACATGAAAAGGACAAAGTTTCTCTGCCAAACAGAGCAGTGAGCAAAAGAGACACTTATTTTGTATGTCTGTGATCTAAACTTCCAAAAATAACTGATGATTCGGCAAGACCAATGGAGTGTCAAATCTCCACCAATGTGCTAATTCAAGGTTAATTACTGCCAAACAGCACCTGTCAACAAGCCCCCATCAAAAGCTGAGAGTCTCCAAGAACATCAGAGCCTCTAGACAGACAAGCATAAAAACTATTGCCTTTTTAACAGTGACAACATTGTTTGACATTTTCCATTTCCTACACAAACATATGAAACAAGCCACTAAATAAAAACCAAACCACCAAACAGGGCAGCCTAAACAATGACGATATTCACAAAGCTCAAGCTTCATGCTGTTCTCTGCAGTGGTGCTGTAAGAATTACTGTTACACGGGCTGGGTTGGCTTCCCAGTATTGCCCGGGTGCTTTTGTAACTCCTCCTGGTTGTAGAAGGTCCTGTTTACCATGTGGTGACAAGTGGCCCAAGGAATGACCCTGCTGTCTGCACTGCACTGCACTCCAGGGCAGAAGCCAACCCAAACTCTCACACGACAGCACGAGACACAGCAGCGGTGATGAAGCTGAATTCAAAAACGTATTCATCATCTTCATTTGAATATTGCTGGCAGAAAAGATTAGAGCAAAGCAGAAGTTACTGATACTTTAGGACTGTCCACGAGGAACAGGGCAATCCACAAAGCTCTCAAACTACATTGCAGAAAGTTTCTCTCTGCTTAAAACAGCTGTAAAAATCTCAGTACAAAACTGACAGAGATTATCCACAGGGGTGTGAGCAACCTGATCTAGTGGGTTTCCCTGTCTGTGGCATGGGGTCGGCCTGAGATGATTTTTAATGTCCCTTCCAACCTAAACCATATATAAACATAATTGCTGGAGTTTTTATCAAAAGGTTAATCTAAAAGAGTAGCTAGGACTAACACAGGATATGGTGTGACCTGCCAGGAAAGCTCCAACGCACTTTCAGTACCAAATGCATGCACTTCCAGCTGCTTCTCTTTGTGGGTTTGGCTCCAAACGCAGTATTTAACATAGCCACAAACCTGCAGTTGTCACATTCACCACACCCGTAGCCAACTAAGGGCTTACACTGAATTCAGGCCCATTCACAGCATTTCACCTGAACAGAGATTACACACGGGCAAATCACGCGCAATAAAAAGAACCCCAAATCGGCTGAGAACATCATCTCAGAACTCGCCGCAAACAGACTTTTTCACCAACCTAATGTGAAAGACGAGGTTCGCGTCTCTGTTATAGTTTTAAGATTTATTAATAAAATAAATAAGGAATATAATAAGGCAAAAAGGCAGCCAGCTGGGTGTCTCTTGGCATGCTGCCAAAAGAGCACACCTCAACCTAAGATTACTTTCATTAAATACATCGAATTGTTACATATTCATTCACTTTCATGCATTATTCAACAACAGCCCCCCTTCCCTAAATAGCACTGGCCTGTCCACTTTTTTGGTCATAAATTTTTCTCTCCAGACTTTCTGTCTCTCTCTCTTGTAAGCCTTCTCTCAAGAATGTGTGTTTAAAAAACTAAATCCTGTAAGAAAGATATTTACAACACTTCTAATTTCTTTGTTAACAGCAGAACTAAACAAATCATATCAATCTAGCACTACGCATACGGCTTTTCCTTTCCCTATTTGTGAAAAGCCAACTATTTAATAGGCATTTATAACACTAACAAGGGGGAATGTTGAGAGGCTGCAGGTGTTCTGAGTGGAGTGAGCTGTGTGTGTGTGTGTGCTGCAGACCTGCCCACGTGCCTGCTGTGCGTGTGCCTGAGCGGCTCGGTGTACTGCGAGGAGATCGACATCGAGGCCGTGCCGCCGCTGCCCAAGGAAACCGCTTACCTGTACGCGCGCTTCAACAAGATCAAGAGGATCGCCGCCGCAGACTTCGCCGACATCAGTGAGTGACAGCCCCCCGTCAGGGAGTGACAGTGACAGCCCCCTGTCAGTGAGTGACAGCCCCCCGGCAGGGAGTGACAGTGACAGCCCCC
>VWZN01012749.1:10238-26980 GCA_013396955.1 Regulus satrapa | reverse complement strand
CAGGGAGTGACAGCCCTTCACACCGGGGAAGGGCAAAGGCAGGATGGGGAACGGGGTTTGGATCAGGTAAAGGTCTTCACGCTCCCAAACGAGTGGGCAAATTGTTGATTTTAGCCATAGGGTGAAAACACAACTCAGCTCTGCTGAGTCCCAGCCGGGCTTAAATGACCGGGGTATGATTTTTTTTTTCTTCAAATATTCCAGGGATTGCTCTGCCACCTACCTCACTCAACAGCATTGACTAATTCTATGAATGTCTGAAATCATCTTATCTCTACGACTAAAAAGGATCCCGAGTATTTCCCTTTTAATTTTTTTTTCCATTTAAGACCAGAAAAAAATCCAACGTCACTTTTTGCCCATATTTAAACATGAAATTATGCATTTGTAGATAACGATTTAGACGCTGCAGCTAACAGTATAACATTTAGCATATAAAGCCTTAGACATTTCACAATCCATGTAATTACAAAGTCAATACTTAAATTTTAATTTCCTTTGTGTAAAGCTACCTTGAGGAGAATTGATTTTAGTGGAAATAGGATAGAAGAAATAGAAGACGGAGCCTTTTCAAAGCTTCTGCTGCTGGAAGAACTTTCTCTTGCTGAAAATCGACTTGTAAAACTTCCTGTTCTACCTCCCAAGCTAACAACATTTAATGCAAACCAAAACAGAATCAAGAGCAGAGGAATCAAAGCTAATGCTTTCAAGGTAAGGAAAAACCCAGTAATTTAGGTAACCAAAGTAAACAAAATTAGTAACCAGACTATTCAGTCCGCCACCAAATTATTTCTCTGTATTTTTTGTCATCTAAGAAAAACTACATTGAAGCAGCTTTCTAGATTTTCCTTTGCTTTTAAGACACTCTGGAATATCA
This sequence comes from Regulus satrapa, assembly GCA_013396955.1. Lineage (NCBI taxonomy): Eukaryota > Metazoa > Chordata > Aves > Passeriformes > Regulidae > Regulus > Regulus satrapa. The sequence goes on along the minus strand of VWZN01012749.1, from coordinate 26,103 downwards.
GACATTTGTGCACACTCTTTTTCTACATGTCCCCCACATAGAAAAGAATTTTATATTAACTACTTCACCTACTTGGTTCCTCTCCAACATGAAAATAAAAAATATTCAAAAATTGATGGCTCGAGTATAGTTCTGAGGACTACAGAAATACTAATAAACCATATATATATATATAAAACTTTACAGTGGTCTTAACTTTTAAAACCAACACGCTGACACTGAAATTTCCCAAACACAGAAGGTCTGTTTGATGAATTCCTTGATATGATAGAATTCAGCATTCACAGCAAAATAATGGCTTTTGTTACATCTGTTTACAGGCCACGTGATCAGAAAAAAAATCACTGATGTCTTACAACAAGCATGAGTTTCTTAACCTCCAGTAATACCAGCAGCAGTAACCTCTCTTTCTGTTTAACAGAAGCTCACAAATTTGGCCTACCTCTACTTAGGACACAACTCACTGGAATCTGTTCCCCTGAACTTACCGGAGAGCCTGCGCATTCTTCACCTCCAGGTATTCCCAAAGGATTTCCTTAACCTTCTCTGGGGAAACACCTCGGGAGTTACACGCTTCAAACCCAACTTGTTCTAGTTTGAAACAGTTCCCACTGCAGTTTCCCAGCGCACCTCTGAATAAAACAATTTGCCATACCAACGTGTGTGGCCACAACCATCCAGACGTTCAGGAGCCGCTAATTCCCACGTGAGGATGGATTGGTGGTTTCTGTACCTCGGGGATGGGAAACGCCCAAAAAAGCAGCTGTAAGCTTTTCCCAACAATGCCCGTGTGTATTTATTGCTAAAACCCTTTTGGTTTGCAGTACAACAACATCACCTCCATCACGGATGACACGTTCTGCAAGTCCAACAACACGCGCTACATCCGCACGCGGATGGACGAGATCCGCATGGAGGGCAACCCCATCGTCCTGGCCAAGCACGTCAACGCCTTCTCCTGCCTGAGGATGCTGCCCGTGGGAACCTACTACTAGCACTGCTCCTGCCTCTGCACCTGCCCCACGCAGGCAGGGCAGCGAGGAGCTCTTCTCCCTCTGTTTACAAGTTCGTATCCTCCCCCTTACTAAACGCTCTTTTCCCTGCATATCCGGGACCCTGCGCTGCGCCGTTCTCCTCTGAAATAACCATTCCAAACCAGTCACTTCAGCAGTTAGGGGGTCCCTCACGCTTTCAGAATCCTTGCTGTAAGTGACTGTTTAAAAAGATATAGATATAGATATATATATATGCACGCACGATCTCTACTTCCATTTCACCGCGTGCTCTTTCCGTAAGATCACACAAACCCGCTTGTTCTCACTCTCCGCCAGCACTCAGAACAGCCACCACGTTTTGCTTTCTGATAAATGCAAAATTCTCTTTGAGCAAGCTGAAGAGGAAAATGCTTCCGAATTCCAATCTGACTCTTTTAATATGAAAGGAAATCTTCGCAGTTGACCTTCAAAGGCGTATTGGATGAAGATGCATACAACAGAAATTATGTTTAGAAGCAGAACTCCACAAAGCTTAAATTCATTAAAGTTTCCTTAAAACCTTGATTTGTGGTAAATAACTCCTATTTAGGTTTAGCACACCAAGCAATACAGCAACTGGAACTCTGCAAAGATGCTTTAGATTTCCTTCTACTATTTTGCTTTGAAAATAACATCTGTTTTATTTTTGCACCATGTATTTTTAAGTGAAATATATATCTTTTGCTGAGCTGTTCTCACAAGAGCTGTTTTTGCAACACCAGCTTCCCATTTTAAAACAACGGTCCAAGTACAGCATAATGGACTCAAATATTTTAGTTTTTAACTAAAGATGCAGACCAAAGCTTGGTTCCACAGCTTCTCCTGACAGGAAATGTGACAATATGGTTAAGAGCAAAGCTGTATCTTACCTAGAAATAAGTATGATTTCACCTAGATGTCAGAGCAAAGAAAGAATTACCCCTCTAAACACTTCTTCTGATCATTAGGAAAAAAACAAATCAGGCTTTGAAATTAAAAGGAAAGTTGATTGCATCGTGCTTCTGAAATTAGAGGTAATTTCAAGCATTTCACACAACTCCTTGAACCTGTGCAGCATGGTAAAAACACAGACAGACACGTGCAAGCCTTGACACTCGGTTCATCCAGACCTGGCTATAAAGGGCACAACGGTTTTAACTCCACAAGGGCACATTTCTGACACCCAGCTCCTCCCTCAAATACCTGCCCCAGGTATAAATGAATGCCAAAGGTGTGCTGCTTACTATTGCAGCATCAACTTGGTACTGATTTTGAAGCTAGTATAGATTCCTAATTGGTAGAAATAGTTCAGCATCAAATGCATGTTGGTGTACACGACATTTAGAATACTGATTTTACGAGAGATTTTGTATTAGTTCTATTTATCTTATTTAGCTAAGCCATGATTTGTTAGTGCTTGTGCTTTGGGGAATTGATGCCCACTTAATTCTGAACGTGTATTTTTGCCCTGAACCCATTACCCAAGAAAAACAAGCAATGCCCAATATTTTCCATTTTAAGTTATTTAGTGTAACAAGAAGGAAATTCCATTGTCTTAACTGAGAACAAAACTAAGTCTGGCAGCATTACTTGGTTTTCATTTTTCCACATAAATCATAAAACTTTGATGCTCCCAGGTTTTTAGCAAAACATCAATAAGCAACTTCAAAGCATATAAAAATACATTCCAATGTCAAGCCAAATTTCTGTTTGGAAAAAATCAAACCCATCCATTCTCTCACGTCTCTTGTGATAAAAGCCTAAGATGGAAAAAACACAGCTGTAAGTGTACTAATGTTACAACGGCAGCAGCCTCTGATCTCATTCTCATCACAATTCATTGCTACTGGAACTCTCTCCAGTATTAACAGGATCAGTGCACATCACCAAAAATGTGTATACACAAATAAATGCATATTTTTGTAACCTATACACACACATATAAACACCCCAAGACCTACTCACTGCCACACGACTGATTTTACATTAAAACGTTGTATATATTTTTTGAAACGTACCAATTATCATCAGTAACAGCAATTAATGCTCTTAACACTTTGGAAGCAAACTAAAGCAGACAAGTGGTACCTTCTGAATGCCCCACGCAGGCACCAAGCTCTCTGATGTGTTTTTTACTTCACTTTCCCTGTTCAAAGCAAGTTAATCACAATGTGAAGTGAGAAAGGCCTCGGCAGGGAGGATTTCCACTTCCTGTGTGTGTGACCAGTATCAAGCTGAATGTAAACCGCTCTCTATTTTCCCTGTCACTCATTTCTGTTCTGTATTTCCAATAAAACTTGAATTTTTGTTCTTGTTTATCGGTGTCAGCTTCAACCACCTGCTCTTCCAGCCTTGCCAGAATGTTTCAGGTGTTCAGCCTCACGGCAGACTAAGGTTAGAAGATTATCTGCAGATATAAATCCATGTTATATTTCTTGTGACAATAGCAAGACCTGCCTAACAGAATACTTGGGGAACACACACCTATTTTGAAGTGACCTTGTATTGCCATTAATCTCAAAACATTCAATATTACTTCAAGTACTCACCCACTTCTACATTTCTTCTCAAGTACCAAATCAGGAAAAAAAAAAATAAACTACCTTTGGTGTTTTTACACTCTGAGGAAAGTATCAGAAACTATTTTATTTCTACATAGAAGCCTTGGCATTTTTCTTTTAAAAATAAAGAGATTAATAGAAAAGCTATAAACCCAAGAATCCCTCCTCCCCAACAGGTTCCTCTCCAAAACAGGGGAGTCCAGAGAGCAGGTAGGGGGGGAAAAACAAATACAAAGATTACAGACTCATTTTTAATGTTGTGTAAGAGTGAATATTAATAGGATAGACTCTTGAGTTGTTTTTATGTAGATATTAACAACGTATGTCTAATTGCTTTCCCACAAATCACTAAAATTACCATTAAATTACAAATACACATTCTCCGTGGCAATCCAGTTATTCCAATTGTCAGATTGGATCTTTGAACCCTTTTATTAATTCTCCTACCTGAGAAAAGTCTTCTGTTTTGAAATGATTAGCAGTGCTAACAAAAAGAAGAAGGCCTAGAATACTCTTTGAAAGCACACAGTCAGTCATATTTGGTAAATATTCTCCCAGATTGCTCGGCCTTTCAACTCCATCCTTGTCTTGGAGCATGGACTATATCTACCTTTAGAAAGAACATTTGTAATACTGACAGACTTGTCATGTCTTCACTGAATTATCTTCACACATCTTCTAGCAATTAGTAGATAAATTCATTGTTCATACTCAACAACTGAACAAATACTTTTAAAAGCTATTTATGTAACTGTCTCCAAACCCCTGTTCTATTTTTCTTTTTATTTGAAAAATGAGAACTATTTACATCGTTTCACCAAATCACTGTCCCAGAAACCACAGGCACTGCTGATCTAAGGATCAGAAAGCATCAAGGGAAGCTGGAAAAAACAATCACAGAGCCCTAAAGCTCTTGGTGCTCCACCTTTTCTATGGAGGGATTAGAGAAAAGCCCTTCCACAAAAACCAGCAGGATTAGGCAATGCCAGTTTATTGCTCAGCTGAGGACTGGATTTTTTTTTTTTGTATTATCAGAAAATAGAACTCTTTTTTTTCTATTCTGGTTGATTGATTTATCTGGCATTCAACTCAAAGGCCTAAAAGCCTGAAAAAACCAAGAAATGATGCAGTTCCCACTTGATGCTAGAGCTGAAAAGTAAAGATGGTGTCGAGTTCAATGACAGTACATTCCTGAGGTACATAAAACTCAGCCAAGAAACCACAACCAATTAAGCAGCTAAACATCCTTAACATAAAGCATCCTGTAAGATGCTGTAAGTCAGTAGTGGTTTTACTCCAAGGATTAGTTGTTTATGTTAAAACCAGCACCAAGCCAAACCAAACAAACCAAATACTGATAATTTAAAACTAAGCTCAAATACTCTGTTCCAGTTAGGAGGGAGGAACAGTTTATTTCCCACACAAGTGGAACACTCCAGAACTGAAAGTGCTGTCGCCCAAACACACGCTGACACATCTTCAAGAAAAACAGATCTAATCCTTCAAAACCAACATTTACATGCCAAAGACTACAAGTGATATTTTCTTTTAATTTCTTCTTTTTTCCTTTTTTTTAAAAACCAAACTAAAATGCAATACCAAAGCAAACTGCCTTACTCCTTCCCACAAAGGCACAGTCTTCTTTTCCTCCACCCACAAGGAGCACAGCAACTGCTGCTCAATTGCCCCTTGAGCACTGCACGACTTTTTAAGCTCATATTTTCACCACCACACACAAAAATTAAGATCCCATGTTCTGCTCAGGACAGCCAGTTTCACCTCCAATGCTGTGTCTTAATAAACTTCTTAAAGCAATAAATATTGTACTGATAAAGAAAGGCTTGATAGACACTACCTTGAAATGCAGGAAGGTGCGTCTGCGATGTTCGTGCCACTCAGAATAGGTTGAAATGCTACTGAAAAATGTTAGAAGATCTCCACTTTCTTCCATTCTATAAAACAAAAATATCTTGTTTAACCCAGCGCCGATCAGATGTAGCAATTCTAAAGCCTAAAATTCACACTTAAAAAATTTTTTTAGGATTGTTTGAATATGAAGTAGACATCACCCAAAATAAGGATGACAAAGCTGAAATAAATCTGTAGAGTAATGGCTGAAAAAAGAGGTTGAAAAATACATTCCTAAACCACTGTTTTTAGTGTTAGGCTTGTATGTAAAATGTAGGAACAACACAGTCACCAGCAAAACCTTGATTTTTTTCTTGTTCAACTTGTTTTCTAAACAAATTCTAAGATGTTGCACAGTAAAACCTCGACCTGCAAAACGGTGAGACTTCCCAAAATGCATCACTAACCTTCAAATATTCCCAAAATCTTTGTCCTAACCAGCTAACTCTAACCTGATACCTGCCTTTGCCTACATGACACTCAGCTTTTGAAGATCAACCCTGCAGCTTCAGTAGGAAAGGAGGAATGATCACACAGGGCACCTAAACCCCAAACTTGGATTAGACAGTGAAATCTTGATGGGATTTTGTCTCCAGAGCAGATGGGGCTCCAGCCCTCTGAACATCTTCCTCACTCTCCTCTGGACCTGCTCCATGTTTCTTTCTTATGCAGTGGGGAGAATGGGAGGGAAAGGTAGATAGAAACATTTCTTTTTCAGTTTTCTGGTAAAGATCAGGATGGAGAAAGGAAAAGGGACAGTAGGAGGTGAAAACTGTCAGGCAGCCAAGCACACATGCAGGGTTGTTGGGGAAAGGAGGACAAAAGCTCATTAAAAGTGTGCATTTTTTGCATTTGTCACTGAACAAATGCAGCCAGAATGCGAAGGATGCACAGCTCCACAAAACCACGTCAGAATAGCTGAAATAACACGATTATTTCTCCACAGTGGTGAAAGGCTTCGTGTCACTGTTGATATGAAGCCACAGACTATCAACCATCATCAAAACACACCTGGCAACCACTGTTTTGGAAATACAAGTATTTATTTCCGTTACTAATACGGGTTTTTAGAAGTTTACAAAACCTGACTGGGAAAGATACCTGACTAATATTTGAGAATACTTCAGGAAGTTCGAGTATTTAAATTCTAATGTAAATTTGACTTTTCTCTTTGAGATTAACCGTTCTTTCTGGATTTTCAGAAGAGCTGAGAGCAGAGACTTGAGGCATTCACAGAATGAACCAAGTCAGTTCAGCCTTCCCAGGGAGAACTGTACCTCCAATCCATCTCCATTTCATATACAGGAATAGCAAAGGTACACAAGAAACCGGAGAAAAAAAAATACATTAAGGTCATTCAGATGCTGAAAATGTGAAAGAAAAGCCAAACAAGTTTTATCCTAGCCTGGAAAGAACAGCATCATTAAAGGAAGTTACCACAGTAGTCACAGCTGCCAACAAAATCAGACAAAGATGAAAAAAATGCTGGCAGCAGGGGGAAAAGTGAGTCCCTGGAAGGACACAGAGACTGATTTACAACAGCTCATGGGCTCTGCTCTGGGAGCTGCTTTTAACCCCAGCTCTGGGCTGGGCGTGTCGAGGTCCACACCTTCTGCAGGGACTGTGGACCCCTGGACTGCCCCTGTGCACCCTGGAGAGCAGAGTGCACACCAGCTGCAACACAAAGCTCTGCTACTGAACCACTCACCTCCTGAAAAACAGCCATTTTTATAAATACTATCACAAACACTATGAGCTTCTTTCAGCATTGTTTTTATTTCTTTTTTTTTTTTTGGCCTCAAAACTGTTTTTTTAGGTGATGCAGCAGATGAAAATTTTCAAGGCGAGCTCATCAAGGGTTGGGGGTTGAAGTTCAAAGAGCCAGTTTCAAATGTAGAAGTTAGTCAAGCAAGACATCTGAGGATGTACTTCTCTCACATAGCACACAGGCTAAATTCAAGACAGAAAACTGAAGTCGGTGTTTAGAAAGGGGGAATCTGTTGGCAGGAACAGCCGTGTGTAAATCCATCTTGGCAAAGGAGTAAGGACTGCATAAGAGCAGCCCTTCAGTGAACTCTCACAGCGTTGGATCTACCACAAATAGCAATTCCTACTCAGCCCAAACGAGCCTAATTCCTCCTGCTAAAGTCAGCTACACCAAATGCTAAAATACCAAGAAAACATGGGATAAAAACAATAAGGTAGGAAGAGAGGGGATGGTAAAATTCAAGTCCTTTTTCTTATTTTGGAAGAACTTGGCATTACAAAAATCCACTTGGAGCAGAAAGCACCTGTCTGCAATGCCAATATCCCTGTTACAGAGAAGGCATCCAAAACCAGCTGAAGGGATACTCAGGCAGAGTAACTCTGTCAGGTCAAAATCAGGGGCTCTTCACCCAAACACCCTCTCACTTTCACAAAATATTAACAAAACACTGAAGTATTTAAGACATTTAACTGTTGTAAAAGTACCTAAGCCTCTTTTAATGTGTTCCTTTATTTATTTGAAGGGGGGGGAAAAAAAAAGTGTTTTAGCTCAGTGCAGAATGCAAGACTTGCTACACTGGCATAGAAAACCAAAGCATGACTCAAAGCTGGGGATAGAATTCCTGCTTCCCTTCACTTGCAAGAAAACTTGCCCATGCAGCATTTAATATAATGCATATTTCCCAAATCCTGCTTAGAGAGTCAATCTAGTTAGTAAAAAGTAAGAGCAGATTTCATACTGCTAAAAATCTCTATTTGCCTGAGTGACCCATGCAAAGATTAACTCCAACAATAACTAATGGGGTGTCAAGCCAAAAAAAGGAAAAAGGATTGACAAGATCTTTTTAGATGTTGTGGTTGTCAGCCCTAGTAAAATGTCATATAAGGGATAATTGGTGCAAAAGAGACACAAGTGAAATCCAAAATAAAAGACCAATTTGCACACATCTGTTATTGTCACAAAATATTTAAGAATTTATATAAAAATATACCCACTTTCTAGAAATGTGCAATTCTTGTATAGAGATGTACCATGGATACATTGCAGCAGTACCTGCAGACTGTTGAATTTTGCTTCATTTAAAAAGCCATTGCTCAAGTGTTCTGGCACTCCCCTGTTTTCCTCCAAAGCAGGAACTGAATGGCAAATTTTTAACTCTGCTGCTCTTAAAGACCATTTTCTGATATGTATTATGAAAAAAAAACCCCCAAAACAACCAGCCAAAGCCAAAAAAATTAGAAAACTGAGGAGGAAAAGATCCCAGCCAGGAAACAAAACAGAACTAGACAATTGATTTGGCACAACTGGGCCAAGGAAGCAAAAGAAGAAAACAAACTGGTAGGGAGGCTGAAAACAAACAAAAGAGCAGGAGACCAGATTGAGCTGGTCAGGAATGGAGGGAACAAGGAAGGGAACAAGAGGGAAGAGGTAGGAATTTTAGGAGCTGACTAAAGAACAAAGGGCTAGTTGGGAAACGTCTGAAACTGGACATGAGGGAATTACAGCTTGGAAAAAGAAATGAGGAGTGGCCCAACAAGGGGACTGAGAAAACAGGCCCTGCAGGGAGAGCACAGCCCCAGGCAGGGAAAAGGGGGGGCTCTGAGAAAACAGGCCATGGGAAAGGGAGAGCACAGCCCCAGGCAGGGAAAAGGGGGGGCTCTGAGCCAGGCCCTGCAGGGAGAGCACAGTCCCAGGCAGGGAAAAGGGGGTGCCCTGAGCCAGGCCCTGCCAGCATCAGCCCCGGCCCAGGCAGGGAGTCCCCCCTCACACTGGCAGCACCCGCTGCGGCCAGGACAAGGCACAAAGGAAATGGAAGCTGAAGGTGCTGTGGGGCTGTTCCCCAGCCCCCAAAGTGGTTTCCAACCTGCTGGCCCCATGGACCCCACTGGCCACGTGGCTGCAAGGGTCTCTACAGACACCAGACCAACGGGAGGCACGTGCAGAGGGAGGCTCAGGAGAAAGCACCGCTGGTTTTGCTGACATCTTCTATCGCTGAGGAAAGCTTGTGTTTATTTAGGAATACTGGCACAAGGTGAAAGAGGAGAGAGAGCAACTCCAGCCAGGATGAAATCAAGTCTGCCACTACTTCAACAAATTCTTTTCCAGTGTGACTATTAAGTTCCAATACACTTCTGCTGTCATAAAATACTCATGAATAAAACAGGGCAATTTCCTCTTCTAAATCCCACTTAACTTGAGAGCAGACAACTGTTCTTCCCAGCTACACCACAAGCTTCAGCAGATTTCTATGGAAATCTCAAAGCCTTTAAGTAAAAAAAATCAGTTTTCAGTAGAGACTACTGAAGCCTGAGGTAACTCAAGAGACCCCTCTCCCTTCACCCATCTGTTGGCCTATCCTCTCCCTTCCCAAGATCAAAATATAACAGAAAAAAAAAAATTAAATCAACTACTCAGTGATAATAGATTTGTTCTCAGAACACCTTGCTAGCAGATTTCAGTGGAATACTGCAGACAAATAATTTGGTCATTTACTCATCATGTAACCACAAGAATATTCCAGAAAATAATAAAAAGCAGCTTTCATTCATACGTTTAAATTTTAGTATGTTAATTTCTTAAGCCATTGCACAAATACACCATTCCATGTTTTTAAATATTTTTTAAGATATCGGTGAAATAAATCCTGATGAGAGAAATGCAATTGAGAGCTGAGAATCAGAAACAGGAGAGGGGTTCTGGATGGGCACTTCAGGCATTACCCACTGCACAGCTGCAGCTCACACACATCTGAGGAGCAATTCTATTCATTAAAATGCAACAGCTGACATGACCACCTCGCCTTTCTCTTGGAAGAGCTACAACACACTATCATCCAAAGCCTGGCTCTGTTTCAGGTGAATTTGTGACTGCACTTCCAGATCTCAACACTCACAGGCCTTTCATCTTCCCTCCAGGACCCAGATAAGGGGTGGGAAGTGTTTGGGCTGGGCTAAGGACAGTCACAGACACGGGCTGCCAGCAATTCACACAAAAACTCGGCGCTGCATTTGGCAGCCCCTGTCCCACACAAGAACTCGCCTTGAGCAAAGGATTCCCTCTTACCTTGATACAAACTCGCTCATATTTGAATCTTCCGTGGGTTCCATTATGATGCTGAGATCACTGACAACAGCAGACACCTCCTCGTTGTTCTACCGAACAAAATATTTTAGAAATTTCTCTGGTGAGGACAAAAATGTGTCCATTTGCATATAAAAAAAAAGCAAAACAGAAAAACGCAGATATAAATGGTGCTAAGTACTAAAATCCCTAAAAAAGCATTTTTACAACTACAGTTTCTTTCATTTCAGGAGTAGCACTATTATCCACAAGGCTTTTGGAATAATATCTGAGTTTGTCAGCAGAGAATATATATTTGTATAAAGGAAGGTTCATTACTTCAAGAGTCTTCTCATTTTCCAACACAACCTTTAGCTGCCACATTTACCAAAAAATTCACATATAAGGTTTTATCTCTTAGCTTTGGCCTGTTTTTTTTAAATTTTAAATCCTACAGTTTTGTCTCAAAATATTGTCCTCTTTTACAATCACTGTTACTCAGAAATACGTACAGGAAAACTGAATTCTTCTAAATTAACTAGTAAGCTGTTAAAGAACAAGAAAAGGTGGTCAGAGCAGGAATGAAGCCACAAAAAGTTAATTCTCTTTTCTATGCAGCCTTGAACACACAAAAATAACGGATTAGATAACAACAGTGAAGGGAAAAAAAGCTTAAAATCAGGGTTTGCAAAGCATAGGAAATGCCTCTCTTGACACTTGTTACAGCAAGCAAAGGGGAATGGCAGGAGAGGGCTGCCCCAGCTCTCAGAGTGCCCGTGCTGCTCACCCCAGCAGCGTTCCCCAGGGGGAGAGCAAAGCAAGGCACTGCAGAGATCAGTGCCTGCACTAAGGGACAGCAGGAAAAGCCATTTCAGGTTTAGGGCACAAAGCTCAACGGGGGATGGAGTTGTGGAGAAGCTGCCAGCAGTCACAAGCTAACGTGCCACCTTCTCAAGGGACTGGTTTGCCAGTGGGGGTTACTAACTTGCCAAAATGCCATTTGTGGGGCCAAATACAAATATTTTATAGGAGAGCTCTGGGCAAGAAAGAAACTCTTTTAAAATGATTGCTTTCCCAAAAGGCTTCGACTTGTTTTGGCTGATTTTCAAGCTCATGTCCTCTCCTAATACCAAATATTATGGAGCTGAATTAACTCCATAGTGACTTCACTACTAGAATAAATAGCTCCAGTTCACAGAGGGGAAAAAAACTTCTGCTGCTGTCTGTTACCTGCTGGGCACTTCCCAAAAACAGCTGTCACCTTTTCTCCCCAACACAGGTGAAACTGGTGACAACTGCACTGCCTTGTCCATGCTAATGGTTATTTTGAGTATGATGGACTTCTAGCAAACAAAAGAATTAATATGAAAAAATTAGCTCCAAATTACAGTTTTATACCTCAACTGAGGGGTTTTAAGTATTGATAGGCCTGGTATTCCCTTATCAGCATTTCAAGTAGCCCGAATTTTAAGCATTAGGCAGCCAAGTGCTGCCACTCAGTGGTGCAATGGCTTTAAGTACCAACAGCACGGGCAGTAAATTTAACCCCAGTAACCCCTGGAGCCCCAGGACACCAACAGAGCTCATCAGGGCATGCAGCTGAGAGAGAAACGGTCTCAGTGCAGCTTTTATGCAGGCAAGTGTAAAGAGGCATCATGAAGATCATCAATTTCAAGTCACAAAGGGACTTCAGAGGTTGCTCATTCACTTGCAAACTTGCAGGAGTTTCAAAGGATAAAATCCACGTGTGGCTACCTAAATATTCAATTCCTAAATTCATAAAAAAGCTTTTCTAAAGAATAGGAGGGCTTCTTTACTGTTCACTCTCAGTCCTATCTCATGAAATTAAAAAGATACCAAACAACTTTAAAGCTGAGCTGAAAAATCAAATTTTCCAGATTTTAGAAACACCATTACAGTGTTAGAAAAATACAATTGCAAATTGGGGTAGAAGCCGTTTTCCTCCTTTTAGCATCTTGAATTCTGTGCTAAGAACAGAGTCTCATAAAAGAGATTTCCCAGGAAATCTCGTGGCAGTGCTGCAATGACCACTCACCTTAACCAAGCACACACAGATATAACCAAGGGAAACACCAGCCCAAGCCAGCCAGGAGAGCTGCTGACCTTTGCAGCGTTTTAGCTTTTCCTCATTTGGCACCTTGCAGCTCCCAGAATGAGGTCTGTGACTAGAGAAGGTGCTGTGTGGGGTGTGCACCTGGCAGAGCTGAAGGACACCAAGTGCTCCCAGAGCTTCCCCTCGGTGTCAGCCTGCAAGAGCAGGGAGCACGTCTGGGGAAGGAGAGGAGAGAGAGACTCGGCAGTACCTGGTTAACAGCTGAACTTGATCTTGAAGGTCTTTTCCAACCTAAATAATTCCATGGCAACCATTTTGTGGCTGAACACTAAACCCGACCTTCAGAACTATCCTGCTTGGATGCCCATGGAATTCCAAAGCTGGGTCCAAATGTTAAAGAGCCAAAAGAACCCACTGAAGTTTAGATGAAACAGTTGAAAGGTTTCAGCTGGAAAAGGAAGCACTGACATTTGTCCATTTGTTTTTGGTTTTTTTTTAAGCACACCTTGACCCTTACCTCCATTTCAAGAAGCTGGAATTCCAGTTGAAAAGACAGGGAGCGACACTTCCCTGATACTTTGTGCTTCTCCACCGTCCTGTTTCTAGCTGTAATAAAACCAAATGAACAAAACCCTCAATTCTACTTTTATTCAATGCTACTGCATTTCTTCCCTCATATTTAAAGTGCCAACCATTACCATTCCTCATGTTAACGAGTTTAACGTGTTCAAAACCTCCAACAAACAACTCCACTTCCCCCCTGGGCAGAGCACAATAGTCCATCACTTCCCCATTAAGGAAAGGACAATATTTAGTGAGAAACTATTTTGTAAATGAACCAAATCTTATTGCATTTCAAAATAACTGTCCTTCTGCCAAGAGTGAATCAGAACACAGGTCTGCAGATGAACTGTTGAACACAAGTGCTTACTTTTTTCCAGTGTTTTCTTGGAGTGGCTCGTGAAATTAAATCCAGTAAAGGCTGTTAAAAAGGAGAGATCTCTTTCCAGAGTTTCAAGCTCAGCTTTCAGGTCTGATAAAGATTCATGTCCCTGGGTTTCTCCCTGGTCTAACTTTCTAGAATGGGGGGGGGAAAAAAAAAAATCAAAAGGGCAAAACACTCAGATGTAACACATCAGTACAGCAATACCATCAAATAAAAAGCACTGGTAATGGGATCTGATGGTTTTCCCAAATCAGTTTCCAAGGAGTCAGGTTTCAGTTGGATCACACTGCTGGAAACAGTAAACTATTCCAAATTACATAAACTCTTTCCATTCCCTGCTAGGCGGACACAGCTTTTATTCCAAGTCTGGGGGTGCAAGTGTCCATTTTGAGAAATGTGCAAAAACATGCAAGAAAAGGGAGCTAAGATGCCTTTACTCACCTGAGTGACTCATTTTATCCACGGAGTTTACATTTACTAACATAAGGGAAGTCCCAACATAGTGGCAAAAGCTCATCTCAAACAGTTTTGACTAAGAAATTCTATTAATCTAACAAATTTTTTAAAAGCATACATTGCCTTCAGTATCTCCTCATCAGAATAGAAGGTGGATTCCTGTTGGGTATCTTCACACTCTTCTGTCAACACCCTAATTTCTTCTTCCAGTGCCTGGATTTCCTCTTCATAAGCTTGAAAAACGTTGTCGTCCATTTCTCACAATTCCCGTTACTGCATAAAACAAAAAAAAAAAAAAAGGATTTTTCTCAGGAACAAACAAGGAATCGATTTTTAAAAAATACAAATATAACATTAGGCAACTGTTTCAAGGACACAGAGTACTGCAGAGGCTCAAAAGACAGAAGGGAAAGCAGGGATCCAATCAAGGCTTTAAGAACGTTTTTGATTAGCCATCATTTGATCCAGCTGTTCTACATTTGCTCTAATAGAACAACAAGCTGCTCCACAGGTAAAAACCAACTGCAGTCAGATACAAAAAAGGAACTCAGCTTTGACCAATTGACCTAATGACACACCTGGACAGGAGAGGCACAAATGAGCTGCTCCTAACACAACCTCCCTTCAGAGCAAACACCAGGAGAGAGACACAAATTGGAAAGACATTTTGCCAATAATTAAAAAAAAAAAACAAACCTCAGTTTTACAACACATTCTGTGGAAGATATTATGCAGCTCAAAATTAATGTGCTAACATTTTCAACCAGGAAAAACCTAACATTTCGCTTTGTGTGTTTTTAAAATCACCCCTACTCTATGTGGAAGTTCCACACGAACATGATTCAGTAAAAAGGGATAAGGGGGAAATAGAATTTATTCGTTTATTTCATAGGAACTGGTGCCTTTATAACATACATAAGAAAACAACACCAAAAGCGTGCTTTGCATTAAAAACTTGCCTACTGCATAGTAATTAAATAGTCATCCGGTCATTATCAGGGTTTTCTGAAGTGGATACGGTGAAGAAAGTCACAGTCATAATAAAGAGTATGGTGTGAAGAAGGAAAACATGCCAACAGCCAGAACGTTACCTCAGGTCAGCCTATCCCTCTTTTAACAGCAGCAAAAGAAGACATAAACTACTTACAGCTACTTAAACTCAAGGATTTCACTAAGCTGCAGAAGACTCAAACACTAATGAGGACTTCAAAGACTTTATATCTGGGAAAAAAACCCCACTCTTTAACCACATAAAAACAAAATTTGTACAAAAACTTCTCCTCTTGGTCATCATCTTTCACATTTCTACGCACCTGCCCGTTCACACCCGCGAGTATCTGACTTGATGCTGCCGCAGGAGGAGCTTTGGAGCGTTTGAGAGACCCGAACCGGTGCGAACCGCGCCCGCTCCTTCCCCGCGGACCCTCAGAGCTCGCAGGGCGATGCTGAGAGAGCCGAGGAGCCCGCAGGTGACAGCGGTGACAGCGGTGTCCCGGGCGCGGAACGGGTGTCCAGGCAGCGCAAGCGGGAGCCCTGGGATCTTCGGCGGCCGCCACAGCCGCGGACACCGGCCCTGAGGGAGGAGCGGAGGCAGCCGGCGCTGAGCGCTGAGGGGAAGGACGGGGAGCGCTCGGGGCCGGCGCTGATGGGGAGCGCGCCGGGAGCGCGCGGGGCCGGAGCGGAGGGGGAGCACCGGGAGCGCTCGGGGGCGCTGAGGGGAAGCACCGGGAGCGCTCGGGGCCGGCGCCGAGGGGGAGCGGACCGGGAGCGCTCGGGGCCGGCGCCGAGGGGGAGCACGGGGAGCGCTCGGGGCCGGCGCCGAGGGGAAGGACGGGGAGCGCTCGGGGCCGGCGCCGAGGG
>VWZN01012748.1:298080-345874 GCA_013396955.1 Regulus satrapa | reverse complement strand
AAAAGCAGAACATTTAAGAATAAATAATAACTTGCTGGAGGGTAAAAAAAACCATGAAAGTTAATAACTATGGTGGTAATGTCTATTTAAAATGGTAATGAAAAGCACTCTGCTCTGAAAGAAAACTATTAAATAAAGGTCCAAATAACATTTGCAATCAGACCAACACCACTGCTATTGCCCAACTTGCCCAGAGTTTACCTGAGTGTTGCCACATAAGCCAGACTTGGCCCTGGGATGTTTTTGAGAATCGGGGAGAATTCTCCATAACAACAGAGATGTTTATAGAATTTAGCCAACGTATGCTAAGTGTCTTATCAATGTACCTTGGATGTTTTGGACAGAGACTCTGCTAGCAGCACAGTCAGCTGCTGCCTGCCTGTCAGCATGTATTAATTTCTGCTCTTCATATAGATCTTAATAAATAATCATATCTGGACTTCTGATTGATGGACTCTTATGTAGATCCATTGACTGACACAGCACAAATGCTTCAACCACACCTAAGGACCTGGTATTTTGCCTTTTGGCATTCTGGCAGACTCAAAGTTCATGGATACCATCTGATGCTCTGCTCTGACCACTGGTTTTGACAGAGTCATGCAAGAATAAATTTTTTCTGAAAGGATGAGCAAATGCATTAAACACAGACTGGGGACTGAAATTGGGAGCTGACATGGTTCTGTACTTGTTGCAGTAGGTTCAGCACTTGTTTTAACACTGTTGGAAGGGAGCAGCATCTGGTTTTTTGCCCTGGATTTTGTTGCAGGGCAGCAGCAAGTGTGGGTTCCTCATCATCAAAGAGGCATCAAAGAAGTGCAGCACCACTATTTGTTGTCTTTAGCATGTTTGTGCCTATAATTTTATACACATGGTTGGTGTAGGATGGTGCCTTGCCCCATTCCTGCTCTGCGCTGCTCTAGTTCTTTGCTGTGTGGGACTTCCTGGAGGGTTGCTGGTGCTTATGGTCTCCTTCATGTTTTTCAACGGGTGGAAGCATCTTCCACCTGTCCAGTGGTGATGTATTGGCACCTGGACTGGAGCTGGGCCATCTTGGGCTTTCACGTTTTGTTGTCTCCATGTTCTGAGTAAATCAAACAGGATATAAGTTAGAAAAAAAGAAAGGAGGGAAAAGGTGTTAAAAGAGCTCTTTTGTCTTCAGCTAGTGCTGGGCATTTAGAACTACACAACTGGACTTTGCATTGTCTGATTTTCTCCCTATAAATCATCTCACTCTTGGAATAATTTGGATTATGGTCTTTTTTCCCCCCATCCAATCCCCTCACCACATTTTTTTGTTTGTTTGTTTGTTTTGTTGGTTTTTTTTTTGTGCATTTCTTTTTGTTTGTTTGATTGTTTTGGTGGGGTTTTAAGTTGAATATTTTTCTTATGAAAGCTGGAACAATTTATCTCAAATACTGATGAATCCAGACTTTAGGAACTCACAGGGGTCTCTGAGTCTGTCACTGGAGGCCCATGTGTTTGCAAAGGGCTGAAAGTCTCCAAGCAGATGTTGCTGCTCCTCCAGAAATGCGCATGGATAATGAGAAGTGTATCCTCTTTGTAGCTTCCTCCTAAAAGGCAACTGCTAAGTAAGGTGCCATTAACTGGTTTTAGTAGCCAAAATCATAAAGTGGAAAATGGGGAGCCAGAGGATCTCAGGCAATGAGTTCCAAGAGACCCAGAGGAGGACACTGTGGTGAGAGGTGATGGGTAACATCCTGCTGGGGCCAAGACTCTGCTAAAACTTCATGTGATGTAAAGAGATGGAAGACACTTTCTGTCAACTTCATAATTGTTTTCTAAGCAGCTGCCTCTTAGCCTTCCCTCCTGAAATAAAACAGGGCTTCTTCCTGTTTGCCGTTTTTGACACTATGTTTTTGTAAAATTTGTCTGTTGGAGGAAGCAGAGAGGGAGATGCGTGGGGGACCACCATTTCTACTCTTCATGTGCTCCTGTCAGAGGGTATTGCTTGAAAGCTGTACTTGGGGCAACTATATAATGCAAATCTTCTAGTGGGCTCATCGTAGTGCAACTCCTTTCAACTGGTACTTGATCTGGAGAGCCTTTGAAAACAGACGGGATTTAACAGTTCAGCAGGAATTGACCTTGGGTCACCTTGGGTTACTGATACCTCTGTAACCTCAAATGATACCAAGAAGCCAAGGGGGGAATGAAAAATGATAGTAGGGCCTAATTCTTGAGCACCAGGGGAGCCCAAGGGTCTTTTTGGGTATCAAGATGATCTCAGTGGATGTCCTGAAGCACAGCTGCTCCCTAAGTAACTCATAGGGACATGTCGAGTGGCTTCTGAGAAAGAAATACAGGACAGGATGGGTCTGAGATGATCTGCAGAGTTAGATTTGGGCATGGGCATGTGGGACAGACCTCTAGGAGCTAATATGGCAACCCCAAAATTACATGCACACCATGTGTGTCTGGGGGCTGAAGAAGTCAACAGATAGAACATGGGCATCATCTGTGGTTGCTAATTAGCACAGAGAGTTGCCTGAGATCACCAGTTAATAGATGGAGTTACTAGAGGTCACCTTTACTCCAAAATGTTAGCTCATGATCATCCAAAGTCACTAATTATCCCACAGAGTAATCCCTGTACTCAAAATTTCAGCTTGGGGGTCATCTGAGATCACAATTATCACATGGGGTTACTAGACATGATCTGTATCCCAAAATGTTGGCTCATGGTCATCTGAGATCACTAATTATCACATAAAGTTACTAGAGAGCAACATTATCCCAAAATTTCAGCTTGTGGTCATCTGAGACCAACCAGTCACTGGCTCTTTGTTTGGGGTATCAGCTGAGGTCACCAAACTAACAGTTCATTTATAACAACAAGAGTCTCTGCTGAGCATTGTTCAAAGACAGAAAACAGAATTACTGCTGGGGACAGTGTCAAACACATGATTATAAAACCACAAAACTTATTTTATACCATGGCTATTAATGTCAAAAATCACAGACACATTCACTATCTCTCCAGCTGCTCCATCCATCACTTCCATTAGGCCATCCCTTCCAGTCATCCAATGCTGGAATACAATTTTAATATTATATTTTCAACTGTAATATGATGTGAAAGCAAATGCCTGATTTTTTTCTTAAAAAAAAAAAATTTAAAAATTAAAAGAGAGAGAGAGGGTAAGGTCAGGAAAACCAGACAGGAATCAATACTTATAATCTTAGGGAGAATTAGTTTTCCCAACCATCTACCTTTTTAACCATGCTTTGTTTAAACAAAATGGGCTTCCTAAACTTCACTGTCTACTGTGCACTAAGAACACAATGTAGGTGTCATAGGTGGCCATATTTTATGCAGGGGAAAACATGGCAGATGTTTGCAATCTGTGCAATACTACATACAGAGATCCTTGTAGCACAAAATTCAAATTACATTTTTCAACCATAAAAATGAAAGCCAAACCTTGCTGTGTTCAGACCTTCTTGTCTTTAACCAGGGTTTAGCAGATATGTTGGAGATAGCTCCATTGCAGTGAAACTGTGCAAGGATGCAGAGCAAACAGCAGTGCTTTTCACTGCCTCAAGGCAGAAATGGATGTAGCAATGAGTGTAAAGCTCCATCTGGAAGGACAAAATCATTTGGTCAGATGAAAAGCATTTTTCAGGAGAAAACTCAGAAATCAGGGAACCAAAATAAAAAATATTTTTTTAATCATCCAAAATGAGGTGAATGTGTCTTAGATTTTCAAAGGAATGAGTAAGTTGCTAACACTGCTACCAAAACACTAGGTATGATTCTTCCCACTTCAGATAACCACAGCATGTCAATTTGTGTCAGCAGAGACACAGATGAGCCTCCATCCTACAAACTGCGAATCCCATAAGGAACTGCTGCTTAAGCTAGTTTAGTGCTGAATTAATGAACTGTAGATAGTAAATAACTAATGAAGTAATGCAATGATTTATATCACATTTAAAGTCACACCTGAGGTCATACTGGGCAGATGAGAGTATACACCCATTCAGCAATTCTGGATTTGTATCTTTGGCATCCTCAGTCATTAGGATAGCCTGACTCTTTAGATGATGACATATTCTACTTGCCAACCCTCAGCCCTTCCAGTGAAATCCTGCTGCACAGTGGCAAAGTCTGACATCCCAGGGAGAACACAGCTGCTCACAGAAACAAGGTTTAATACTCATCCAATAAATAGATTCTACCTTCCACTTGCCCTTTATTGCATTGACAGCTTCCTTCTTTCACACTGTTCTCCAGCTTCTTTCATTGGAAACCAAGCCCCTCCACTTCCTCTTCTACTTTGGGCCAGCACATTCCTGCAGTGGGAGCAGGGGCCTAGATGGGAAAAATATTCTCCCCAAAGGAGGGAGTTATCTGTTGGTGCTGTGCTAATGAAGGGCTGTGGCTGATTTAATTGTAATGCTTAAATAAAAGCAGAAAGGTATGGAATCATATGCTATGGGGAACTGGGCTGCTTTACAGAAATAAAGGAAGGGAGGAGATGAATAGGTGAGACAGTCTCTCATCACCAGATATGACCTCACCTATAGGCCTTCCTTTTGCCTCACAGAAATGACACTGGCTTTCTTTCATAGCAATTCATGCATTTCAAAGGGCCAGTAGCATAAAAGGATTCTAAAAATAGGTTAAAGCCTGAAACCAAAAAGCAGCTGTTTCATTAGCAAAAAGAGAAGCAGAGGGGGGAAGAATTGTAGGACAGAGCTCTGTAAGTATGCCAAAATGACTTGCATTTCATGTATTTTATGCTTTCTAACAGACATTCTTCTAGAATCAGGACAAATTTTAGATGTACAATAACTGATATAGCTAGAACCTGCTGTGTGTGCTCTTTTCTCCTCACCCCAAGAAGGATTACAGACAATCAGAGTTCTGGGATATGACACATATCAGCACTCCATATTATAGAACATCCTACAGGATCATCTTGCACTGGAACAGGAAGCTAGCATCATTGCTGTGCTATGCATGTGACATATGGATATGCTATGCATGACAACTGGACACATACTCTGAACTTGTGCTTTTAAAGTATCAGTGTCACAGGGCAGATTCTCTGCATCCTACACATCCTTGGACATCTGCACTTCTCCCATAGAGAAGAAATCCTATCTATGAAGATCAACACGCACTCCTTATCCAAAGCCTTTGCAATTCATCACAGGCCAAGTTCATCATCTATCTTGGAATGACACTCTGGAAACCAAATGCAAATGGTGAGCAGAACAAAGAGTGATTCAGTGTCCTCGGTCCAGCCAGGATTCACTGTGCTAGCTGGAAAGAGAGGATATGGAAAACTATCCTATGTGTATGAGTACACAGATATTCCCATTTAGAACAGGCACTGGATTCAGACTGAGTTTAGGAATGACTGGTCTCAGAGCTCATGACATCATTCAACAGCTGGCATGCATATTCAGGTCAGAACTGAGATTAAAACAAATATCCAGCAGATTTGTACACAGCTGACAACTATGTGAGGTGAAAAGGGATAAAACAAGTTGAAGATAAACCCTTAAGATTAAAAAGCAAGGGCAGGAAGAGATGCACCATATTCAAGCTACAAGCAAGGCTTGGAAATGAGAAATAATTCAATCCTAGTTCTATTAGACAACTGGATTGATCACAAATGCCTAATTTCTCAGTCTCCATATACCCCACCCCTAGGGCCCCTCACCCTGAGATCATCATAGCAGAGACCCCCCTGCAAGAACCCTCATGGTGGGACAGCTGATCTTCCCAGAATTTTGCCAGGCAGGGTGAGGGCAGCCAGCAGCCACTGATGGCTCATGGTGTCCTAAGGAGTGCAGCTCCTGGAGTACCCAGAGGCTCAGAGATGTGCCTGGCAAACACAGTTCTGTTCTGTTCCACACGTGAGTTCTGTTCCCATGGAAAAATTATGAATCCACATAAGCTGTTGGAAAACAGGGTGGGAGACAAAGCAGTCTCTCATCATTCTTGTATTTCATCCCTACTTGATGAAGGCATGAAAATACATGCTTTGCTGCCTACACCTTGTCCTTACACATGGAGCACCATTGGGGAATTCCTGCTCTTTTCATTAGCTTAGAAATGTTTGCTGCCTCTTCCAACCCACAGCAAGCTCTGGGTACAAGGTGAGAGGCAGAGGTGTGCGGGTCACATGCAGGGATCTGTTATTCCAGATCCCACAGCAAGTGACTATTGAGGTGCAGCTGACATTCCTGCCTCTGAGCCAGGGAGCTTAGTTTCAGCAAAAGGTAGGGAATGTCAGGAGTCTCAGAAGAGTTACAGAGAATTGCTAGGTCTGGCTGCATCAAGAGGGGTCCAGAGAGAGAGCCATAAGCAAAAGGAAGGCTGGGATAGGGCAGGGGAAGGGAAGGAATATGTCAATAAAATAGGAGATGCTTGAGATGAAAGGCAACTAAAACTCGTTTTCTTTTTCCAGCTAGATGGAGCTTGTGCAGATGGAGACCATATTGCTCCTAGACAAGGACCAATAATACTTTTGACAGTACAAAATGACCACAGCCAATACAAGTGTTCCGCTGCCAAAGTCACACCTGAAAATATGCTGCTATCTGGGCAAAGAAACCAAAAGTGCTTTCTGCATTTCCTCTCTCACTGTTTGCCTCAGTTTTCACTTTGGAAGACACCCAGTGCTTTAAGGACCTAGGCAGATGGGGTAGAACTGATCCAAATAAATCAATTAAGAGGTCCTCATCTGAGATACTTGGATTAGACTCTCTCCTGAATTGTTAATGTATATAATACAATTCATCATGCACTAAAATAGAGAGCTAAAATAAGACAGGTGAATCATGCCTAAAAAGAATCACTTCCATTAACTAATAAGGGAAGCTTGGAGTGCCCAGTTCAGCTGCAAATGTATATACACTGCAGGTGTCTGAGGTGGAGAGAAGTGAATCCCATCCCAGGTTATTGTCAATAGCGGAAATGGCTCCTTTTCCAATAGTGCCTGCAGTTCCACTGGGACAAACACTTGTACTGTGCTGTGCTGCCTTTCTCTGGCTGCCTCCCCTTATTTGAGTGCAAAGCCCAGGAACATGAAAGTCAAGACTGAGATACACAGCAGTATCTCAGTTTCTCTTTTAGGGGACATTTGAGCTGTATGCCCCTCCTGCAGATCAGAGCTACTAAAGCTGAGGCTTTCAGCCCTGGCTCCACAGCTACAGCACTGCAGAAGAGCTAAGGGCTGTGTGTTAGATGAATGGCCAGAGAACACAGTGTTCCTGTTGCTCCTGCAGCCCCCTCCTGCCATAATCAAGCACTAGTCCCTCAGTCAGCTCCCAAGACTAACACTTCATTGTGACCCTGTGAAGCAGGGGAGAGGAGCTGTGGAAATAGAGATGCCTGCCTTGTGATTATCTTCTGGGTAGGTTGGGAAGAAGAGAGAGGGTCTCAGTGCGTAAGGCCAGGTGGTTTAAGAAAAAAACTACCTGGTAGTGACCAGGAAACATCTTTATTGGCTCCTCTACCTTTGGGGCAGAGGAGCAAAGTGCGCTCTTGGAAAGAAATGTTCTTATAATAGAGATGAAAAGACTTAACCTTGCAGGGCCTGAAAAAAATAATTGGGAAGACTTGCATGGATTTAAAAGCTTCGTTTATCCTTGTCGCCATGTCACCTCCAGAGGGGCTGTGACCAAGCTGCCAGAAAAGAATGGGAAAATGGTTTGGACTGCACAGGCTAATCCAAAAACCATTCCTGACTTCTGTGTCAATTCCAAAATTAGCAGGGCTTCTTTATATCAAACCTTCTCACATCTCTCTAATATCACAGCATTTTTCTCATCATCATTGCTCCTCCATGACCACATTGGTACCTAAGATCTGTTTTCACCATGGGACATAATGACTCCCCCAGTGAAGACACAGTGAATGCTACTGAAAAAGCCCTTGCTTCACTGTTAGGTTTGCCCAGCCAAAATCCTTTTCTTCAGGGAGGAGATGCATTATATTCTCACTGTGTATTAATATTTTTATCTGGAGTTACCATGAAGAATTAGCTTGCCTCCTCAGCATGCCTAGACAACCAGTTGTCAGAAAATGTGTATGGCTATTTAGTGTCCTCTTTGCCCATGTTTCCCAGCTCCCAGACTCTGGACCTTCCTATCCCCCAAGATAACCAATCCTTCACTGACAATGTCCCAGAGCAGTGCTGCACTCATCCTAGTAAATCCTGAGGCTGGCCAGCAATATGCTGCTAGCATGTAGGAATGAGGGAACTGTTTAAACTCACTGTTTATGCATCCAAAGGACCTGTGGGCATGATCACAGATCAACTTTTAGGTACCTGTTTGTACAGATACAGAATATAAATAATTTAGTCGAAGATACTCTGGAGTCATCAATAACTTAACATTGCAAAAATGCAATTCTTTTGGGTGACTATCCCAATGAGTGCTGTGCATATTCTTGGTAATTAGTCCTACAAACACCATCATTAAACTTGAAACTAATATAAAGAAAATGTGCAACTGAGCATGCTAATAATAACACCAGCCTGTTTGTTATACTGAATGTCTCCATAAAGATATTCTTTATAACACCTTTGGCACAACTGGGACCTTGCATAATTAAATTTGATTTCACTTTCTTACAACTCTAAGCATAACTGGAGATTTCTAATTAGTTACAATTATTCTTTTAGAAATGTGTTTCTATTTAGTATAATCTTGTATTCTTCTAGCCAAATGCCTTATGTATTTATTATTATTATCTCCTTCTGACAGCTTTTTAACTG
Organism: Regulus satrapa; assembly: GCA_013396955.1. Lineage (NCBI taxonomy): Eukaryota > Metazoa > Chordata > Aves > Passeriformes > Regulidae > Regulus > Regulus satrapa. The sequence goes on along the minus strand of VWZN01012748.1, from coordinate 337,112 downwards.
AGACACTTTGACCGAGATAAATAACTATATGCCTCCCAACCACAAGTCTTTGTGTGGCATCTGCTTTGAGTAGTAAAATAATTTACTAAGTGAAAAATAGCAGTTTATGGTGATAAGATAATTTTCCATTCTACCCTTTTAAGTAGAGATAAAAATGCAGGCTGATTATAATCTAAATCTAACATTTCCACACCCCACCCCACCAAAAGTTAATAAAGTGACCTCATTAATGAGACTTCCTCGCCTAATTGTGTTTTTCTTCTGCCCAAAGCAGACAAGTAGGCCACAGTTTCCTCTCAATGTCTACAATGACTGCCTAGCTGCCATGCCCAGGAGTACTTCTCATGCCACTCAGTGGGAGATGCAGGACCAGGAACATCCATGCCCAAGAAATGCACCCCAGTACCAGTAAAATATGAGCTAGCAAAGGGACAGTCCCTGCTGGACTCTGTTGGTGCAGTACAACCCCACTCGTGTGCCACCTGTGCTCTGAAGCCATGAGATGCCCATTACAAGAGCAATTAAGCAAAAAATTCCTGTTTTCTGCACAGTTGTGCCCCAAGCTGAAAAAGCCCAGATGTGTTCTCTCACAGGGTTCATTCAAGCAAGAGGCAGAGGTTGAATTTCCAGCTAAAATGGAAACAGACAAAAAGTGATAAATTGGAGAACAAACCACCGGAACTTATTTACTTCTTGAGAAATTAATGAACCCCATGAGCTCATAGGTTGCAAAGCAAATTAAATAAATGTCTTTCCCTTTTAAAATCTGGGGAATTACAGCAAGTGGAATTGACTTTATGCTTGTCTTCCCTCTAATTCATTACAGGTAGCAATCTGGTGTAACACAGAAGGGAAATGGCAAGACAAATCTGTATCAGAATAAAAACAACATTAAATTAAGGGGCTGGAGCAGATCAAGGAATAGTGCATAACTTTTAACATTTCATAAGTTATTTTGTCACACTTACTATGTCCTTACTTTAAATTCACAGATGTAGACCACAGTATGCTTTAGGAGCTAATTCTATCACACGAGATTTTGAAAAGATGAACCAGCAAGTAAATAAAGTTAGAAAAGCATTTTTACTTACCACATATGCTGCAGGGTCTCAATGCTTTCTAGGTCAGTGCTGTATCTGACTTAGTTTCCAGTTTTTCATTACCAAGCATTCAGAAATTCTATGCATANAAAAAAAAAAAAGAGTTCATTTTATTTACCAGCAGATTTTGATGCATACAGGTTGTTTACTGTCCATGCTTTCCACATTCTTTTTTTCTGGACAGAAGCCTTAGAAATTTACCTTGAGGGAAGGGTAGAAAGGAGATAAAGTTTGAGGTTACAGTGTTTCAAAAAGCATACCAAGCCCTTCCCCCCAGAATTTTAAGGTTAATGATACAATTGTAGCAATTGGCAAAAATTTTAATATTAAAAAATAAATGGGTTTTTTGTAGGCTAAGTCCCAGACTCAGTCTCTTTTCTCCAGAAATATACCTGACAAAATTGGTTTAAACAATTCAAACTGTTAAAATACTGAAAATTTGTGACCACCATGATACTTCTGGGTGTTCGCACCTGAAAGACAACCTGCATTAAAATTAAAACTGTATTAAAATTTGCAAATTTTTAATTTATAAAATAAACAGACTAAAATTTTTGTTTATAAAGTTATTTTGCTACCAAAAATGACTTTTTAATGGAATCTAGCAGAATCCAGCCCACACAATTTTGATATGCCAACTTCACTTATGATAGATTGAACAGGGGGTTTTACTTTCAGCATATAAAACTGTCTGTTCTAGGTCACTGACAGTAGCCCTCTGCCATAAAGCAGTAATGAGCTTTATAGTTTCAATAAAATACTACTTTTCCTTTTGTGTATTAATGATTTCTTATCCTGTTCTCTTTATCTGTTTGTATTTGGCAACTATTTCATTATTGATGTAAAGCAGCAATTCAGAATTTAATTATTAAGTTTCATGTAAATCTTTCTTGTCTAAATAATTGATGGGAGTGATGAGCAGAGGCATTTGGAATCAGCAGTTGTTACTGCTTCTGCCTCTTCACATCTCTGCAGTAGTAGCCCCCTAGAAAACTTTTGGGAGAGATGGCTTGAATTCCACAGCCTTGTGTCAGTCAAGATGGGGAATTATTTGAATACAAATCTCTCCTCTGCCCTCCAAAAGCTGTACCTTCATCCTGTCTTGCATATGGTTAAGTTTTAAGATTTTACATAAACTCTTCAATCTTCTGCATCATGAGGAGGCTGCAGAGCTGCAGATAGCTGATCCTGCAGGAGCCTCATTTGCCCAAATGCCTATCAAAAAATGCTCAAATTTAAGAAAAAGGCCAGGCAGCAAAATGCTAGTGGCCTACAGCATAAATTGTGCTTGACAGTCAGGACTGAGTTGTGCTCTGTTCCTCTGCAAGGATATTTATCTGCTGGATTAATAACTTCTGGTTATCCCAAACTACTCTCATAGCAGTAAAAATACCCCATCTCTATCTTCATCTGAACTCTCCCAACCCTGCTTTTCATTATTCAGTAATTCCTATTTACATATATGGCCTAAGCCTATAATTAAATCCCTGTCAGTCCCTTAAACCCCAAGGGAGAAGCTATCTGGATCTATCCAAGCATCTCCTGGGAGAAACACCAAGTCTTCTCCATGGTTTTAATATGGCTTGCATTATGTGATTTTCACAGCAATTAATATATTAAATAAAATCATAGAATGACCTCATTTCATAATATTTAAGTTTTAAATTTCATTACAATCTAAAGAAAATATTCTAGAGTCGAAAACAGGTTATTCTGAGAAAGATATGTCAGCGGTTTCCTCCTACTCTGCCCTGCTAACATTTTAATATATAAGTATTCTCTTTAAAAGTTAAATAAAATTGTCAGCTGTAAGAGGGAATAAATGTTATAAAGATAGAAATCTCTATTGCCATTTATGTGATAAGTTAAAAAAAGCAACCATCTTTACATGCTTGGGGGTATTTTTCCCTCACAAGTCACTTTTTAATCTGATTTAATTCCAATTAAGTCTGAACATCTAAAATGAAGAACAAGTCTTTGAATTTATGTATAACTGATTTAACTAATCATTTCCTTACTGCAGAGCTACTAAGCAAACAAACTATGAAAAGTAAATGTGAAATGAGATCCAAATCACAGACAGCCTTGATTTTGTTTTTAAAATAAATAAATAATAATTTTGCACAAAACATGGGCCTCTGTTTTCTACCAGCCAGTCAAAGCTGCGGTTATTTGACTTAAAAAATAACAGCGAAAAATCATATTATATTTTAAAGTAAATGACTGGGTTTTTTTCTCTTTGTTTGTTTTATGGTTTTTGTTTGCTTGTTTGTTTGTTTGTTTGTGGTGTTTTTTTAACCTCACATTTTTGACAGAAAGTACTTGTGTTCCTTGAGAAACCTTCCTCCAGACAAACTGAGGACACCTACAAACTGGGATAGTGCAACTACTTCAACAGCTTTATCCTGATTTTGCCTGGCTCTGCATTTACTGCTTGGCTTCTGCAGTGTCTGGCATCCTCCTCAGTCAGGAATGCCAGCTGGCATGTCCTGGCATGTCCATCCATCCATCCTTCCCCCGGCAGAGGCAATGCTCCCACAGCCTGCCGGACACGCAGCTCCGGCCCCGGCTGCAAGGAGAGCTCGAGGGCCAGCGGCGAGCACAGGCCTGCCTTCCTCCTCCCCTGCTCCTTCCTCGTCTGCCAACGCTGAGGCTAGATGCTAACCAGCTCGGGCTCCAGCAGCCTCAGGCTGCCTTCTTCACCTAATTAGTCCAGGTATCCCAAGCTTTACTCCTACTTTCTTGTAAATCGAGCAACTTTTGGTAACCCACTGATATTTCAGAAGTGTGTCCGAGTCCTGGAAATCTCAGTTCCTGCCATATTTTACCGTAAGCTGATGCAAGATTGCATTACTGTCATTGTATTGTAGCATGGTGAACGTTATGGAATTCATAATTGTATAACTACAGGGAAAAGGAGTAACTTTAAAGCTCCCTGTCATAAAATATCTCTCTTTAAAGTTGGTGTCTGCTTCTTATATGGAATACCCTGTTTCATCAGTGAGATGCCTCTGGAATACTGCCAGAGACCATGTGGCTCAGTGACTGATAAAGCAGCGTTCTGCTGTGGATCACAGGCTCCATAGCTGCAGGCAGAACTCCTCCCAGACAGATTAATACAAATTAACGTGTGCATCCAGCAATCTTGCTGACATTTTTCCTTCCCCTCACACACACATCCTCCTAACCACTGGAACTGGGCCCACAGAGATTGCATCTAAGAAAGCACTATGCAGGTGCAGCTCATTTCTAAAATACCTATCAGCTGTCTATCATAGCTCATACCGAGCTGCAAATGCTATTTGCAACAGCTCAGAAACCCTGCAACTATTCAGCCTGGGCAGTAAGAGCAAATATGACAAGCCCAAAATGACAGCTCTTAACTCATTGCCTCATTCCTTTCCATGAAATAAAGCTTTTCCTCCTCCCCTTGTGAACTATGTAACAGATTGCAAAGTTTCCAGAGAGCAAAAACTGGGAAATCTCACATATGTGCCTTGGAGATATGTTTTAGGTGTGCATATGAGGAAAGAAACTCAGACTGTTTCTAAAACCCCAGCACAGTTCTGTGCATCCAGCTCAGTGCTGTGGCAACGGGCAGCAGTCAACTTCTGCTGTCATATGTCTGTGCTTTTTCTCAAGGTTTAAGTGAAAGGATTGCTCAGCTATAGTCATCTTCAATTTTTATAATACTTGCTTTGATAATCCAAATTTTACCACAGGTTTAAGGAAAAACTTCAATCTTTTAAGCCCCTTGAGGATTCCCCCATTCATTCCACAACATAGAAATGTTCCAAATTCTCATCTTGTTTGCATTCCTTTCCTAATAACCCTTGGCACTAAAAAAGATTAAGCAACAGATGATTTTTGTAAATCATATCACACTTGCCAAGCATTAGCTGAATGCCCTTAAAGGTCCAAGCGCCTCAGTTGGACTTGCAGGTATTTCTCTTCCTTCACAAACAGCACTGCAGAGCTCACAGGAGACAGCAGAAATATAAGAGATTGCTATGCAATTAAACTCCAGGTTAGCTCCCAGCATTTTGTCAGATTTTTAGTAGCTTTGGTTTTTAGTCCTGCACCTCTCCATCCCAGGAATCAGCCAGCTATAAGAAGGTGGTTTCCTAAATCACCGTGGTGCACTGTAAGCTGGCCCATTATTACCCTTTTACCTGGTATCTTAAGATATATTACAGTCCAGTTAGCCAAGGTGTCATGAGAGAACACACTTCTGTCCTTTCTTTTAAGAGTGATATATTAGGTAATTTTTCCCCTAAACATTTACAACCAGAAAAATTGAAAGAAAAACATACCATCAAGAGATTTGAACTACTTCGCCTCTGCTGTGGAAAAGGGTGAATTAGTTAAAAGGTAATAAAAAGTGATGGATTTGTGGGAGAGCAAAATCAGCTATGATATATTTAAAAGTACTTTTGATATATTTATTAAAAGTCAAGATGTGCTTCAAAACAAATCCCAGTACACTTTCAAAAAACTGCATGGCTTAAAAAAGATGCACTTAAGAAATGAATCAACACTTTTTTCAAATTTGCATTGGGATTTATCAGTGTGGTACCAGTAGTAGGGAAGGTTTTACTGCAGCATTCTAATTAGCACAGATCTTAGCTCTAAGTTTGAGCACTCTGAATTCACAATAATAGAAAGAGATGGGTTTATGTACAAGGTGCTTTTACAGTACTTAGAATGGCATCGTTTTCCCCTCCCCTGCCTATACTGCAGTCCTGTAGGAAATGCAAAGAAAAGAAATTAGGGTGGACATTGCTGATGGCAATGCACTAGTAAGGTGGCATTCATTATCTTCTCCTGAATAATTAGATTTAGGAATGTCACCATTTTAAATATAGCATAAAGCAGTCTATTAACTTTGATTTCCTACTTATAAGCCCATAAAGTGACTAAAGGAAAACAAATGGGGGACAGAGGGGTGCTGAGGAAGTGAGGCAAGGAAGGAGGAAGGCACAATTTAAGAATTGCTTGAGACTGCAATTGACTAGGAAAACAAGGTATGGAAACTCATTCATACACATATACATTCTTGTTATTCAAGGCTCAGCACACCTTCCAGAGGACAGTTTAATGGCCACTATCAACCTTGGCCAGATGAAGTCCTTTTTCTTAAACTCCAGTCCTCCTGAACTTGAATCCACTGCTATTTAAGTTTGTCATGAAATATTTTACTTGCTTTGCTATGCTATTACCTAATCAGTGAGTATATTATATCCTAATAACTTGTGTGTGTTCCCTTTGGCACAGGAGCAGAGGACAAGTAACTGCCTTCCTGAGCTAGCTATAAACCACCCTATTTAAACACTAATGAAGAAATCATATGAGACAAGAGACCCTGGTTCTCATTCTGGATTAATACAAGAAAAAACCAGATCCTATCTTCTTTAACAAACCAAATTTTTTCACTTCTCCCAACTATTTTCTCAGTGCCACATTAACCTTTACAATGCCTGTACCAGCCTTTATCTCTCAAGACATAGGAGCCACATCTAGGGATGCCCTGGGGGGGCTCCCCAGGGTTGGGCAGAGGGAAGCTGGGCACAGGCACTGCCAGGCATTTCCCTGGCTCAGAACTGCACCACTCCATGGAGCACTGCCTCCAGCAATGGCCCCTGGGAGGACGCCGTGTGCAAGAGCATCGAGCATCTGGAAAGTATAGGAGTCTAACCTGCAAAAGAGGCAATGATCAAAAGCTGAATTAAATTGACAGTGAAAAACCTATTCCCATGCTTGCCACACTCTGGGTGCATAAATCATGGCAGGTGCATGTCACTGACCTGTAAGAAGTCTGTTTTCTTCAAAGAACAATAGCTTGAATGAAAACCATCTTGTCGAGATATAACGGCTTCCCTCTCCCCAGCCTGAACTGGGGCAAGCTACTTAAAGCTACTAGAATATAAAAGGCATAATATTTACTTCGTGGTTATTTATACATGCTACATAGTCACCTTGAATTATAATATTGCTCCTGCTCTCAGCTGCAATTTTAACCTTCTAGAATTTTCTTTTCTTCAAGCCAAAAGACAACAATAAAGAAGATAATAGTTCATTGTATGCTCAGTGACTGCTAAAAATCAAGTTCTGCTAACATAGGACATATTCAGTATTTTACTATTATATATTAGAAGTATTAAAAGTAAATGGTAAAGCAACAGGGGTCTCTCTGACTATCTCTGGTATTAGGAGAATTGTGAACTTTTGGAGTTGACAGAGACAGAAATTATAAATATCAGCAAATAGTCTTCAGTGCTTCACCGATGCTTCCCCTGAGCAATTTTTTACTGCTTCAAGACATCAGACAGCCATATATTTTACTTTTCCTGGTAGCAGCCAATTTGAAAGAACACAAGTAATATAAAAATAGCTATTTAGTCAGTAACAAGCAGTACAGTACATTATCACTCCACATTGATGTTGTTAGAGGATAGCAAATTGATAATCATTTCTTATTCTGTAACTTTGTAAACCATCTGCTTCTATCATTGCAAAACATGCTCGGCTGCAGCAAAGACTTTACTGCCATACTAGAAAACAATTTGCTTTATAATTTCTAAAGACAATGTGGTATCAAAAGCTTTCTAATCGCTTCACCATTTAAATAAGTGGAATGGTTGCGTTATACAGAGATTCTACAGAGAAAGATGAATTGTAACTCCCTGTTACACCCTTGCCAGAAGAGTATTTTGTTTACCTTTCAAACTAAGAGTTTGTGATTATATGATCTATTATATTCTTAAATTCTTTTATTACCGTATATCACGAAATTGGAGCAGGCTCAAGATGGGTAGCTGAGAGCAGTGTGTTCCAACCTCACTCCAAAGAGCTCCCGCTCTGCTCAGCTCTATCCAGAGGTGAGTGGTTAGCTCACCTGTGTGCTTCAATTCATGCACCCAGGATTCCCTGTAGAGACCCTCAAAGGTGCCTACTGCTCTTCACTAAGCATCTAGAGACCTTAGCACTCCTTTAAGGTACAGTTCCATTACAACATGGGAAGAACTATACTGTCATTGTAAAGTCTCACACAGTCCATAGAAGATTCAAGGAACGTTCTGCTGGGGATGACAGTGGGGTGAAAAAGGCAGAACTGGAAGCAGCTCACAAAGCTCCAAGCCTCCAGTAATCACTTTTAAGCTGCCACTAGAGTCATTGAGTTGGCTGCTCATTAGAAAGAAATGGGCAGTGTAGACTTGGGATCCTAGTCCTGCTCTGTTTTATCCACAGTCCTTTGCTTCTACAGTAAACCTTGATTTACAGCTCTAGCCAGGAAATGCCATGCTGCTGGCTGGCTGCTCTGCCTTCTCAGGCTCCTGCTCTGGCACAGCCCCACTCTCATGGGGCAGTCACAGCTCCAAGACCCACGCTCCTGCTCTTGGACATTCTCCCAGTGGCCAGGGACAGGTTCATTTCTAAATAAAATCAAAAGGTGAAAGGTGGAAGTAGAATATGTGTCCACATGCTAAAGACAATTTTTAAAAAAATCTAATTGTGTTTTAGTATATTGGATCCTTTGGACTCCTTTTCTTTGCTTCCTTAGCTTAGGAGCCTTTCCTATAAATCACTTCTGCATTTAGTGTCATCAGCTTCACAAATTCATTTCTCTTTGCTAAAAGCATAATCGCCCGTGTTGATATAACCTGGCTCTTCCACCCGTGTGTTTCTCTTGCATGCTCCTCTTTTAATTTAAACTGCCCAATGACACCCTATTTTCAACATCAAGTAATATTAGTTTTATTTGCTTGATTTCAGCTCCACTCTTTTTTCATGCAGAAAGGCAAAGGAATGTTTATAACCTAGATAACTCAGTGATGTTCCATTACATACTTGATAATGGCTTTCCAGTTCTTGGACTGTTACCACTTCTTTGCATCTGGTGGCAGCCTGAGCTTATTAAATGATTTTTGCTATAGGCAGTACTCTCATGTCATAAAAAATGCAGAAATATCATTCTGAAGTTCCTGCTTACTTGGAATAATGCTTTGTTTTCCTTTTGGTTCTCTCACTTCCATTTGCAAATTTTGACTTAATGATTTATTTTGCCTTGATTACCAAGCATGACCCCACATATATAGAAAATTTCATTAAACAGGACCTTTTTTACATGTCTGCAATTGTAAAAGCTGCAATTTTTGACCACCTCTGAACTGAGAGGCTTCATTAAAGCTCTTAACCCTCTCCTTGTTTTTAAGCTATCATAAATCATTTTATCTGTTTTAAAGTACATTCTGATAATCACACAGGCCAGTCACACATCACAAATATTTATATTTACTGTTTTCCTGATTAGTTTATTTCACTTTGATTACACTTGTTGAAAGATAAATTTTGGATAGGATGTATTTTCTGCATAAAAATGTGTCTTCATGCATTGTTATGACAGACCATGGTGCAGTTAGACCCCATCATGACTTAATGGCACCAGTGCTATAGATGAGTACTTTTTCTGCATTAGAGCTAGTGCTATAAATTTGGCATTGCTCCTGCACTATGGCATTCCCATTATGAGCTGAAATCACTAAATGTACACACTTCTATATTTTTTGCTCAGTGCTGAAGACTTATTGTGTCTCTCTTTATGGTCTCTTCCTTGTTTTCTGGGTGCTGGAGGCAGGGTCCTTACAGGTTCTTTTTTTCCTGCTTACAGTTAGGCACCAGGGTTGGTTTGCACCAGATTTATGCCACCCTTTGGCATAAATTCAGGGCAAAAAAAAACCTGACAAGAAAGTAGGTCAGTATAAGCACCACTGCTTTCCAAACACAGACTGATCTTCAGCATCAGCTGCCTCCCAAAAGCTCTCAAACTCCCATGTAAGGAGTTAGATATCTCTAGCCTATTCTTTTCAATGAAGGCTCAGACAGACATTGAGATTGGTCTGGACAAGGAAAATCAATGTTTCAGCCCAGCAATGGACCTTTCTTAAGGCCCAAAGACTGCCTGCCTGGGAGGCAGCTGGGCTCCCTCAGTTCAGCCCAGCCCTGGAACCCAGGCCCTCCTCAGCTATTCTGCTGACATGAAGGACAGGCACATTCCAAAGAAATCCTCAGAGAAATCACAGAAAGGCTTGCTTGGGTTGAAAAGGACCAGGGATTGTGGGATTCTGGCCCCAGTTTTCTGGATTTCTACAAGGGATGGCAGCTACTTGGCCAGGCTGCTCTAAGCCCCATCCAGCCTGGCCGTTAAACCCTTCCAGGGATGGGGCAGCCACAGTTTCTCTGTGCAAGCTTTCAGGGCCTCGCTATCACTGAGTAAAGTATTTCTTCCTAACATCTAATATAAATCTCTCCTCTTTTAATTCAAAGCCATGTCCCTTGCCCTGTCATGATCTCCCTGTGCAATGAGTCACTTCCTAGCTTGTTCCACCAGCTACCCCCTCATGATGCTGGGCCTGCCTACTTGGGCATCTGCCCACAACAAGAATAATCTAAATTCAGCACTGACAATCCTGAATCACTGAAAAATGTACCTTTTTGAACACACACATTTTCCTAAAACTTAGCTCTTAATTTTAGCACAGCTGGGGTATAATTTTTGAGCATGTAGGACTGACATTTCTTATTGCTATCCTTGCACTGGATCAACTTATCTGAAGTAGATGACATCCATCTATTTTCACTTGAAATAGTATTACCCACACTAGAAATCTCCTCTGTAAATAGTATCTCAAACATTGCCAATTGACTTAGAATGAGATGGCTACTCAAAGGTGAAAAAGGCATCTGGGATAATTTCTTTTCCCACAATTGTAGAGGATATATATGTGCACACCATAATCCCATCTATCTTCCAAGAATGCTTTAATTCAGGAAAAGAAATAGCTTTGAACTTTCATGCTGAGCAATACTTAGGCATAGGAAACCTTCAGTTTAACTCCCCTGAACTCCACAGGTATACAGAACTGCAGCCAACATTTGTGATTTGCACCATCCTGCATGTCCCAAAATACTTCCTGGTGATGCCTTTGCTAAGGATTGATGTGAGATTGCTCTCAGGCTCATCTGTCCTCCCTTCTACTGAGCTGACAACTTGTCTTCTGATACAATTGTGTTCTTGGTTTACTAAATTAATCTCTGGATACTGCTGAGCCAGTTCTGAGAACTCCAGGCAGAAAGGACAGGAACAGACCATGTTCAGGGACAGGCTAGAGTCGCTCTTTCAAATGCCAGAGATACAGTTTCCTTGTTCCCTGAGACATAAATGCTTAAGCAATACATAATTTTAACAAACAAACAAACAAACAAACAAACAACAAGGATTCCTGAAAGGCAGGAAATTGGTCTGGTCTGCCTTCCTTCAAAAATAAAAACAGGTTTTTTGAAACTGAGGCCCAGATTATGCACTAACTCTAGCTATGGGTAGTATAAAACAAAGTGACATTTAAATGAAGGAAAAAAAGTTATGGTTCCAAATTTCTTTTTACTGTAGGCATAAACCCAAATCTTTCTTTTGCTTAGTCCTCATGTTATCTGCTCAGTCCCTGTTCAGATTGTAAGACTGCAGTGATGGGACAGACTTAGAGATGAGCAAAACAATCAAGGAAAGTAAACAATAAACTGTAAAGAAGGGAGCAATCACTTTTTGTTGTAAGTAGAATTAAAATACTTCCAAATTCAAAAGACAATTTATTAATACATCTTGACTTTACTAATTAGCCCACTGAGAAAAGAACTGCTTTGCTATATATTTACTAACCATCCAGTCCTGGGAAGCTCATCCTTAACCACTACTGCCCGAAACATTACACGAAGCTGGTAACTCTTGGTATTTCTGGAATTTTTAAGACACCAGCAGAAGACACCTTCCAAATAGATTTTTCCTGATTTTATCTGGGAAGATGCAGAGCAATCAGACCTGTTGCTCAACTCTGCTTTCCCCATGAAGAAGGACAGATACACAGTTGCTGCCACAGTGCTGCTCCCAGCTTTGTGAGGGCATCCTCCAGGCACTCCTAAACTGCAGCCACTGCACCCCACCCCAGCACGTCCCACCACAGCACATCCCAGCACATCCCATCCTAGAACGTCCTACCCAGCAAATACCACCCCATACACCCCACCACAGCACATCCCACTCAGCACATCCCACCCATGGCACCCCTCCCACCACCCCTCTGCAGTCAGCGGGAGCTCACGGGTTGACTCTCAGCAGCCCAGACTCTCCATGGGCTTCCAATGCTGTAACAGTAGAAAAAAAGAAAAATACAGCAAAAGTGCATTGCCCAGGACTGCATGAGAGATATTTCCTTCTGATTTTGAGAAAGTGCTGGTAGCAGTTGCTAAAAAGTATTACTTTTATATGAAAACCTGCACAAGAGGTGACTTCATCTAGCAGTTCTCAAAGCTGTCTTCTACCCTAAAAATCATAAATTAATTTTATGTGTGGCTAATGAGTGAACTAATCAGCTATTTAATACAAATGTGAGTAAATAGACAAAACTGTGTTCAGGCCGAAAAACCACCTTTCCAGCTGCAAATTTATTTTAAAAATACATACTTGGTTTTCTTTAACCTTTACCTTAGCAGGTAAGTTTGCCACTAAAATTAGTGCTTACCTTTTGGTGAGTTATTAGTGTTCATATTTTGGTGATTCTCTGATTCTAATTTCATAGCCTTTAAGTAATGATTTCCTGTTTTGAGTCTAGAGACACAGCAGCAGCAAAACACACACATTCTATCACCTGGATGAATATATTGCATAATATTCAGGTAGGAAAACAAATCTGCATATTTAATACTCCCAAAGGGAATCCATCAAAACCAGTGCAAAGAAGCACTGGATTATATCAAATACATTTCCAATTCTTGCTTGAGGAAAAGTAGATTTAGAGTTAATCAAACAGCAATCAATCAACTGCATTATTAGAAAACAGGACTTTTCAGCTCTGGTTTAAATTCATGAAAAGACCGTGGTCTCTGCTTTGTGTTTGAGTGATGGTGTGATCTGCTGCAGAACCTCTTAAGCCTTTCCTCAGTAAAGTGGATCTACATGAATAACCACCAGGCACTCAATAATAAAGAGCTTTGGGACAGGTAAATGTGTTGGGATGACACAAGGAGGCATTTGAAAGAAATTACAGCAGAGAGAAGGACAACCACATCCCACCATCACTGGGGTTGTGTATCTACTATATGAGTGCCCAGTCCTGCAGAACAAGTGGCAGCAACCACAGAACCACCTGAACACAAGGGCCAGGCCACTCTGGGCCCTTGGCCCTTTCCCAAAGGGGTTTTGCCCCACAAGGGTAAAGGCACACACAGGAAAGAAGCCTGAATCAGTCCAGATCCTGTTGCAGTTACTTCTGTCTCAAAGAGAACACAAGTAAGGCTTACTTCCCCAAACCAATCAATTTCAATCAACACACTTAAAGGAAACAATCTCATGTACAAATATAGGAAATAAAAAAATTCAAGTGTAAAGCACTGCTGAAGCAAAACTTTGGCTCCCAGTCAGAAATCCGCCCATCATAATTCAGGGCATCCCTCATACTACACAGTTGAAGTAGCAATAAAAGCACTTTATGTGTGATATATGTTTTTGGGAAACTTATTTTAGATTGTCTGTTTGCCTGTGGTTTTTTTCACTGGGCATGATCTTTGGCATCATGTATCCATGTGTTGTCAACCTCCTGATGATGGTTTTATTAAAAAAAACCCTGAATTTGACCCTTTTATCAGCTTATTAATATTCTTCTCATATACACCTAAACCTATGCATGAAGGACTATCCACTGGCAGGTAGTAGCAAAAATTAATCCCGTTAGCACATGCAAGTAATTTTCAGATTACGTGCAATACCAGCAGCTCAGTAACACCTTTGAGGTTAATGACAGCTGAATCAGAATTATTGCTGACTTCTACCTGTAACTTCTACCAGAGAAGAATTTGATATGAAGCATTCAGACACTCCAGACTGCATATTTTAATTTATTTTTTTTTTTAATTTATACTACCATGAATCTTCCTTACACCAATTTAAATTTCAATGAGCTACAAAGATGTACCTTAAAGAGAAGAGGATCTTGTTGGCAGGCACATTTTTCCACTGGCAGAATATGTTCCTCAAACAATTATGTCTTATCACAACACTCACTTAAAATTTTACATCAAGCTGTATCATGGGGCCCTTTTAAAAACCCCTCATTAATGATGATTATGTAAGTACCATTAGATGTGAGACATTCCCATATTGCTCATAGGAGTTATGATTTAATTCTTCTCAAATCTACTCTACCATTTGTGTAACCATTCCTGACATTTTACCTTTTGTTTTGTAAAACACTATTGTCTGTCACTAGGAAAAAAAAAAAAAAAGATTTTATTTTGGTTGTCATTGCAATCTGATTGAAAAGATGCTATTAATTAAATCTTGTACACAGTTATACCTGAAAACTCACTGACAGCCAGCTCTTGGGGGAAGATATATTACTGGAAGACAGTTGTTATTTAGGTCTCTGAGGCAACACAAAGACACTAATACGCTAATAAACCCCACACACATTTCTGTGAGTTAGGCCAGTATCATTCCGCATTTATGGTGAATAAATTTCATAGTGACCAGCACGGCTCAGATTGGTCCATGACTCTAGGGATGACTACAAAGGAATATCTGCACTTGCTTTAACTCAGGAGATGAGTTTACAAACACATAGAAGCAGAGGTGAGAACTCACTGTCCTCACAAGATGTAACACCAAGCTCTGGTTTACAAAACCTATGCTGAGGTTTTTACCAAAAGGGGGATGGCAAAGACATTTTACCAAAGCTGGAAGTTTCCTTTTCTGTTTGTCACTCATTTACTTCTTGTCATCAGAAAGGTTAAAGAGAAAATACTCTTTCATAGGATAAATAAATAGAAACAGCTACAAAATTCCAATTGTCTATAGCCAGAGCTTTAACCAAGTCCCTTAACCAGCAGCAACTTTCCGTTCAGAGAAGTTAGTAGTAGTCCTCCTCAAGTTAATACGCCACTACAAACATACACTATATATATAACATATATACACTCTCCTGAGTAGTGTCCATCTCACAAAGAAAGAGGAGAATTTTCTTAAATTATTATAACAAACATTTTTTCCCAGCATTCTAATTTTATTGTCCCTATCTTTATAGGGAATAGGGAATTTCACTTTTCAATAAAGAAGTTTTGAAAGTTTTTACTTACCTTGGTTACATAGGACACAGGGAATTAAGTTTTCCTCCATAATGTCCTCTTTGAGCTGGGGCTGCAACTTCTGAGTACTTTGAAGGTACATGTGATGTGACTAGTGATCAAATTACTTCATGAGAAAAAGTTCATCACAGTCAGGGCAACTGCTTAAAATGCAACATAAACAGGTCTGTGTCAATATTTTGACTTTGTCTAAACAATTCAAGCTGCATCACTCTGGAGATAATGACACGTAATGCTGGATAAAATGCTCTGAAAGGGTTTTATTGAATTAATTTGCATTTGAGCTCTGGAAGAAATTTGGTATGCAGTGGACAACTGCGAACTTCTGTGGTCTTGTTAAATATGATCCTAACAAGGTCTGGAGCTTCCAGAAGGCATCCTGAGAAAGGGTTTCACTAGTGCAAAGTAAAAGGGAAAAGAATGATTTTCAGAGCCTGCACTGTCTTTAATCCATTTACAGAGCTTCAGAAATTCAGTATGACAGACTGGAATGCATGATTCTGCCTGACTATAAATGACATATTTCTTACCACTCTGATGCTACACCTCTGGGAAAACACTTTTTCTCCTTTTTTGCAACATCATGATTTCAAGCTGAAAAGGACATTGATCAGTGTGTCGGAACCCTGCTAATAAAACTAAGGGAAAGCAATATGTAGATAGGAGTTTATTTAGATGCCCACAAATTTTAAATCATTCCCCTTTATATCTCAGCCCACTGGGTATCTTATCCAACTCAATTACCATTGGGTTTTACAATGTGATATACAAAATGAGCTGACATAATGATTTACAAACATCCTTTGAGTATCATATAAAACACAACTCTTTCCCTTATTATACAATCATCAGGGTAATGGAAATAGAATCAATACATTATTAGCTGAAAATGATGGGGCATTTTAAGAAAATAAGTTTAACTTTACCACACAAAGCTGTTAACTAAAACAAAACCTGTTTTAAAAATTGGAATAAAGCTAACTGAATGACTGAAAGTAATTTTATATTCTTTGCCACTCTCCCTTTATAAACTTAATAGTATGTCATTTAAAAGACAACTAATATTTTCACTGTGTAATCACACTTCTTTGTTATTAATCAGTTTCACATTTTCTGCATGAAACTATGAAAAACTCACAAATGTAGACTTTCCAAACTGTAGCCACTATAGTTATTTCTGCAATCTTTTCCATATATACAGTGTGTTTAATTAATTAAACAAAAAGAAAAAAACCCCACTACACAAATGAGCATAACAAAACACAACAGCACATTAAAATGTGACATTTAAGCTGCAGATGCATTGCCATAGAAATATATTCTTGTTCTAATGCCACAAACTTTCTAGCATCATAAAAAGAAATAGACATTAGCTGAAGAGAATCTAAGTTCTAACCTCCATATTGGGCTAAGACTCTTGATTTAAATTCATGTCTAAACTTAGGTCCTCAATAACACAGTAAATTTAAGTATTTTCTAATGTCACAAAATATGAAGAGGTAAAATTTGTTTCTGAGCTGTTGTAATGGAAGTTTCCAAGCATTAAGGTCTCCTGTTCTGCATGTTGCTGGAACACGTGCCTCTGCACTTTGTCACTATGGCAGGAGAAACTGAGGATGACAGACATCGCTATTAGTGTCAACAAAAAAGAGGAAAAAATTCTGAACTCTTTAATGATGTTACAAATGCAAGCAAATTCTAACCTACTCAAACTATATAATCTTAAGGGTTTCTGACTGTTTTAGCACTGTATAATCCAGAGGAATTACACTCAACAGAATACTGATAATGACTGGTGATTCTTCCTTGAATATGTGTTGAATTGGCAGTGGGATGGGATTTTAGTTCCATTTCTCACTATAGCAGTCTTGTTGCTGCTTTGCACGTTTGGAGAAGAAAGTGCTTATTCTGCCATTCCGTTCAGTCCATGGCATTTAATTTTATAGTTTAAGACAGACTTATTTTGATTACTTTCATTCTGTCCATACTTTTGAATGCTTTAAAATGTTGGACAGCTGTGAAAGATAAGTAATATGTAATCTGACTGTACATACATACATATTTTCATAAATACATCTAACAGGGACCTTGGAACCAAGTATGTGATATCATGGGAAAAAATCACAACAGGTTGTCTTATTTGTAAAATTTAGATTCAAAGTAAGAAGAGTGGAATTCTATCAATGTTGTCAATACACAAATTAAAACAAAAATACAGCATTAGTTTACCCATGAAATAATTTAAACATATTTGCAAATTTGTTGACAGGAAAGGTGTGTAATTTACAACACTGAGAACTTGTAGCAACCATTGATTTCTATGCGTTGCACTGGAAGTCACCTGGACAAGGCTAACAAGGATGAGCATAGTGATAGGTCCCAAAGGCAACTCCCAAACATCTTCCTCGTTCGGAGGCTTTGGTAATTGTCTGTTGTATAAAATGCCAATGCACACAGCTTCCTTTCAGGTGTTAGCTCCAGCAGTTTTCCTCCCTCAGCACAGTCCAGTCTGACCAGGTTAGTTATTGTTGAGACACTCTAAATCCACCGAGCAGCAGACATTCCCATTCTGCATGGACAAACAAGCAGAACAGGTCACAGGGAGCAGAGAGTGGTAGCATGCAGAGATAGGTGCATCCCTGACACTTCTACCACCTAAAAACACCTGCCCCCAGCATCCAGGGTATCAGCATCACTCCCAATGGCGGCTCTTTGAGGAGGCCAAATAGCACTGAATCAACCTGAACTACCATAGGAACTCAAAACCTGGATGTGGTCCCCATAATAAAATACAGCAATGGCAACAGATGGCTGGATTTTTCTCTCATGCAAGAAAGGTAATGGAGAGAATTTTGGTGTGATCCACACAGGGAAGCTTTCTACTTGTCTGAAATTAGCAGACAGCTCAGGTTCTTGGTTCATGGCAGATATGGAGGGGAGGAAGGCAACAAACACCTTGCAGTTTTGGAATTGTTTAGTATCTTTTTCTAACATAGTCATTTATAAAGCTATCTTATGTAATAAAAATGTACAGCCACTACTAAAAGCCCAAATGATCTTTGTTTTTTTTACTTTTTAAAAAATCCATCACAAATCTAAAGGAAAAAACCCTCAAAAGAATGGCAGAAAACCTGCCTTTAAAAATTTAAAGCCCTGGGGCAATAGCTTTCTCTCCCAGAGTGAACAGAGGAACATTTTATATAACCCAAAACAACATTTTCATAATTCTGATATTAGCACAGTGGGGCCATCACTGCACAAAGCCAGGGAAATAGACTGCACTCCTCCATGAGAGCAAATATGTCTTGATGAGATGAGGGAACAGAAACTGACATTTCCTTCCCATCAGTATTGCGGGAGTGCTTTTATCTCAGAGGTGCAGTGCCTTTTTACTTGCGTACTTATTGGTGAAACTTTTATATTAGTGCTTTTGCCTCAGCTTACCAGCTCTGTAATACACAGTCTCATGAACATTCATACTAGGTAATTACTGAAACGTTACCCTTGACTCATACTGCGAATGCCTGAAGGGCACTTCAAAAGAATGTCTGAAAGTTGCACTAGGATATTAACATCTCTGTGCTCAACATTTTCAACAAGGAGAAAATTGTTTTGCTTATACTCTGCCAGATAGAAAACACATGGGTTTTTTGTAGGCCCTCAGGTCTCATTTATCTCCCCAAGATCTTAATGTGAGCCTCCAGGGGCAGAAAAGTACCCCGATTTTATCAAGTACATCCCATGACCTTTCCACCTGGCTCATCATACCTTGCATTTGCAGGTTGTACAAGGAGATCCCACCATTGTCCATACGGCACCACTAAGCCTTGTGATTCCATAGCCATCCGGACAGGTTTTCCTGATGTCATAGGTGATGTTGTCAGCCAGACAGGGGTCACTGACACAGTGAGGACAGCACTCGCCTTCTGAGATGGCTGTGTACTCGCAGTTCAGGGCTGGGCACTGAAGAGGCCAACAATCCACCTCTCCTTCCTATAAATATTGAAGCAAATGTCAATGAACTTGTCATTTATGAACCAACAAGAAATTTTGTACCCTTTTGAATGAAAAAAGCATTGTTTTGCGAAAATTGCAATAAACTGAATGGTTCAGACCTCAGTTTGGTTGATCACACGAATACGTGTTTGAATATTGAACTGAAGTTTCCTAAATGTAGCAGATTATAATTTGGTTTATTCCTGACTAAACAACAACACTTTCATCATCATAGCAGGAGAACTTGAGTTCTCTGGTATTTTTGAAGGCGGGGTTACATACTGGTTACTAATATTTTCTAAAAACTATTATTTTTGCTGTGATTGCCTTGCAGACTCATGCACTCTTTCTACTCCTGGTCACATAAACATCTCTGCAGGATCACAGCAAGCATTTAAATAGAAAATTTACGCTGCAGATAGATGTAGGCTAGTATGTTGGAGAAGCACTGAACATTGATCTAAGTAGCAACCGCCAATATCAACTTTATTGTCAGCTCCTAAAGGAATCATTAGAGCAATATAATTTGTGTTCCATTCACTCATTTAATTACATTATTTATTTATTTTCTATATTATCATTATTTTTATTTGAAAAAAGCCTGAAACTATTAAGTAGAGATACAGAGAAGACAGAAACGTCAGGTCACTTCAGAGAGTATTTCTCTGTGAAGACCTGGAAAGGTCTTCAATAACTTGCACAATACTGCTCTGTAACACTCCAGATGCTGAGAACAGCACACACTGCATAGAACCTTACATAAAACACTTATTTAGGGCATCACTGTCTTACAGCTCTAGATGTTATCCCAATCATAAAATTAGGCAAGAATCTGCAAGCCACAAACTCAATACTTACTCTGTGGATTATGGATAATTACCTCATGACAGTAACTTAGCTTTGAATGTAATATGCTTCCTGATGCTCAGGCACCTCTTGATTAGTAACATATATAAAGACTATGTTGTACAGACAACTATAAATGGAAAACTGATAGTTTTAATGAACTTCATTGATGCACTAATTAATATACCTATGGAAAACCTAAAGTTTTAAGGGAATAATCTACAGTGTCTAATGAGAAAATAAGTATTCATTTTTTTCTGCTTTTCTAGTAATTTCATTCCTCTTTATCCTTTATTTGGTTATTTTTTTCTAATTTATATAGGGGCATTAGGACTCTATGCTTCCAGAATTCAAATAAATAAATTAATAAATGTATTGTTCCTTTTGACAAGACAGGCCCACCACATGTAATTAAAAACTGAAACTTCTCCAACCAACCCCATCACATGCGTAAAAGGTTTGGAAAACTCATTAAAAAATCAGACAACCTTATAAAATTCTCAAAAGTAGACTAATGCTAAAATTAATATAGTGTCAAACTTTGCAAGCTTTTGTCAAGCTTTTAGTTTTTCTCATTAGACCTACTTATTCAGCAGTAAGATGAAAACTGATGGTGTAGCTTTCAGTTCTCTGGCGCTCTGTAAGTGCTTTATCATCACCCCCAGTCTGAAAAGCAGGTGAAGAAAGAGCCCTGAGCCCGCCTTCAGGTCTGTTTTGCTAAAAGTCATAATCCTTATTATTATTACTGCTATCCAAACTGCTTTGTTCATACCAGGCAGCGGCACTGCTGGCAGCTGTAGGTCCAGTTGTCCCCACTGCGGTAGAGTTTGTGCCCAGTCTGGTCGAGGCACTGGCTGGTGACTCTGGTGTCACACTCCGGGCAGCAGAAGAGATCAGCGCTGGGGTTCTTGCAGTCACAGGCTGTTCTCCGGCAGAAAATCCTCCCATCCTGTGAGGACACATTGCCCTGACGTCAGCCACAGACTGCCAGACAACAACCCAGGTAAGGGCACAGGGTGTGCACACCAAAGGGCACAGCTTCAGCTTGTCAGGAAATATATATTTCTTATTATTCACATTCCATGCCAATAAGGACTGGATCTTGCCTGTCATAACACAACAAATACCAATACCATCCCAGTTTCTGTCAGTGCATGGATCCAATTCTGTCTGAATCTGAGAACACTGCTTTTCTGTCTCTAGCCAATTGAATTTAAAAGCAGTCAGTATCTCAGTGAATTGCAGTGAAGCAATTTCATATCTCATTGGTTACATCAACAAGCTCTTCAAGCAGTTGCCACTCTAACACATATAATATTTATTTAGCACTATATTGACTGAATGTACCATTGTGAAGAAGTAAGTTGAATAAAGGTGACCCTTTCAACTTAATCAGAGCACAATATAGCACAATCACAATAGCACTAATTGTTTTTTATTCTGACCTCTATGTCTGTCCCACATCTGGACCTACAGTACACCAGCTTAAGGATAAAAGAACTTATCATCATTCATTATAATTCAGTGCATGTATTACAGAGGGTCTGGATAAAGCCATATTCTGCTTTGGATCACAACTATACAATTCCTAAAGCAACTCCATTCATATAATTGCAGTTTTTCCTAGCCTCATGGGAATTTTGTTCTCAGTCTATTATCTGATGCAAGGAAGAAAATTTCATTGCCACCAAATATAGGAACACCTTTTAATGCAAGGGAATTTGTTTCCTCTGATCCTTGAAAAAAACTTATTTCTAGTAAGAGTGAGTGCAGCCCAAGATGTCTTTTCCACAGGCAGACAAAGCAGCTGTAAGCACAGCAAAGGATGACAGAATGGTTTAGGTTGGAAGGGTCACAAAAGCTCATCTTGTTCTAAGCCCCCTGCCACAGGGGGTTAGAGACACCTTCCACTAGACCAACTTGCTCAGCTTGTAGCATGGGGGAATAACTGCTTATGATCTGATGTAGGAACCAGGGTTTGGTTCTGTTTTAAAGTAAAGCCAGTCTTGTCCACAATGCAACATGTACAAAATCAGCATCAGGGAATCACAATGTACACATCAGTTCAGTGTAACTGCTGCATTTCATCATACTTTTGAATGGATTAGAATATTCCTTGCTATTGTCAAAATAATTTTTGTATTTCATGTGCCTAACAAGCAAAGCTGAAGACAACATAAAATTATGAGAAAGTAGAAAACATGCCAGGTTAACAAGGATCTGAATCGCTTTTGCCAACTGCAGGCATATATTACTCTACAAGCTTTGCTCAGTGTTGTATCAAACCAAGATAAGTGTTCTCTACTAGTGGCTAGACTGCCACTTCAGCTGCGGGAGAAGGGATAAAGAAACTTTAGCTCCTTACTCAGCAGTCTCAGTAAATCACAAGGAAGAATGGCAGTAGCCCATTTCCTTAGTCATGGGTTTGGTCAGGTCCAGCTGCACATCAAAAGCCAGCTTAGCCCAGCAGCTCTGTCAGGATGACCAGCTCCAGGCATGCAGGGCTGTGACAGGAATTCAGGGAACTCAGTCATGGCAGTGTCTCTCCTCTTCTGTGCTGATTTATAATTGCTAACAACAACCCATTTGCTTAAATGCAATTGTTTCTAAGCTTTGAAGATCAGTTTTCAAAATTCCCCTTTCAGCTGCTGACACTGCTGGTAATTCTGTGCTTCCCTGAGCATGTTCTACATTGCCATTACTCTCTATATTTCAGAACAATGAAGAAACTCGATGATTTTTCCAGAGAACATTTGGTAATCATAATACACTGGTACTCTGTTTAGTCCCTAAGCATCTGTGTTTTGCGTACAACCTCATTAGCTATATACCTTTCAAAAAACATTTTTATCCCTATACTGCAGTGACACAAAGCCTCATAAGCTACCTTATGTGCATCTTTGCAGCTCAGCAGCAGCCCTGAGAAACAAACAGAAAATTGAGAAATATATAGAGAAAACCTTATTTTCTTTAGGTGAGTAATAACATACAGCATCTTGTTACTACTTCTTTCTTCCCACCTTCCTCAGTTCTACATTCTTCAAAAGCATCAGAGGTATGAACACAAAACTGTTCTTATCAAAGCAAAAACTGACACACAAGAGAATCGAAGTTAAGGGTGGTTCAAGTTTTCACAGAGCCCCAAAGGCAGTCTGGAAAGAAATCAGACCCTGCAAAAACCAAACCACCAAATGGTTCTCACCCTCGGGAACAAAGACATCAGCTTGGCAGATGACCCTGCTCCCAGTGCTGCATGTATCTCCCAGGCCTTTTTAGTACAGGAAAGGGAGGCAAGTTTGTCTTCTGGTTAAGACAACCAGAAGACAAACTTGAAAGCTCAGCCAAGGCCAGACTGCACAGCCAGGCTTTGCTTTTTTCATGAGAGCACAACAGCTTCCCACTCCAAATTCTACCAGTCTTATGATGGTCCACTAAATCCACAGTTGTTCAGAAAGACGCCTATACAAGACATGTCAAATATACTTAAGGAACAATGCTAATTTATAGTTTTGAAAATTCATGATTTTGTAAACTTTATGTACATTTAGACAAACAAGAACAGTTTGAAGACACTGGGTCAAGTGAAACACTCAAATAACCTGTGCTTCAATAATGACACTTTGCTTCATTATATAAATGAAGCAATACAATTTCCTATATTCCATACTATTCGTCTTCACAAATAGCTTTGAAGTTCATTAAGTAAGGTTAATGTATTTAATTTCCTTTGCACCAGATTGCAAATAAAGTGTTTTAAAGATGGTAACTGTGTTTCAGCCAATGCACAAAATATATCCACCTGTCCTTTGCCAGAAAAAACTAGCAAAATTAAAGCCAGTTTTGTTTCAAAACTGAAATGCTGATTTGCCTCCTCAACAAAACAAGTTAGTAGAATCACTGCAACTTTAAGTAAGTAGTATAAGAAATTGTTTAATTACATTCTTCTCTTTTCCTCGCTGCAAACTGAGCATGCTGTAATAGATCAAGCAGGGCCAGTTCTCCAAGCAACTGCATGAAAGGGAGGGATTTGGGAAGTACTCTGGTGTATTGGAAGTTATCAGAATGTACAGAAATGTGTTTCATAAAAGACTGAGTGAAGACTTTGCATTCTGCCTGGGATGTGATATATATGGAGCTCTTCTTGTTTTCCCTTTTCTATAGACAAGAATTTGCTCTTGAAACAGGCAGCTACTGGAATAAAATTAAATGCAAATGTTAATTCACAGAGGGAAAAAGTGAAGTAAGGAAGACACATAGTCAGAGTCATAACAACAGTGTCAGGCTCAGTTTAAACTATGTACTAGTTAATAATTTCTGTGCTTTCATATACTAGTAAGAACATTCAACCTAAGAAATACATGCAATGAGAAATGGCAAATAAAACCAACTGCAAGCTATCTAAAATGTGAATACTAATAGTTATAATTCTGCAAAGGCAGACCAGATGTCTTCACATATATTAAACTGCTTATTCTATTGACTGGAAATCCTTTCATAAGCTTGCCAGTTCCCCAAGATTACCATAAAAGCTTGATATATATTCAGTAAAGTTGTACACTTCAGTTTCTAAAAGGAGGAGTTTTAGGGAGCTTGAGGCTACTTGAAGTAAAAAATATAGCAACTAACAAGAACATATTCCCTACTGAGCCCAAACCAGCAGTGTACTTTTTAGTCTGTATTCACTCTCAAGTCTTAATTTTCCCTTCTGCTGCACCACTGCAAAACAGAAAGGATAAGGCTTTCAGCTTCTTGCAGCTTCAAAACACCTCTTTCCCATTGTTGCCCCTCAAACACACTCATGCTTCTCTGGCTTCCAAGCATTGGGATATGGAGACTTATAGGACAATTCCCATGCTCCATCTTCAGCTTCTCTCAGAGGCCAAAATCTAATTTTACTTGAACTCATGTATAGGCCTATAGTGCTCTGCTGTGCCTTTGGACAGCTTTACCCATACTGTGAACAAATCAGGTCAAAGTGACCATAAAGGACCAATCACTTCTCAGATTAGGGTGTTTCTAAAATTATTCTGACTTCAAAGAGAACATCCCTCTGTTAACTAGTAAAAATTAAGAAAGCAGAGCCAAATGTTCTTTAAACTTGGTTACAATATAAAGAAAAGAAAGAAAGGGAAAAAAAAGCCATTTCCAGGGTGGGAAAAACCCACAAAAAAACATTAAAAAACCCCACACCCTGATTAAAATGCTAACTCTTCAAGTTATTGACTGATACCAAACCTGGCTCCCCCAGACTGGGAGACCTGCCAACAGAGCCAAGGAAAAGCTGGCCTTCACCCTTCTTCACTTTGAAGAATTTAAGTGTCTGCGGCTGAGTCTTCTGGCCCTTGACTCATGATGAGACATTTCTTCACACCCTGTTAATTCAAATGTATTCCAAGCAAAGGGAAACACAGCCAACAGGAAGTGGACTGACTATAGTGCTGAGAGATGCATATTCATACGAAAGAGAAATAAAATCAGTTTTCAGCATTTCCAGTAGGTGTGCTGGAACCTGCACATTGTGTTAAATGTGTTAAAGTAATGCAAGGCCCTCCTCAGGGCACACTCTGAAATGCTCTGGCCTATAGGGTGACATGGTAGAAGCTCAGCAGGGTTTGCGATTATTCAGTTATATGTGTGGTTGTGGAAATCCAGAAAATAAATGCCTTCCCAGAGGAATATCCCCACCCCAACTTCAGTGTCCTCAGCCCAGCTTAACTTCTGCCTCAGAGCCTTGGGCTTAGGCTAATATTTTTGCCAACTGTAGCACTGCAATATTGGGTTTCTGACAGGAGCTCAGAGAATTAAAGGACTCCTGAACCCCCGGGCAGCTGGATCTCACCTTGCAGGAACAGACGGAGCATCTGTCCTCTCTCAGGGTCCACACCTGCCCATTCCGCTTGAAGCCACCTTCATGGGGACAGTCTCCAGTGCAGGATGGCCCAGATGGACAAAGGCAGTCAAACCCTCCTGCCAGGTTCACACAGGCTGAATCATTCCAACAGGTGTGGATCTTTAAGGCACACTCATCGATATCTGAAAAACAGCAGATTTATAGAAGCTTTGGGCACATTTTTTGGGGGCAAGTTTTATTTCTGCATTAAGTAATTATTGCTTATTCTGCCTTGCTGGGGAATGAGGGTGCATTCCTTTTTATATCTTCCATATTTACTTGGCAGACTTTAAGCACTGATGATTTTTAGGTTATCTTTCAGCATTTATTTTGATTCCACAAAGAATTCTTAAACTATCTCCATCAGGCTGAATTGTAAATGCTGAGTCTGGGATATCTTAGTGGAACCATAGATCAGTGACAAACTTGAACCTTCAGATAAGGGTGCATACTCATTTCCCGGTGACTGCAAACTAGTGAGCAGAGTGATTTTCTGTCAGCTAGAACACTCTCTGTTCTGGGTTTTATATCAAAAAAGAAGTGCCTTATTCTCCCTAATTTCCTAGCACAAGCAACATTTCCTATAGTAAAAGCAGTCAGTTGTATCCTTTTCCCATTGCTGAAAGGTATAAGTGAATTGGAAAAATGAAAAGGAAATCAAAAGAACTCAGAGGTACCTCATACACACACATACACACACAAAAGTCTTAAAGCTATGCAGTATGATTTAGCAATGACACAAAGAATAGGTGACAAGAGAAAATCATTATACACCAGAGAAAAGTGAATTACAGTATCCCATTAATTTTGCTTTTGGAGAGTAAAATATAATTATGCAATATGAATTTATCTAGGGAGTTCATGCAATGTTCTTTTTCTTAAAATGAAAGCTATTAGATTTTTAAGCACATTGTTAAAATTTGGTGTTTCTTTTAGGCAAAAACTTTGTACGTAAGCAATTATTGATAAATTGTCCAGATGAAATTCCAATAAACTGGTGGGTCTCTTTTGTTTCAACATTTATAATGAAAATTGTAATCAACAGTGGAAGGAAGGGTGGAAAAGAAAATCCTTTAGAAGCATGTGATGGTTTCTGTCATGATAGCTCCAGAATAGTATTCGATGAATCCAGAAATTACAAGGAAAAACCACCATACTTATAATTTGAAATGACCTTATTGCTAATATTGTAAAATTTTAATTGTTCAGTATTATCCAACAGTACTGTTAACTTCTCTTTAAATCAACAAATTCAAAAGAATTTAGAAACAGAAGTTGTCTAAAGTCTAATTTAGGTGGGATGTGATTTCCAGGAGCCATACTTTTTGGAAAAGTGACATACGTTCATCAGTCATCACCTCAAAATTTCTTATCTTAAAGACTAAGAATTCTCTCATTCTGCTGAAGGAAACTCTTTATAATAATGAAATCACTAAATTCAGTCTAGTCGGGATAGTACAATTCCTGATTTCAATTCACAAATACTCAAGGAACAAATAGAAACGTGGTCATGCCCTTGGATTTGATTAAATGCGAAAATCAGTCTGCACAACTGAGTCAAAGCTTTGGGCTGCCAGAAAATGACTGTTCCTTGTTGTGCTTATATATACAAAGGGAAGCTGGAGGCAACTTCACTGCCTTCACAGGGCTTTGTTCCTGGGCTAACCTATGGGCTAGCAAGCAATGTTCCCAGTGGCCTGACAGCATGATTCAATTGCTCATCACTCAGACTTGCCTAAAAATGGTGGATTTTGCTGTCCTGGAAGTCTTAATTGCCAGAAAAGAACATTATTGCTCCAGTGCACAATTTAACCATAACTGAGTACTTGAAATATTCACTACTGGTTTGAAAAGGTGCAGCTCTAAACTAAATTAAAATCTGTAGCTCATTGTTTAACAAGTGCCAGAGAACTGCAGGAGGTAAAAAGCATGAAGATTGACATGAAGACAACTATGAATGAGGCAGTATCAAGTTAATTATATCCAAATAGCTACTGTAAAACTTAAAACATTCTTAAAGATATCCCATTTTCCTTTCAATAGATTTTGACTTGTATTTTTTGTTGAAAACAAAGGTATAAATGAAGCATTCACTTTGCCTTTGGTGGTTTCAGCAAGCATCATCAATATGGTCTTCCCTACAAAATTAAGAGCTCCTCGACTATAATCTGTATAGGATGTAGTAGAATAACAGTGCAGATTAGAAGGGTAGCTTTCACAGTTCAAACCTAAAAGGATTTCACAGATGAATATAAAGCCATATTGCCTACAGAGTTGCATTTAATTGCTTTACTTATGACACTGAAATCTAATTCCATTTCTATGTAATTTAACAGATTTATGGAAACCCAGATGTGAGCAATTATAGAAACTAACATTATTCATGTTCTCAGTATTTCATCTCTGTTCACACAAAGCCAACTTAATCTCTTACATGTATGCAGAAGGGAAGAACCCCCTATTTATGTACCTCTGCTGCTGTTCTCCATTTAGCACACATAAAAAGGATGTCCCCATTAAGAGTAGCCCCAACTGGTAAATGGAAGATTCTTGACAAAGAATCAAGCAGAGCATGAATATAAATTCCTAATTGCTACTCAGCTTTTTCATTCTTTATGCAAATAATAGTTCATCATTCTTTTATAGTATTTATTATTTTAAGTTTTAGTCATTAATCAGATATAAAAGCCTTGGACACTGCACTCATTTTCAGTTGAACTTTTAATAGAACTAATTTTCTGAGAATATCCCTTTAGTAGTTTTTTTTTTTTTTTGTCATTGTTGATTGCATTTCCCTAAGTCAGAATAAACAGACAATGTTTCCAGTAACTTGAAGGAAAAAAGTTATAAGCATAACATGTTTTTGTCCCTGTCACTCCTTCAGCCTTAAATCAGATTGGGAGAGTGGAGAAGGAAAAAGCATCCTGACCAAATGCTGCCACATTGTTAGGTCTCAGTTAATGTACAGAAAGTATTTCATTTTAATGAAGATCAAATGGCCATATCAGTGTGAGAGATGTGCAGATAGCTATGCAAAGCAAGAAAGAAAATACGTGTATTTAATGTGAAATCTCTCTTTAACAACTGGAATCAATGGGTCAACTTCAGGGTTGAAAAATTAGCCTAGTTCAGTTGTCCAAAACAATAACTTTGTGAATGTGAAAACTATGATGCAACTTTTGCATTTAGCTTATTTTTGTAGTATTCAAATCCTTGCTTAGCTCAAATTCTCCACATCCCATCAGGTTTCATTTCCTTTCCCACTGCTGTTCTCAGAAGATGAAGGCCCAAAACTGGAAACAGAACTGCCCATTTAAAGATGGGCAAGACAAAACTACACACAAATCTCATTTCCCATTATAACAGCAACACAAAGTAGGAAGGAGATAAAATATTAATTTACAAATCAAGCAACTTTGAAGAACACTGGAAATAGCAAGGAGACTCTACATTCTTTCCCTACATATAAAGGAAAATAACAAAACATCTGCCTTTATGTTTGGAGGGATTAAATCTTTCATGTATCCTGTCAACATATAGAAATAATCTGATTTTCACACCTGAAATAGGATTTTCCAATTTTATTCATTATATTGAGATTCTCTGTGACAAAAAACTACTAATTAACCCAAATGAAAATGTCAGAGCTTTCCTTCCCCTCTCCAGACTGTTCCTTTTCAAGAAGAAGTGAGGATACAGTGGAAAGACACATTGAGCAGAAACTTGCTTGTATTGAAAGCTTTATGCAATTTTCTCTCAACAGCACAGCCAGCAGCAAAGGATTGCTGCCAAGGCACACCAACCCTCACACAACTGATCAAGACTTTCATTCTTCAAACTCTCCAGTCTGTGCTTCTATAAACAAATGCGCAGCCATAAGTACCTGACCATACACACTTTAGCAATCAGTCACATTTTGTGGATGAAAAAAGAAAGAAAACAAACCACCCAAGACATGCTTATTTCCAACATACTCTGCAAGTACATGGATAGCTCAGTAATGTGGGCAGACAAGAAAACAGAATCAAAATGGAAGCAAATAATCCCCTGAGATGCAATTTCCTTTTCCATCCTTTTTGGCTGTAATGAGAAGTAATCTGCCTCAGACACTATGAGAGGTCCCACGGCCACTGCATTTGAATCAGGTAGAAGACAAGCATGACTGTACATATCAACACAAGTTCATTAACTCGGTTTCACTGT
Source organism: Regulus satrapa (assembly GCA_013396955.1). Classification (NCBI taxonomy): domain Eukaryota; kingdom Metazoa; phylum Chordata; class Aves; order Passeriformes; family Regulidae; genus Regulus; species Regulus satrapa. Next base: position 306,887 of record VWZN01012748.1, on the reverse strand, counting down.
AAGTTTAAATCAATCCCTAGCTACTTCATTTCTTAGTTTTCAAGGCTACTCAGGTTTTAATTGTAAGACTTTTCCATAGCACCTTAATAAATGTGTGCAAGCAAGCCATGCAGTGTGGTGCTCTGTATTATCATGCAGAAGAAACAACCTTACTAATGTGCTAATTTTAACTGTTATGGTACATTAAACCATTGTTAACATGAAAAATGTATCCTGGGCTCCCAAACCAATGTATGCACAAGTTAACTAAACATTGTTTTGACAAATCATTTTTCACAGGCAACTTGTCACTTAATGATTTTTGCCTTCTTTCTAAATCAAAGTTATTTGAAGTTGTCATTGAAAAAGTATCACCAAACAGATTCATTTTTAGCTAGAAAATATTTTATGATAGTACTTTTATTCTATAGAGATATAACAGTCTATTAAAAAGCAGTGCATAGTAAATGAGCTTTTGAATAAAGAATTTACTAAAGCTTTCTAAAAATATAGAAATGACTAGACACAATTACCTTGAAGGCATGTAACAAAACTTTCTGTCAAAAAAAAACCAACCTAGAATTTACTAGATGGAAAGCAAGATAACTTTTATTTTACAGGATAAAATCCACTGACACCAACTCTAATACTGTGAGCTTTAAGAAATTCTATGAACAAAACAGAAGAAAGCTGTAAAATAGCAGATTCTATTTGGTCTTAGATACTCTGTGCCACATGCAAACTTTGCACATGCCTACACTGGATTTCCCTACCAACAGATAGGAAAGTAATTCTCAGTCATATGGAAAGATTTTTGAAGGATCAGCCTTCCTTTTGTGTGACACAGAAAGGGGCAAAACCCCCCAAAATCTAACCTCATTTGCTTTTACTTTCTAATCTAGATAAGAGACAGCACTGCAGCATAACATGGAATAGATGAAAGATTAAGAAGCAAATGTAACGTCCATTCAGATATGGTCCACAAGCACTGCTGCACTTTTGTGGGGGACTAATACCTGTGGAGTTTTCTTTCATTATCTCTCATTTCCCCAAACCAGGAACTTGAATCTTGCAGTGAGGTCTAGCTACACTTCCTTTCAGGCTGAAATAAATTGTGACTCCTATGGGGATTTGGTGAGAGGAAGATCCATGTTAAGCTTCCCTACAAAATTTGTAGTGGTTCTTAAATAAAAAAATAAAAAAAAAACCTAACAAAACATGACAGGCATTGCTGCCTTGGTTGTTGCTCCTTCTGTGTGTGCAAGTCCCAGTGTAGGGACCAAGAAACACAAATCATTATGAAAACATAGAATCAGTAAATCGGCATTCCAGGTTCTGAACGGCGTTCTACAGACTGGAAGTATCTCACTTAGAGATGGAGACTCGAAAGTGTAATTTGCTTTGGGTGTTTTGCTTGGTTTTTTATCAGTAGATAGTCACAACTACTGTATCACATGATAGCTCATCGTTCCCTATGAAGTATTATTGTTTCTTTAATTCAGATTGCAGCAAAGCCTCTATTACAAAATTTTAAAAAACAAAAAAAACCCGCAACCCCCCCCCCAAAACCCCCAAAAAATCCCAAACAATCATACAATACAGCAGCTGTAGCCTACAGATTTTAATTGCCAAGCAAACTTTGGTCGCAACTTCATACATCGATTGTCTTTTGTCTGCAAGCAGTATTCTTAATAACACATTGTGAAAGACCGGAGGCTCATAAAAACACTACTGTGGGAAATCAAATTACATTCTCTTTATTTGAGCTTGTTCTCCATCACCATATGAAGCTGACATCCCTGATAAAAGCTGTCTTTGGTTGATATTTTGAGCAATAAAAGAATTTTCCCAATTTTGAAGAGGCCTCGCTAAGCCACACATCCTTATTATCCAAGCCCTGGTGCAATATTATGACCTTCCTCGCCACATCTGCTGATTTACACAATTGTCCCTCACAGATGACAAACTTCCCTGTTTTCTCTTTGTCAATGAGAATATAGCTTTCAGAAGCACTCAGGTATCCCACTTCCCAAATAGATGCTATTTTTTCTTAATGTTTTGCAAGCACTGCAGAGACAGTGCAAGCAATGACTCAGCTCCATAACACCTACATAGAAATGGAGGGAGAAGGGGTTAACCAATATGTATATAAATCTATCCAACAAAAGCAACTGGCTTCCAGGGCTTTGGGCAATCTATCAGAGATGAGTACTCCCTCCCACTGTGTTGTACCTTCTTTTCTTTACTGTTATTAGTAGTAGTAGTATTTATTGTGATTATTTTTCAGAAAATATTTTAATCGTATTTTACTTATGTTTTTAGCCTATTTATTGTTCTCCAAGTTTGTCCTTCAAGGAGGAAGAAGAAATGTTTCAAAACACACTGAAAGACTATGCCTCATACCCCCCTCATGTACAAAAACAATACACCAGAAAAAAAAATGCTGTTGCTAAGCAGATGAACCCTCTTTTATCTGAAATAGAGTGAAAGGCACTGGTTCTGATTCTAAATGCTCCACCATGCAAACCAGCTCTGTAATGTGATGTATTAGCTAGAATGTGCAGTGTTCTCTCTCTGCTATTTTACCCAATTCTTAGTTGTATTTAAAAATAAACCTCACAGTTTGAAATTTGTCAATATAGGTTAGCAGAATCTTTCAATTAATTTGAAATTATTGTATTTCATTATACTGGTAAAGCAAACTGGTTTATTTCTCTTCCTCACTGGTACCCTGCAGCAGATGGTTAAGAGAAGCTATTTCATTAAAATAACCCCACTAATTTCACATTATGTTTACAACTTGCATATGGCAAGATGAGCACCTCATCTCACAAACTTTCAGCATGCTGTGCACATTGAAATGAGGGCAGTGTGTTTTCACAAAATCTTATTCCTCCAGTCTCCATCAGAACACAGAGTATTTGGGGCTTTACTTTGCAGTGCCAAAGCCTTCACTGCAGTGCCCAAGTGATTCAGTGCAAGCAATACTGACCTCTCCAGCAGCTGAGCCTACCTGGGGGTCATCCACAGTCTAGCCTGTCTTCTCCTAGCATCAGCTTGGCTCCTGATCTGCTGCTTCCCAAATCAGCCACAGGAGGCAGGAGGGATGGGGTTCCCCGTGTGATTGATACAGGTAAGCATCAGAAATTTTAAAAATGCCTCTTACCCCCATCTGCGTCAGGGTTCTTTGAAGGTTATGTCATGTTGCTTTGACTTCTCATAAAGAAGGTATTTGCAACATTGCTCCATTCATCACTCATTTTACAACATTCAAATAAACCAGAAACGTCTTAACATTTGAGAATTTGCTTAGAAATACATGACTTTCATCTATTTTATCTATGGAATCATGAAATGCTGTAAAATTTGCCATTTTTTACACAGCCACCCTCTGAAGAAGTTCACTTCTGTGATTTTATTGAGCTCCGTATCAGCTTAGGACAATGTGTAAAAAGCTAACTTAGCTGAACAATCTACAAAATATTGCTTTGAATATCATTATCGTTCCTCTGCATTTTAAAATTATGGTACTACCTTATCCCAAGGACTTCTAATAAGGCAGAATCCATAAAGGATGGGAATGTTTTTTACAGTAAATTTACATATTTTTCTTACAAATTGTTATTTTAATTATAGACTTTAAATCATAGAAAACACTCTTTGAAGTTATGGACAGAATAAATGAAATTTANAAAAGAAAAAGGAGGAAAAGGGCTCTTACAGAAAACTCATATAACTGACTAGAGATGAAGTAACTGAAATTCCAAAGAAAGGACCTAACACTGTGACCCAGTTGATCTATATCTCTGCAGAAGTTAAAACGGGATACCTTCTAAAGAGTTTTAAACTCACCTGATACAATACCACATAGGAATTATGTATAAGGCAAATAACTGAAAAGATGGAAAAACTGTAAGGCAGGGCTAAGGCAGAATAACCATCTTCACCATGGTTTTATTATTGATAACTTTCTGTAGTGGCATCCAGAGTCCTACAGCCAGTGAAGGCACACAGACTGCAGGAGCCAGCATTAACTCCTCATGGAGCTTCATCCTTTGCCCTCCATGGAAACAACTGACAAACTCCTTTGCCCCCATCAAACATCCCTCTCTGTTCATGCTCTTAGGACCTTATTCTGCAAATGTGGTGCACAGAGTATTTGATGTTATTTGCGAAATTCTAAAAATTAAATTATAAAGATGCTGAAAAATGGAAAACAAGCAAGCCAAAGCAACACAGACATACCACAGATATGTTCTTCTATCACTGTTGAAACCTGGAATTGGAAAAACACCTCTTCCCCTTTTGTGGCCAGTGATGCTCCCCAGCAAGCCCACTTTCACTCAAGGTTTTGCAGCCCCTTGTTCTCATAAATGGAGCAGTGCAGTTGGGGTCTCCCTGCTGTGGGAACCCCTCATGACCAGGAGGGGCCAGGCCCAGCACCCTGTGTGGCTGGGGGTGCTGACAGACGGACAGACACCCTCGGTGCATCCCATTCTGGCCTGGGACACAGCCACTGCTCAGGAACTCACAGTTACTTGGGAACACCATGCACAAGGAGGGAAAAAATGGCTCTGCTGATCATTGCTTACCAACACAGGACTCCCCGGAAGGAGAATAGCTTCCATTGTCATGGAAACCGCTTCTGCACTCACAGTGGTACCACCCTGGGAGGTTAACACAGCGTGAATGGTTGTGACACTCAATGATCCCCTCTGCACACTCATCAATATCTGCCTCAGAGAAAAACACAAGCCAGCCAGGAAATTAATTTCCTTTGACACCAATACTGTAGGTTTTTTTAAAAATCTTATTGGTTTGGAGTATTTTTTAAAGATTTCCTTTAATAGATGGACCAGGCTTATTACAGTTCCAAACAACAGGCATTTAAAGCATGACTCACAAAACAACAATAAAAAAATAGCAATAATACATCATTTAATCTGTTAGAGACAAGACATTCTTTTGCACCATGATTTGTTGAAAATGCAAAGCAGACATGCAGATTTTTTTGCTCCCTATTCAGTTTTTTATTTGTGTTGGGAATTTTTGTTTGCCTTTTTAACTCACAAATTACATTTGTCTGTGCATTTAAAGCGTTGCAGAACAGGTTGTCCACTGAGAAGGCAGCTTCAGCAATATTCCTGCTTTACAAACTGCATGTGCCAAGACACCTTGGAAAGAAAAAGCATTTTCTTCAGGATTTGTGTTTCCAGCATTCAGCTGTGATATTGGCAGCTATCTGGAACTGAAGGTGCTCAGAACACTCCACAAACACTGGTTAATCTCTTTTGTTTACATGATGAAAATAAATACCTAGTACAAGTGAAACAGTGTGTGACAAACAGAAAAAGCAGTCCACGTTTCAGCTGCAATAAAACGTTTAGCTGGAAAAGAGTAAGGTAAATGACAGCAAGTCTGTAGCAATGAAAAGATACAGCATGATGAATACCCTGCTGGTTTCAATAAATGCGCTGTTTTTAGAAAAGGGTTTCTCAAATTTCCGTAACGCTTTTAATAGAGGCTTCATAATTGCCAGTAACCTTGGCTAATCATGGCTGGCACCTGGCTGCTTCTCCCCTTTGAGCATTTTTCAGCACATTTTGTAGGGCTGTAATTAAAATTAGCAAATTAATTATATGTTAACCTTGTGGTAATTTAAGAAGCCATTATATTTTCATTCAGCTCAAGCTTTTTTTCCTTCTTCTTTTTTTTTTTTTTTTGACAGTTTTCAGCTGGATAAGTTATCAATTAAAAGGAGACTCAAATTATTCCCAAAGAATTTCCACTTTCACTCACTGAGACTTTTTTCCTTGGCACACTTAAAATGTGCATACCAAACAAAAAAAAATTGGCAAAAATGTTTGGTAACTACATGTAGCTCCACAAGCATCAAGTAATTAACTAACCACAGAATGTAGATTTTAGCTCAATTTCCAAAATATATACACCAATATGGTTTCATGGATGGCACTGGAGTCATGTTGATGTACATGGAAATCAATTTGAATGAAGTATCCCTCAAAACAATCCCAGTTTCTTAGATCCTACAAGCAATAACATAGAGATGTTTAATTTTTCCTCATTTCAGTAACAATATTTGTTGTTGAAATATGACTGAGAAACCTAAAAAATGCCACTTTCCAAGATTCGTGTTCTCCCTCACTCAAGCATGAACCAAGTTATCTATATAACAGGATCATAAAGACTATTTACTTCTAGCTTTATTCAGCTTCCATCTAACAATAAAGTCAATTTTAAAATGCTTTAAGATCCATCACTGCTGCCACCTTTTCTGTACTTTGTACTTCATGGATGCTAATTTTAGTGTTAAAACACTGCATGAATCTAGCTGTCCATCAACAGTGAGTGCTGCTTGCAAACTCAGACACTTTCAATTCATTAGAGCAAATGGAATTTATAACCATGATCTTTTCACATGTCATGGCTGATGAAACAGGTTTAATTCTATTCGGAAAGTGAATGACTTTGCTACTGCAAGTCAATTGCAAATGAATCTTCTCACTTTCCTTTCTTTCCCAGTGTTGGATTGGAGAATGTTTCTGTTTAAAGACTACTTCCCTGTGTCAGTCCTGTACTGGATTTCCGTCTGTTCAATTTGACATTTTTAATTTACAGAATTAATAGAATAGTCCTAAAGCCCATTTCTAAACTTAGGCCCTTTCAAAAGTATGATTTGGGCTCATGGCAAAGGACACTAACTGACGATCAGTCTACTTTTCAGAAAGCTTGTCTGCCAGGGTACCAAAACTAAGCAGCACTTTACTCAATGGAAGGAGAGAAGCTAGGTTATGTCTCTACATTACATCAAAAAGTAATACATAGAACTCTTTCAAAACTAGATGACTTTACTGTGGGAGTACCATACCTATTACAGCTTTTGTTCCCTGAAAGTAGGGAAGTGTAGGGAGACACTAACCAATTTCTTCAACCAGCAGAGCTAGGAAAACAAGACTTGCTTTAAGTTTTACAGGTTCTCCCTTTACTTCCTTGAGCTCCTTAAACCAGTGGAGCTTTGCCAGCATTGTCCTACCCATGCTGGGGGCAGCGGGCAAAGGACAAGAGAAGCTATGTGGGCTTTTTGGGAAAATCTGCCATGACAGACACCACTGGTGTGGAAGCAACTAGTAAAAAACTCTTCAAGCTCTCCTTCCTACCACTAACTCTCCTCTTCAGGTCAAACTCAACACTCCTCCTTGCTCGCCAGCCCAGCCTTCTCCTGCATGCAGGTGCTGGATACAAGCTGGGGGATGGTGCAGAAAGTGTGGTAAGATAGGGACCGGTGTTCGGAAGATTGCGCAATGTACGGAAAGTTAGGGTCCTCCCCCATAGCAGTTATGACGTGAGCAGACGGAAATGATGTAATCCAAAGGGTATATAAGTCTGTGTAACACCAGAATAAATGCCATTTTACCGTCCACCACATTGGTGTCTGCGAGTACTTGGCCCGAGTAGCCTGGGGTTGGCTACCGTGTTGTTCCCGAACCAGGTCGCTAAGCCTCACAGCGGCAACAAGTGGTGCTGAAACCCGGGAATTGGAAGATTCACGGGATGGGATTCACTTGGACGGGTGAACAGCGCCTGGAGCCGCGGAACTGACCCCGGCGGGGAGGACGCTCCCAGACCAGCAAGGAGGATGGAAGCTCTCGCGAAGGTCGTATCTCAGATTCATAAGCAATGGGGTATTGTAAACCGAAAGATTTTACTCTCGCCATTGTGCGAGATGCACAATGCAGATTGGGGTCATAGACCGACCGGATATACTCCACCCAGACATATGGGATAAGTGTACTGAGGCTCTGGCCGAGGAAACAATGTCCTCAGGTTTGGGGAAACATTTGAAATCATGGGGCAAAGTTTTGCAGGCTTTGCGAACTGCTCTACAAGAGCAGGAAACCTGGAAAGCAGCCCGAGGCTACTTGCTAGCCACCCCCAAGTTGGGAGTTGGCGCGGCAACTCGGACCTCAATCGTCGATCTTTCAGCCGAGTCCGGTGGCACACAAGACTGTGCACCGGCTCGGAGCAACCCCTCGTCCCCGCTGTGCTGGTCGGGTCCGGTCCCAGAGCCCCCAGTGGCTGACCAGCCCCTGTGGGATGATTTGCTTGATGAGATCAAGAGTGTTGCTAGTGATCTAGACTCGAGGGAAATGTCAGATAGACACCGGCCATACACCCCACAATGTGGCACTGGGCAGCAAGAACGGCGGGGTTTTGGTACTGCTGGCGGGAAGAAAGAGGAGCCACCGACCACCAAGGGCATGATAAAAGGGAAGCGGGAGGAGACTTCTGGAAAGGGAAACAGTGGGAGTGATTTTGAAGAGGAGGAAGCTGTGAATAAAGGCAGCAAGCCCAATCAAGAGTATGTGCCGCAAAACATGTCTATATATGGGAAAGTTCTCACTAAGTGACCGTCACAATGTGGCACTGGGCAGCAAGAACGGCGGGGTTTTGGTACTGCTGGCGGGAAGAAAGAGGAGCCACCGACCACCAAGGGCATGATAAAAGGGAAGCGGGAGGAGACTTCTGGAAAGGGAAACAGTGGGAGTGATTTTGAAGAGGAGGAAGCTGTGAATAAAGGCAGCAAGCCCAATCAAGAGTATGTGCCGCAAAACATGTCTATATATGGGAAAGTTCTCACTAAGTGACCGTGGGCGGAGTGACCGTAGGGGGAGGGAACGGCCCTCCCTCTATAGGAAAGAGCAGGGGCGGAGTTTAACAAAAAGGTACTTGAGTGATAGGCCAATTCAAAAAACCATAATACCTGGCAACCCATCTTTTGAATTCAAGTTAGGAGATTTATTCCCCCC